>JADWQK010000507.1:0-101224 GCA_017933935.1 Sesamia nonagrioides
CCTTTTTGGTCTGCAGAGTTCCAACTCCATCCAGTAGATCAGAACGGGAAGGTACGAGTCTGCTCTATTTAGCGATGTTTTTCGAACAGCAGTCTTGCCTCCAAATAGAAATAAATTACTAACATAGGTAAACTTTTTGTTTACTAACTCATATGGATGTTGCTTATTTGAAATAAAAAATATTTTATTTTTTTATTTAATATAGGTACAATATGTAAAGAAAACCCTATCCGTCCCATAAGGATAATAACGGTTAGGTAAACACATGACCAAATAAAATATGAAATTTTACATAATCATCAAAGTAACAATAGTAATGAATTTTGAAATAATTTTTTTTTTCGCAAATTAATTCCAACTTCTCCAAAATTTGATAATTTTTAAAAAGTGGCAACATCATTTCTGGCGGTATTACGTATTATGAATGAGCGATGCAACCGCGTGCCGCGTGCCCTGCCCCCCTTCGCACGCGCATGGTATTGCCTACCGCACATGTATTAAGTTACCTCGTTTTGCGAAATTATATGTATATTTTTTAGGGTTTTTTTTTACTTTAGCCCGGCTTTGTAGACATTAGTAGAATCAGGTATCGATACTTAACAATACCTTCACGGACCGGACAGGGTTTACTTTACATATTGTATAAGGCTCCTTTTATTTATTTTTATATACCTTTTGTATATCAAAAACATTATATTGATTGAAAAATACATTCAACACTGCAAAATATAAAATAGGCCGTCTTATCGCTAATGTAATCTCTTTCAGGCAACCAAAATCAAAATCTATTTTATTTATTTTTTTAACCATCGTTATTTGGTGTAAAAGCGGCAATAGAAATACTCTGTGAAGATTTCAACTGTCTATTTATTACGGTTGGACGGACAGACAGCGGAGCCTTCATAATAGGGTCCTGTTGGCTTCCCTTGGGTATGAAACCCCAAAAAATGGACAAATTCTTATTTTGAAGCAGATTGAGACCGAGATTAGAATGCAAGAGTTGTTCTAGCAAAAATGGGGTCAGAATTGCCCCTCTATATTCTGTATTTGGTTATATTCATCATCATCATCTTAGCGTTAATGCTAGTCGCATCCGAAAATTTTTTTTTTCATTGGAGTCTGGGTCCCGCTTTATCAGTCTAACTGCTGTTTTTGTCTAAACTTCGACAGTTTCCGTGATGCGACTGCCGTCTGACCTCCACAACTCGAAGGCGATATCAAAGCATTGCAGTTAGATCAATTGTTGGACTTTTGAGGGCTTCAACAACCCGTAACGATGGCCACTAGATGTTCGTATGGCAACCGGGACCAACGGCTTAACGTGCTATCCGAGGCACGACCAGACATATATAATCATGCATACGCGCCTCCTTGCGCAGCGGTCGCGTTCGCTACCGCTATGCTACACAGGCCATCTTCTGTAGTTAGTATAGCTACCAAAGTACTAAAATAGAATACCTACTCCATCAACTTTTTGATCATGTTTTGCGTATACGATTTTTAAGAAACACGCAAAGACAGGATTCAATCAAAGCAATAAAACTGATATTAACTTACAAAACCACACGAAGAAACAGATAAAGATAAATCCATAAGAAAGATAAATGAGGATTTGTGGTGATCGAAAACGTTTGGCCGCAGCAGTAACGGAGATATTAACTTTGTAGTGAATGACGACTCCATATTCTATTGTGTTCTCGATGATAAATCGTTTGAGTGTAAACATGACGTGAAACAGATTGAATTTTTGGTACACTTAGAAAGAAAGAAAAAAGCAGTTTTTTTTTTTAATGAAACGTACTGTCAATTACTCCTGTGTCGTGGGTGGGTTTACGAACATTTAAACTCACAAACACAAACAGACCCGGAACCTACTACTTGCAGGCCATACAAATCCTGGTTCCGTGTGGGAATTGAACTAGCGCAGGGTCGTCGCTCAGCCACTGGACAATGTCCTCATATGCCGTAAACATGAAGCAAAAGCGAACAAAATAGACAACAACAAAAAACCCGCCCTGGTCTTCAGCGACAGCCAGCGCCGACAGAACGACGAACTCCGGTGCAGCAAATAATTTATGAGGCCTTGTGGAAACGTCTGGCCTACATTATCGACAGATAGAAAGATAACCCATTTATATTGTTTATACAAAAGAAATACAATATACACATACCGCAATCCCGCCTGATGGCAGAGATGCAATCGTTGATGGTAAAGCGCGATGGTTTTTATATAAGTTCTCGTATTATCAAACTTGTTTGTATTCAAACTCCTCCGAAACGGCTTAACAGAATAGGTCGTAAAAACAGATTTTGAAAATTAGTAATCAATTTCGTGGTAGACATGACAATTGCAATGATAATTAAGTTAATGAAAAATTAGTTTGGGGTTTTGTATAGTGGTTCCGGCACCAACAATGACCACACAAATTAAAGGAGTGGCTTCCACTTAGTCAAATAAAAAATATAATCTAATATAGAGATACGTGCGCCAAAAATGTTAACAAATATGTTTTTATGGAAAATGAATTTCAATACCTACTTAATAAAGTCAGTTTACGCTACAACTCCAGACATTTTTATAACGTTTTCAATGATGCTCTTTGAAATCAAATTAATAACAATCACTCGATCGACACAATCGTCGATTTCAAAAAAATAATCAGTTATATCATTGACAAGCCATTGGGCAAAAAGAAAATATTAAAAATATTATTACAAAATTGCATATATAGAGCAAATTTTTTTTTTAAATAACCTAGCTTTTGTCCGTTTATAGAGGTACTAGCGGCCGCTCGCGACATCGTACGCGTTTTTTATTATAACAGCGTGTTTTAATATAGCCTAAAGCCTTTCTGGATTAATCGGCTCTCCAACGCAAAAATAATTTTTCAAATTGGACCAGTAGTTCCTGAGATTAGCGCATTCAAACAAACTCTTCAGCTTTATATATTAGTACAGATTAAAACAGAATTGTCAGTGAAGTTATTACGTATCTAGGTGCGTGTTTTGTACCTAGGTACAAAATTGCTATAATTGCCAAAAGCAATTAGCAATACCAGTAAACGAAATTACGAAGCATTTATTATTCGTGAGTAATTTACAACTGCTGAAAGTTTTTCAAAAGTCGCGACTATTGGAGTTTCAGAAAGTACTTTTGAACTGTCGAGAGCACTTATATCGGAAAAGTTGCAAATTGATTTACCAGACATAAATGAATCTTGCTACAGTTGAATATTTAAAAGCCCTAGGGTAAAAATTTATTGAAATATCTGTTCGTCAGCTATTTTAGATTGTCTTTGTCCAATTACGAATGTCTGAGATTTATTGATAATGCTGAAACTTTGATATATTGACCACGGTGTTTCCATTATCATATATGTCAATCTTAGATGAAACTCTCTCCTCAGATGTTGCTTCAATAAAGTTTCTACAATATTTCACAGATTCACAAAAAAAAAAAAACATGTATGGACTTTTATAACATAAATGTGTATGTCAATCCCATCGTACACTAAATACAAGTTTCTCATATCTGTCTGGTTATCATGAGTTTTCATTACGATATCGAACGCGTTTGACTCATCAATTGGCCCGCTTCAAGGTTGTAAGAACTCTCAACCAAAGGGAGCGCCAAACGCGATCGATGTATAAATCGAGTCTCGTAATGACAACTCATGGTAACCACCCTGGACCATAAACCCAAACAGAATCTTCTCAGATGTTATTCAATAAAACAGTCCACAAAGAATTCCCAAAAATTTCATTACAAATCGGTCACTTTTGGAATGCAGACGTTATGACATTTATTCGACTAATAATTATGAGATTATGTTCGTTACATATCCTAGTTAACTCTGAGATAGTTGCCGTTGGTCCCGGTTGCCATACGACCATCTAATAGCAGTCGTTACGGGTTGTTGGAGCCCTCAAAAGTCCAACAGTTGGTCTAACTGCAATGCTTAGATATCGCCTTCGGGTTGTGGAGGTCAGACGGCAGGCGTTTCATGGAAAATATCCAAAGAGAAGAAGATATAGAAGTTTAGCAAAAATTAGCAGTTAGGCTGGTGAAGCGAGCCCCAGACTCCAAAGCTGAAAAAGCCTCGGATGCGACTGGGATTAACGCTGAGATGATGTATATTACATACATACAATGAAAAGATAAAAATATGTGATATGAGTATCTTAAAAACGTTGAACTACTAAAAAAGGTATATGTTGCCTTGGCTCAGTCCATCATGATCTAATGCATTCCAGTGTGGGGCGGCGCATCAAAAATTAAATTCCTGGAGGTAGAGCGTGCTCAAAGAATACTCCTAAAAGTAATGTTTTTTAAAAAACTGACATTTCCTACAGCCACTCTTTATTCAGAAGCCAACCTTTTAAGTATTCGCAAATTGTATATTTTACATACCACTCTAAGGAAACATAAGTCACTAACAGTTGATCCTACTATATTAACAAAAAGGCGAAATTACGAAGTAACCAAAACAAGTGCATGTAGAACTTACTTTGCTATGCACCAATTTTCAATTCAATCTTCGCATTTATATAACTCTATTAACAAAATTCTTAAAATATATACAAAAACTACTATGGAATGTAAACGGATGGTGAAAGAGTGGCTAAAAACTCTAGACTATGAAGATACTGAAAATATGATTGTCCATATTAGTAGGTAGTTTTGTTGTTATGAATAGATAGTAATATGTCATATATCACGTGGACGCTTGTTTGCACTGATATAGCAAAATATATTTATATATAATTAAAACGTAAACAAACAAAAGCAAAATTAAATTCAGATATAGGCATGTCCATGTGTATATTAATACATAAATAAATTGTTTCACACACACACAATCCAATACACAAATACAGACAACCATCCACACAAACACTTACTCACACTTGCACACACACACATGCTTACTTTTAGTTTGCACTTCCGTAGATTTAGTTCACACCTGTATTTCTTAATTATTGAATACAATTTAATAAAGTTGCTAAGAAACATGTAATCAAGTTAAGGGAGCGCGGCCTCTCCTGGCACAAGTTTTTTCAAACTTAAAAGGAGAGATCAACCTCAATTTTGTTGTACCAACTTAGTTTTTGAATAAATATTTTTCATTTTCATTTTTTCATTTTCATTTTCAAAAAGTAGTTATTTTAAGAAACAGATGGATTCTATGTTATGGCTTTAGTTTGGGCACTTGGGCCTTCAAGTGGACCGTTTTGCGTGGTTCAGACATGGGTTGCGAAAAAAACACGTGCGTTTTTGGTAAATATTTTAAAATTAGATGGTACCGCCATTTCCTAGCTGCCTGATCCTTGAAAAGAAATGCCGAAGCAGACATACCTAAGGTCACGATATATTTTAAAGTACAAGTCGTGTTCCGGTATGATTTATGGTGAAGTCGTACGGAGGACGGGTCTGAGCAGTTGTGTTGCGATGTGTGCCGGGTACGATGCGCCAAATGTTGTTGTGTCGGGAGTTTGGTCGTGGAGGGTCTACATATCAATCTCCCTCTGGCGCAACATCGGTCGTCCAACTGCCGTCTTCCTTCCTGTTCATTCTTAATAATCTAAGGCGCTTTACCATCAACAAGTGCACCTTCTTCTTCTTCTCCTGCCCATAGATGTCCACTGCTGGACAAAGGCCTCCCCCAAGGCTTTCCACGTTGACCGGTCTTGTGCTGCCCGCATCCATCGGCTGCCCGCGACCTTCACCAGGTCATCGGTCCACCTTGTTGGGGGCCTCCCTACGCTGCGTCTTCCAGTACCCAACAATTGCATCACTGCTTACTATCAGGCGGGATTGCGGTCAAGCACTAGTTTATAATTATATTTAAAAATAAAACTATTTTTAAAATTTCTGTGTGTGTAACATAGCAAGGTCATGTCTGGAAGAGCTTTTTTTTAAAGAGTCATATAACTTTCGTTGAACTGTCACGGCAGACGGCATCCATGTATCAGTAATCGTATAACTCAGCTCTATTTGACAGAGTTCACAAAAGGCCAATTCTTGTAATACAATAAGTTCAAAATGTAGCCGCTGTCTCATCTTGACAACAGAGAAATGTCAAAATGGAAAAGAAATACGAGGATTTGACAGAGTGAGACTGCGATCATTTCCCCTCAAATCTGCAAGAAATTAGAGTAGCCCACATAAATACGTCGTCGAAGTCGTGGTGGTCCAGTGGTTAAAACACCAGCCTCTCAAGTATGAGTGTGCGGGTTCGATTCCAGGTCAGGCAAGTACCTATGTAACTTTACTACGCTATATGTAATTTCTAAGTATGTCTTGGACACCAATGACTGATTAAAAGGTGAAGGAAAACATCTTGAGGAAACCTGGACTTATATATATATATATATATATATACTTAAGTCTGAAATCGAAATCCCTATGTCACTATTTGCTGATGACAGTACTGTAACCATTAACAGCGCACACGTTCAAGACTATAACGAAGAAATTACAAAGACAATAACCTCCATAGTACAATGGTTAGATAATAATAATCTAAAAATAAATATTAAAAAGACCAAATTGACAATGTTTAGCCAACGTTTAAACACAAATATAACCATATACCATGACAGCCAACGCATAACGCAAGTAAACGCAACTAAATTCTTAGGACTAACAATTGACAATAAATTAGATTGGAAACCACACACGGAGGAACTAATAAAACGAATTAGTAGGGCTGTCTATGCTCTATACAAACTTACCTCAGTGATGAATGTGGACGCTTTAGTCACAGCGTATCATGGCTTGGTGGGCTCAGTACTAAGGTACGGTATAATTTTTTGGGGGAATTCCACCAATAGGGAAATAATTTTCAAAGCACAAAAAAAATGTATCAGGACAATGTTTGGAATGCAGTCCATAGATACATGTAAACCATTGTTTATTAAATATAAAATATTGACTCTTCCATCCTTATATATTTTTGAGGTTGCTGTATTTGTTAAGACCAATACAAACTTGTTCAAAAAAATGTCAGACATTAATAACCGAAGTCGACGGGATACCATAGTCTATGCATAAGAAGATCCCAAACGGCGTTAATGTACAAGAGCGTTTTTTGCATGGCGCCAGTCATATTTAACTGCTTGCCGTCGTCAATTAAAGAATTGAACGTGAGCTTATTTAAGAAACGGCTGAAACTATTACTTATGACCAAAGCATATTACAGTATTTCGGAATTCCTAACCGACAAAAACCTAATGAAAGAATGTTGACAAACTAATAAGTACATTTATTGTTGTTCCTGACATAAGTTTATGTATATTGACATTAGAATTGAATATTGACATCTGTATTGTATATTGACATTGGTATTATTAATATTTTGACATCTGTATTATTTTTTGGTGACATTAGTATTGATTGTGTTCTGACATTTTAATTCTATTTTGTTCTTATTTTTGACCTTTTTACCTATGTGTTTATTGTTTGCATTTTGAATAGTTTTTTTTTATTTTTTTTTAATTAATTTTTGTTTTGTACTATTGATTTTTTATTTATTTGACAATTGTGATATACCGTACAGCATAAATATAATATCGATTTAAATTTAATTTTTGCATGTCGAATCTTTGACAGGATGTATGGCTCAATTTTTATTCTTCACGACCTTATTTCTGTATACCTACATTCTAGCAAATAAACGATTTTGATTTGATTTGATTTGAAATCGCCAACCCTGAACAAGCGTGGTGATAACGCTCAATCCTTCTCCGTATGAGAGGAGACCTGTACCCCGCAGTGAGACGATAAAAAGGTTGATGATGATGACATAAACACTACTCGCAACGGCCAATTTTCCAATACTTTGACAGCTGACCAGCCAAAGCAATCTTTATTGAGCCAATTTTCAAAAACAGAACACACCCAATCAATCCATGAGAATAAAACATAAAATCCGTCAAGACAACATTCATTGAAAAATAAATCTACCCTCGAAATAAACAGAGATCGTGACATCGTGAAATGTACGGTTTATTATACTCGTATGATCGGGACCTGTCACCAGTTTGGGTCGAAGCCAGAACACGAAAAAAGTATGTAAATACATACAAATGTATTTGCATAAAAGAGACTCGTTTAAAAACTTGCCTCTATAATGTTGTAAATGTTGAAAGATTGTGTTTTGATGGGTTATGCGGTGACAAAAAGTATTTTTTCTTTTAAAAAGAAAAATTCCAGGTTATTGTCGCCGCTACTTTTTTTTTATTATTAGTTACTAGCTTTCCGCCCGCGGCTTCGCCCGCGTGGAGTTCGGTTATATCGCGCTTTTTAGATTTCCCTCGGGAACATCAAATTTTTCCGGGATAAAATGTAGCCTATGTTCTTTCTCAGGGTCTAAAGATTATCTGTGCCAAATTTCATCAAAATCGGTTGAGAGGTTTAAGCGGGAAAGCGTAACAGACAGACAGACAGACAGACAGACAGACAGACAGACATACAGACAGACCGACAGACAGACAGACAGAGTTACTTTCGCATTTATAATATTAGTATGGATAAACTAGTGCTTGACTGCAATCCCGCCTGATGGTAAGCAGTGATGCAATCGTTGATGGTAAAACGCACTAGCTTATTAAGCCTATTCACTAAAAAAAACTGAGTGAATAGGAAGGAAGACGGCAGTTGAGCGAGGTGATGCAATGTTTAACCCAACAACACAACCAACGATGCTGCGCCAGAGGATGATCTGGAGACCCTCCACGACCAAACTCCCGACACAAAAACATTAGGCACATCGTACCCGGTACACATCGCAACACAACTGCTCAGACCCGTCCTCCGTACGGCTTCACCAGACATCATGCCGGAACACGACGAATCGCTTGGCGGCAAGACTTTGTCTGGTGGGTGGTAACTTTGATGAACTGTTTTCTCTCCATGGCAAGCACGCGACCATTTGTTTCACCTTTATGGAGTTTTCTGCGAATAGTGAAAGCTGTATGACCTCGTTTGAAAAGAAAACTTTTTGGTTTTCATTTTACAAAAACTGCCTTTATTGCTACGACATAAAAGCGCTATCTATAAAGTGCTGCCTAGTCCTGTCTATGTGATGTGCTGTCTATATTTGTACGCTGTGTGAGTTGTGTGTTAATTTCCATTTCACTATTCTTGGACAGATTCCATTGTGTCGATCACACTCATTTACATTTTATTTTTGTTAGGCACCGAATGCCATTTTCTAGACATTTCTTGGCACTAACAAAATGCACGTGAAACCGGTAATATCTAGATTGCGTACCACATTATTACAAAAATCCACTGCACAGAAAAATTTAAAGTGCCTGTTACGTCGTAGGTAATCCCGACGTCTGCCTCAACTCGACTATTTAAACGCACGATTGTCTAGAGAATTGGCAACGTGCAAAATACGTGGACGAATACGTCACAGAGAGATCTGGCAACGTTGTGACATTTCCAATTGAATTATATGCGATTGTTTAACGTATTCGTTGGTTAGTGTAAGTGTGGGAATTATTAGTCATGATTTGGTTGAAGTTTGAGAGTTGATGTTGCGACTTTTTGTCGCATGGGATTTTTTTAGACTGTGATATCTTTGGCACATTTAATAAACGAAAACTATGAAAAAAGGCGTATAATGTTACGTGGGTAATAAATGTCTTGCCATGGCGCCTCCGACGGGCCGGAACATGCGAGATAGACCAATGAAGTGCTGGCTTGACGTCGTAAGAGATGACATGCGTGCTAACAATCTCACACCACGGGATGCCAGAGATCGTGCGAAATGGAGGCGTATATGTAGGAAAGAGGACCCCGGGCTCTAACGCGAAAGCCGCGGATGCAGCCGGGATTATACGCTGATGATGATGATGACGATCTTTGGCACATATAATTTATCTGCCTCTCTTTTGTGCGTTTTATTCTTTCTCTACATATTAGAGTTTGTTGAAACACATCATGATTTATTTCCGAAAGCTTTTCAGACCGTTGGCTCTGCTGTTATTCTTGAATCTTTGACAGGCGTTACGAGTTGTCAGAAGTCTAGTTGTGAAGGTAAGATAAGACAGTAGTGTATCATACCTCCACAACAAAGTTCTTACTTCTATCGACCGATCGACATTCAGTGGTCGGCGCATAATGCAGTTACAGTTAAAAACGCGATGAAAATGGACTAACAATCTAAATAAGTTCTTCTGAATTATTATTAAAATTATCTTTTTGCAGTTAGTCATTTCATTAAAAACATATGTGAAATAAAACCGTATAAGTAAATAATTTTGTTTAAGTCAAAAATATTTTTTAAGAACGTTACAAAAACAATACACACACATTCTTATTAATATTTTCCCATGGTAACAAATCTTGCAACACTTAAACTACATTAGAACTATCATTTCAATAGGTATGTATCCAAGGTATGAAAATTAAAAAAATAATTAGTCCGTCTTATAGATAAGAAAAAAAAATTAAGACCCGTATTTGTCATTTTGTCGCAATTACCAAAAACTACTGAGATATAGTGTATTAAAGTTACGGAGTGGGGGCTAATTACGTCACGTCGTGGTATATTTTGTACCACGGCGTGACGTCATGCGACATTTCAAATCAATATATCTTAATAAGTATTTAAATAAAAGAAAAAGTAAAAAATACGTGTTCAATATTTTTTATAAACCTATCTGATGGACATTAAATTATTTGTTAGGATACAACCCAATTTAGTTCAAAATTCGCTAACGATTCGCGTAGTGAATGGGTCGCTTTATCTGGGCACTTGGATGATGGCCAATGACTGTGGTATGAAATACTACTAACAATATTCAATACCTCATCCGTCGACACGCACTATAATACAATTAGAGCTGACTTTATTACTTTGAGATAGACATGTTAATCCTTTTAGTACGTACCTAGGTATAATTGTTGGGTTATACAAGATGTCTGCTGAGTAATTATGTAACATGCTCAGTTCTTTTAGCATAAAAATTTCTATAGCAATTTTTTGGTGTGGATGGGACATCTTCAAATAACCTCTCCCGCTTTGGGCTGAGCGGAAGAGCGTGTCAGACTTTTTCTGAAAAAAAACCCAACCGTGTTCGTTTACTTGCCTGTGCATCAGGGCCAGGGTTTCTCTATTGTCCAACCCGCAGCCCTGACCCAGGCATCGGTCTTTGTGGACCACGTCACGATGTGCTGACATCTCTTTGAGGCGAGCGTGAAACATAACGCGCCGTCGACACGGAGCATTTCTATAGTTGGAACTACGACTTGTCCAGTTAGCAGTCATTTTAATTTTGACAATTGAACAATGTTCATTTCGTCATCTAGGACGTTGTCAAGCAAAATCATTTGTAAAATATAAAATGCAATTCATTATGATAACCTTTAAAATTAAGGTGATTGTGAGTGGTGGGACTGCGCTATTGGTTGATTGTGGGTGTTGACAACATTAATACTTACATTGGCGCCGCTTATGCTACAATTATGACAGTTTGATCACTATTTTATTTAAAATTCACGTAAATTGTAACAATCAATTTTTATAAAGCAAACACGTGCTGTTATTGTAAACATTTTCATTTTTAATGTCTTGACTTGAAAAAGTCTATGATCCCTGAGTTTGTTTCGGCTTTTCTTCTCAGAGGTAGTCAGTTAGGAAATGCCGGCTCCCTCTAGTTTAAAAAAATATGATGTGTAAAAGTGATCAGTGATCCTACTTT
Source organism: Sesamia nonagrioides (assembly GCA_017933935.1). Lineage (NCBI taxonomy): Eukaryota > Metazoa > Arthropoda > Insecta > Lepidoptera > Noctuidae > Sesamia > Sesamia nonagrioides. The sequence continues at coordinate 11,716 of JADWQK010000507.1, forward strand.
CATAATAAACGATTTCATTTCATTTCATTCTGTTATTCACAAACTAATTTTAAGTTAAGTGCATCTTTTCTTTCCGTTTCACTAAAAAAGTATAGGTTAGATGCGATTATAAACATTATACTTAAATATACGTCGGCCATACGTCAATTTATGTCAGGAGCGGACTAATTTGAAAGATCTAAACTATCATTTTTTTTTTTATATAAAGCTGGCGATGTTGTCGTCAATTTCATATTCGATTCTTTAGTAATTATTTTATATAACACACGCTGCGACCAATAGGAGCGGAGCATATAAAAAAAATATGCCGAAATCTACCCGGGTGTAACCGCAAGGTGCAGCTAATAGCATAGAAAATAACTCTTAATTATGTACACCATACTAGGTGACCTGTGCAAAGCTGACTTTGCAATCTGCACATTTGAAAAATCCTTGATTTCTTTCTCATTTATGTATATAGATAAAGTATGACGGAAGTTATGGCGTACTGACAAAAAAAGCACTTGAGAAATAATATATATATATATATATAAGTATATGATAAGTTACAGAACATAAATATAAAGATTTTACAAAGGGCGGTCTTGTCGTTATCTTTCCTTTGAATGGAATACCAAGAGGAAGGCGAGACAAATAATGTAGGTAGTCTACAACGTACTGTTTACATAGACTTGTATATAGTCATCATCGTCACCTTAGCGTTAATCTCAGTTACATCCGAAGCTTTTTCAGCTTCTGAATCTGAGAGTCTGGGGTCCGCTTTACTAGTCTGCTGGTTTTGGCAAAACTGCGACATTTTCCGTGAAGCGACTGCCGTCTGATTTCCACAACCCGAAGGCGATATCGAAGTATTGCAGTTAGACCAATTGTTCGACTTTTGAGGGCTCCAACAACCCGTAATGACTGCCACTAGATGGTCGTATGGCAACGGGGACCAATGGCTTAATGTGCTTTCCGAGGCACGACCAGACCAGTGCAAATATTCATATTCATGCATACAAATATTTGCACTGCGCGGGGATCGTTTTCTATAATAATAATATTTATTTATTTTCTCACCACAATATCCATATAAAATAATAACATAATAAAAACAATGATGTCCAGTTATGGGCTTGTAGAAAAATATTGTGGGAGACTGGTGCCTAAGCTAAGCCGAAGCCTGTATTTCAGGCCACCAGGTCTGCATCCAAGGTAAACATTTTTATTACAGCTTCCCGTAAATATTAAACAGTGATTTAAATTTTACTCATAGGAAGGAGTTTTTGTGGGGAGTGTGTGGATATGTAAGTGTGTGGGAGGGTGAGTGTATGTAGTGACTATAGTATTTGTAGGATAGTAGGATGGATTAGCAATATACTTCAAAATAATTCAGATTGATAGAGAAAGAAATAACTATGTTGATACCAAATACATGACGTTTTAAAAAAAAATAAGCTCTAGTAATCGCTTCATCTCAAACAGCAGCTCTGAAAACCTTTCTATTCTATTTCAACTTAAAACAAAAGTGTTGCATTCTTCTTTACGGTTCCGTAACCAAAAGATAAAACGGGACTCCATTAGGTATTAAGACTCCACTGTCCGTGACTCTGCCTAAATGTCAGTCAGTATGGCAGTTGAAATTTTTACAGAATGTGTATTTCTGTTGCCGTTATTACCAAAATCAATATATATTAATATGTAAAGAAAAAGCCTGTCCGATCCGCGAAGGTATTGTTAGGTATCGATAACTGATACTATTAATGCCTACAAAGCCGAGCTAAATATAAAAAATAGTTACCGTCGAAAATGGTGTTGTCATTTTTTAAAAGCTCACCAAATATTGGGAAAGCTGGATTTAATACGCGGAAAAAAAAGATTATTTCAAAATTCATTACAATTGTTACTATGATGATTATGTAAAATTTCATATTTTATTTGGTCATGTGTGTTACCTAACCTTTATTATCGTTATGGGTCGGAGGGGGTTTTCTTTACATATTTTATACGACGTTATGTTATATACATACGAAACCTGAAACACGTGTCCCGTATTTTTATGCAAAGAATTTATGTACAAAATTTCAAAAAGGTATCATGATAAATCGCAAAGAAATGGAGGAAATTAAGTAGGAAAGCGGACCCCGGGCTCCAACGCGAAAGCCGCGGATGCAACCGGGATAAACGCTGAGATGATGATGATGATAAATCGCAAAGTTATGAGCTTGTCATGTTACCTGGTTGTCCCAACAAAAATATGGTCAACGTACCGCTAGCCGGCCGCGCCTGCAGCGGCTCGTCGTCATCTTGCGTTTATTAATAATTTTTGTTTATATTGTAATTAACTAGTGATAACATTTTCCATCACAATGAAAAATATCGAAGTTTAGCCAAAATCAGCAGTTGGACTGGTAAAGCGGACCCCAGAATCCAAAGCTGAAAGGCTACGGATGCGACTGGGATTAACTCTGAGATGATGATGATGAACATGTTCCATCACACTTGTAAGCTTTAGACTGCCGTAACGGTCACCCGTAAGTGATAAAAAAGTATAGTATAATTTCCTTAACACATGTTAATTTTACTTAACGTATTGCACCCCTGCACAACGAGACGGGGACCCCGTCTCGTTGTGCGCACGCTTCGACTGACCACTATGATCTGCCGTGAACTGTGTTGTATGCTCGGTAACCACACTGCAACAATTTTTAAATATACAGTATGTTAACTAACAGAGGGCGTTCCCGTTAACCTGAAATAGTATAGCATACATACATGCTAAAAAAATATTTCCATTCGAAAACAAAATGTTTAAATTTTTTTTCCAATTAGAAAATATTCAATAAAAATTTTAAATTGACATGTAAAAGAAACACACTGTACACGCGAACATGAAAGACGGCAACGTGGCAATTTATGTATACATGACGACTACTATTTTGATTTAAAACACGAGGTTTCAAATTTAATTCCAATTAGAATTTTTTTTAATTCGGATTTTTTTATGCTTATTTTTTTATGCTGATATTTTTATTTTAATCTATTAATGGTATATATTAACGAGTTTAAGGGAACGCCCTCTGTTATTTAACATACTGTATTTGGGAAAAAATATAACATGGTATAAAAATGATTGCGAATCGGTTCAGTTGCTTATTCTGAACAAACTTTATCGAGGTTTCATATAAAGAAAAAATAACTTTGTATGTATATTTTATATTTAAAGCTACGGAAATATTCGTGCGCGGGTCCGGCTCGCACTTGGCCGGTTCTTGGGATTCCCAAATAGACATCGACTGAAACAGTTTCGGTTCAAAATAGACGAACCATCTGTTTTTAACAGACAACTGTCCTAGAAACTAAAATATACATTTAGAAATATTCCCACCCATCAGCGTGTGATTTTGTCGCTTTTGTTCATTTATCTTCAAGCTTTGTGGTTTACAGGTTGGGCTGTAGTCCAAGTGTCAATTGTAGATGTATGATATTCGTTTGTGCTATTAGCAACCATAAATATGTCAAATATAATATATAAATATATCAAAAAATACATAAAAGAAACTTGAACTAGAAACTTGTGTGGAATCAATTATGTTTTATTTTATTTATTTAGTATTTTTTTCACCAGGAATCAAAAAGCATGTCAGACAAATTTTAATACAAAACTTTTTAATATCTCTTTTCTTGTGAAGTACTTATATAATAGATTTAAGAATATTTAGGACTGGTATACGCTCGCGTGAAGTAAATCCATACTAATATTATAAATGCGAAAGTAACTCTGTCTGTCTGTCTGTCTGTCTGTCTGTCGGTCCGTCTGTCTGTCTGTCTGTCTGTCTGTCTGTCTGTTACGCTTTCACGCTTAAACCTCTCAACCGTTTTTGATGAAATTTGGCACAGGCAATCTTTAGACCCTGGGAAAGAACATAGGCTACCTTTTATCCCGGAAAAATTTGATGTTCCCGAGGGAAATCTAAAAAGCGCGATATAACCGAACTCCACGCGGGCGAAGCCGCGGGCGGAAAGCTAGTTTGAAATAAACCTTATTTGACGTACGTATGTTACGTAAACTAATATGTCCTTTGTTATCAACATCAGGTGGCACATCTTGTGCTGTCATCTGACATTATACTGAGCGTCGCCCTTTTGGCATTTTAGCGTCTACTTTATATAAAGTGTTGTGTACTATTGTACACTTCTCTTTTCTTCTTTTTCAGCCTATAGATGTCCACTGCTGAACAAAGGCCTCCCCAAGGCTTTCCACGATGACCGGTTTTGTGCTGCCCGCATGCATCGGCTTCCCGCGACCTTCAGCAGGTCATCGGTCCACCTTGTTGGGGGCCTCCCTACGCTGCGTCTTCCTGTACGTGGCCGACACTCCAGAACCTTACTGCTCCATCGGCCATCGGTTCTACGCAATGTGCCCTGCCCACTGCCACTTAAGTTTAGCGACTCGAAGAGCTATGTCAGTGACTTTGGTTCTTCTGCAGAGCTCCTCATTTCTGAATCGATCATGCAGAGAAACTCCGAGCATAGCATTGCCGTATAAAAAAGGTAATAGCAAATATTACAGAAAGAAAATATAAAAGCTTGATTTTCAGGCGGGAGTAATTTCTGTTAAAGAATAATGATTAATTACTCCCCGCCTAAATATCAAGCCTTTATATTTTCTTTCTGTAATATTTGCTATAATATTTAAGCTTTTATATTTTCTACGGTAAACAAATATCCACATCCTTACTGTGAGTGTCAATTCTTACTGTAAACAGTATTCACGTGTTTCGTGTAATTGACAGCTCCTGAAATAGAATGCCTGAAGTAGATATTCAAAGAAAAATTGAGTAGTAAAAATGTTTTTTAACCCTTTAGATTTACTCTTTTACTACCTGTGCCCGATAAGTTGGGACCTGAGTGCACACTATTTGAATAAAATAGGACCCTAGATATTTAATTATGTATCACGTGTATATCAAGTATGTATCAAGTGTTGACTATGGTTTTGTAATGAATAAAAATACAATGTTTAATTTTATACATTTATTTTATCTATTATTTACTTTATCTCATCTCTCAACGTCCCGCACTCAGGTCCCAACTTATCGCGCACGGATAGTACGTGTCTTAAACCATTTTGAGGTGATAGTGCAGATAGGCGATGCGATACGACATTACAAGCGGCAGAAGTCGGAGGTAGAAGCTAGCCTTATAAAATATAGTGGTTGCTAGATTTAAATTTTGAACTAATAGAATAAACGTTCATCACACATTACTGCTGTACATCATGTGTCAGGGCCAACATTATTGACGACACAGTTGGCGCAGTGATTGAGTGATCGACTACTGCGCAGCGTGTCGCGGGTTCGATCCCTGCACGGAACAAATATTTGTATGGCCTACAGGTAGTTCTTCCGGGTCTGGCTATTTGTGGATGTGGAATTTAGTGTTTGTAAACGCACCTACGATACAGGAGTAATTCCTAGTGTTGGGCAGATTTTTATAAATAAAAAAATAATACCTTAATTTTAAAATTTCCACTCATTATATTTCATTCCCTCCATATTCCACAGAGAGCATATTTGTTTTTGTCGTAAATAAATATTACCATCGGAATTGATTCCTTCTATTTCTATTAATTTCCCATCGTTTACACGGTAAGATACTAAGCTGGCAAAGCCATAGGTAAACCAAATTCATCATAATGTAGAAAATACCCGTTATCTCCCCATTGCGGTTTGCGAATAGGAGAAAAACAAGAGACGGTTAATCCCACTGAAATTGTTTGACAAGTTAGGGAAATTCTCGCTCGGAAAACTGTACGAAATTACAGAGAATCTCGTATTTGAGACGACGCCTGAATTCAACATTTTGTGTCATCAACCCAGCGAACTGTTTCAATAAAAATAATTGTTGAACTTTTTCAGTGGTCGTCTTTGTGGTACGCTCTCTAAAAATAGGAATATGATAGAATGTCGTCTTATCAACAACGAATCAATAGGAAAATCTATAATCTTTTGTTTCAGAATATGTATACCTCGGGAAAACGTTGCAATTAGGGAAAAACAACTTCGAGAAGGAGGCAAATAGAAGGATCCAGCTGGGATGGGCAGCATTTGGTAAACTTCGTCGGGTATTTTCGTCGGCCCTACACCAATATTTGAAGACTAAAATCTTTAACCAGTGCGTCCTACCCGTCATGACTTACCGGACTTAAGTCATGTCGGTCAGACTAGTCCATAAGTTTAAAGCCGCTCAGCGAGCTATGGAGCGGGCTATGTTGGGCGGCTCTCTGAAGGACCGCATCAGAAATGAGGTGATCCGACAGAGTACCAGACTCACCGACATAGCTGAGAGGATTAGCAAGCTGAAGTGGCAATGGGCTGGTCACATATACCGCAGGACCGACAACCGTTGGGGTAAACGAGTCCTCGAGTGGAGACCGCGTCTCGGCAAACGTAGCGTAGAACGCCATTGAGCGAGATGGAGCGACGACATCAAAAAGGTGGCTGGTAGTGGCTGGCGGAGAACTGCTCAGAATCGAGCTTGTTGGCGTGCCATGGAAGAGGCCTATGTCCAGCAGTGACGAGTAGAGGCTGATGATGATGATGATAATCTTTTGATTACTCAAAGTAGTGATATTATAGTATTGGCTCTAATTTGCGAATTGTAGTTCGTCGGTTTGAAAACAGATATGGGCTTTCATTTCATTAGCCAGAACAGCCGATCGATTCTGTTAAAACCTCGCCTCGAAAAGTTAAGTCAAATAAGCTGTCAATCGTTTCAATCCCTAGGATTGAAATGATACCTCACTTCATGCTTAATTCACCGGTTACAGATAAGGCCGGTAAGGAAATAAACAACTAAAAAAATCAGTTTTAGAATATTATTAATTATTTCATTTTATTTCCGAACTGTTATTCAGTCCTCACGGTGAATGTGAGGACTGAATAACAGTTCCGAATATATTTAACTAGCTTTCCGCCCGCGGCCTCGCCCGCGCGGAGTTCGGTTATATCGCGTTTCCAAGAAAATTCTTCAAAAGTCCGGAATCAAAACTATCCTATGTTATTTCTCAAGGTCAACTCTATATTTGTACCAAATTTCAATAAAATCAGTTCAATGGTTTAGACGTGAAAGCGTAACAGACAGACAGGCAGAGTTACTTTCGCATTTATAATACTAGCTTTCCCCGCGTGGATTTCGGTTATATCCATACTAATATTATAAATGCGAAAGTAACTCTACCTGTCTTTTTTTTTTAATAATTTAATCTAGTGCTTGACTGCAATCCCGCCTGATGGTAAGCAGTGATGCAATCGTTGATGGTAAAACGCACTAGTTTATTATGCCTATTCACTTAAAAAACTTAGGAATAGGAATGATGACGGCAGTTGAGCGATGTGATGCAATGTTAAACCCAAGACCAACACGACCAAATGATGCTGCGCTAGAGGGAGATTGATCTGGAGACTCTCCGCGACCAAACTCCCGACACAACAACATTTGGCGCATCGTACCCGCCACACAACGCAACACAACTGCTCAGATCAGTCCTCCGTACGGCTTCACCAGACATCATGCCGGAACATGACGAATCGCTTGGCGGCAAGACTTTGTCTGGTGGGTGGTAACTTCTGCCAGCAGCCGATGTCTGTCTGTCTGTTACGCCCGCCTAAACCTCTCAACCGCTTTTGATGAAATATGGCACAGACAGTCTTCAGACCCTGAGAAAGAACATAGGCTACCTTTTATCCCGGAAAAAATTGATATTCCCGAGGGAAATCTAAAAAGCGCGATATAACCGAACTCCACGCGGGCGAAGCCGCGGGCGGAAAGCTAGTATAAAATAAAAGGGAGCCTATGTCCTTTCTCAGGGTCTAAAGATTGTCTGTGCCAAATTTCATCAAAATCGGTTGAGGGGTTTAAGCGGGAAAGCGTAACAGACAGACAGAGTTACTTTCGCATTTATAATATTAGTAGGGATTAAAAAAAAATTTAATGCTTTGTGCAGTAGTTGTTATACTTTCGAATCTTCAATCTATATTATCTTCTTGAAATTAACATCTTACCGTTATTGTTTTGGTTTTATAGACGAATCAATTTCACGAACTAATTAGTCCCTGAGGATCATTGATTGATTATAATCAATCATTAAGGTACACCTGTACCAGCGTACATACTTAAATTGTGATCGATCGTACTAGGTGGCAGGGGGTGGCTGGGTGTATTACATACGCCTACGTTAACTGCAATTTCTATGCCATATATTGGTAATGATGAATTAAATTAGAACTAAGGAATGCACGTGGTATTTCCTGGATAGATTAAATTATTCATTCATTAGTGGTGTTTAGGGTAAAAAAATCCGGTCTCCCAATAGGGCAAAACGGAAGCGGGGCTGGCGATACATCAGTTGTCAAGTGTCAATTGAAGAAAAAAAATTAGGACGTCCATGTGATAAAAATAAAATACCACGCGCACGGGCGCAATATACGATATACGGTGTAATATTATAGTTTCTACCCAGCTTTATTCGGAAGCTAGGTCTCCTTTTCGGAAGGGTGTTTTACAAGGCAGATTGAGCCGGCCACTGCATCATTACACATACAGCACAAATAATTGTATTTGTATTATACAGAGTGGTGCTGATAATACGACAATAAATGAAAACAGACTGTGCTGGTTCATAGGAAAAATCCTAAACCATAGAAAAAAACCTAGCATCAAAAATAAAAAAATGAAAATATCAAACAAACTAAATCGCATAAAATTGCAAACGGAACAGAACATCATTTGAAATATTGGTTCAATGACCTCTGATCAGCGGAAGACGGCGCGTTCCTGTATCGCCTTGCTTTTTGGCGCCATTATTATTTAAGTTTAGTACCACTGGATGCGGCGGTCATTAACCTATAAGCGCTTCCTTATCAACATGTACATCATGTAGAAAATGTGAAAAATGTAAAATGATTTCCTGTGCCTAAACTAATGGATACATTTATATGATTTTTTTATGGTTAGATTGAGAATGTGTTGACGTACACGATGTTTAATTTATTGTCGTATTGTCAGCACCACTCTGTATATTTATACTACATGTTACCTGTCGAACTCACCAAATAACACTAAACATAGAGCAATAGGATCCAACAGTTTGGTATATTTTTATTAATTCTCAATTTTGTAGGTTAGTCAGTTAGTCGGGCACGTGGAATTTTCTTGGTCGCTATATTCTTGTTTCGGTATTAAAAGTGAGGAAGCATGGGCTTCCCATACATTTCTGCGGTATCAGTGCGCGATTATAGCACAAGTAGGTATTCTATTTTACAATACATTTTTGCAACAGCCAGATGATTCCTATTGCTTTCATCGACCGGCCTCCTCTTTTCAAGTAGGCTTTAATCTACCACGAGCCCAGTGCGAGTAAATAGATGTCACCTATCTCTTCAAAATACTTATTGATTCTAAGATATACAGGTTTATTATTATTTTTATTAGGGTTCCGTACCTCAAAAGGAAAAAACGGAACCCTTATAGGATCACTTTGTTGTCCGTCTGTCTGTCTGTCTGTCTGTCTGTCTGTCTGTCACCACCCTTTATCTCAAGAACGCGGGGAAGTATCAAGCTGAAATTCACATGAAATACTCGGGTCTATTGTCCCTTTAAGCTGTGAAAATATCAAACTTCTAAGCCAAGCCAATCAAAAGATACAGCCGATTATGGCGATATTTTCAACAAATTTTCGACACTCGCAAAGGAATCAAAACCTACAGGATACTTCCCGTAAACTCAGAATCTTGAAAATTGGCATGAAGCATTGTCATATAATGTAAATATAGGAAAAATTGCGAAAATCTCATTTTTTTAGTTATATAATATAATAAACATATTTTAATAAAATGGAACTTACTACCTTATTTCTCACGAACGAATATAGTTATCAAATTGAAATTTATACCAAATACCTAGGTTTATTGTCCCTTTAAGCTGTGAAAATATCAAACTTCTAAGCCAAGCCAATCAAAAGATACAGCCGATATGTCGATATTTTCAACAAATTTTCGACACTCGCAAAGGAATCAAAACCTACAGGATACTTCCCGTAAACTCAGAATCTTGAAATTTGGCATGAAGGATTGTGATATAATGCAAATATAGGAAAAATTGCGAAAATCTCATTTTTTTAGTTATATAATATAATAAACATATTTTAATAAAATGGAACTTACTACCTTATTTCTCACGAACGAATAAAGTTATCAAATTGGAATTTATACCAAATACCTCGGTCTATTGTCCCTTTAATCTGTGAAAATATCAAACTTCTAAGCCAAGCCAATCAAAAGATACAGCCGATATGTCGATATTTTCAACAAATTTTCGACACTCGCAAAGGAATCAAAACCTACAGGATAGTTCCCGTAAACTCAGAATCTTGAAATTTGGCATGAAGGATTGTCATATAATGCAAATATAGGAAAAATTGCGAAAATCACATTTTTTTAGTTATATAATATAATAAACATAAATTAATAAAACGAAACTTACTACCTTATTTCTCACGAACTAATAAAGGTATCAAATTGAAATTTATACCAAATACCTAGGTCTATTGTCCCTTTAAGCAATGAAAAAACCAAACTTCTACGTTAAAGCGATCAAAAGATACAGCAGTTTATCGACACCTTAGACGAATTTCCGTCACACGCTAGGGAATCAAAACCTACAAGCAAAGACATTAAAATTATATTTACAATAGATAGGACATCACGAACAAAATCGTAAGCCAATACTTTTATCGACTTGGTTAAAAGGCGCTCAGTCTAGTCTGCGCGTCAGGACGTAATTTATGTCCACCAAGAATAAACATTTTCTAAGGAAATATGCCATGTTGCGCTTTGTGTTACTGTACATCTCGTTATAGTAAAACGACTGGACCTAACTTCGGAATGTTTTTCTATGAATTATTTAAGTATATTTCGTCTGCAATTCAAATTTAAAAAAAAATCTTAAATAGTTCTAGAAAATTTTCCATTATTGTAATAATCGCCCTCTATTGTTGAGTAGTTTTACTATTTTCTTGTAGAGATGTAGTAATGTTGTTTATCGATTTAGTTATCGATAATACTTATTAAGATGAATACATTTTGTTGTATTTTATTGACATTTAAAATATAGCTAAATAACCTTAAAATATTAGTATATTTCAAGTTTATTTATTATTAACTCTATTTAAACATAATCATATCATATTAATAAACAAAATTGAATGAACAATTACTATTCATTTATCTAGGTTTTTGTTATTTTTGGTTTCCGAATAAAAATAATGTTGTAGGAAAAAAGTGGATACGATTTGTCCAGATAGACCGTAGAGAAGAAAATTGGCTTCCGTCTCATTCGTCGAAATTATGCTCAATGCATTTTAAAAGAGAAGTTATCTACTTTGGAAAGACTTGTCGATCAAATTTAAAAAAAAAGAATCGCTACCTTGTATTAGAAATGAAATAGTAAGTTATTAATTTCAGTACTTTTCTACTTAACCGTAAAAATTGGAATAAAATTTATGGTTAAGTGGATAAGTACATAGATTAAATAACTTATTTATAATGAAATATATTCATAAAATATGTAGGTACGTATATGTAGTACAATGATTGCGAGCTACTTTGTGATTTTGAGGATTCCGTACCTAAAAGTTAAAACGAACCCTATTCATGAGACTTCTCTGTTCGTCTGTCCGTCTGTCACCAGGCTGTATCTCATAAACCGTAATAGCGAGACAGTTGTAATTTCCAGAGATTGTGTTAGTATTTCTGTTGCCGCTATAACAACAAGTACTAAGAATAAAAATAATAAAATATTTAAGGGGGCCCCCATACAACAAACGTGAATTTTTGCCGTTTTTTGCTCCATATTAATAACGGAAACAGATAGACGCTTAAAATGTTCACAGAATATTTGGTTATATATTCAAATTACAAATAAATAAATACTGAAGGCGGGCTCCCATACAATAACCGTGATATTTTTGCCGTTTTTAAAGATAATGGCGTACGAATCTTGTAAAGGTCTTGCTCCAGCAGATTACCATTTTTGTCGTGATTTGGACAATTATCTACGTGACAAGAAGTTTTCTTTCCAGGAGGCAGTTCTGCTTTCACACAGTTTGTGCAGTCTAGATCCTCAGAGTTCTATCACAAAGGCATAAACGACCTTCCTATATATTGATTATAAATGAATTATTTAAAAATTAAAAAATAAGCAATTATTTAGATTTTCAGTACTAATCGGCAATTTTAAACTTTAACGCCTATAATATTAAAAGAATTATATAAATAAGAAACTTGTAAACTTAAAATTACCCATAATTATTCTGCTTCCTAATTTTTTGTTTCAAGCTATCATAATGCGACAAAACATCGTCGTAGTAACTTCTTTGAATATTATCGATAATTTTATATCGAAATGATACAAACCCTACCACAGTTTTTTGCATTGCCATTTAAAAATATTTGCAAACAAACATGTAAAAAGAATAATTTAGCTAAAAACGAAATGCAAACGAAAATTGCAAAACAAAATGCGCTTTATGGCATAAAAGGTCTGTTACACTCAAAAATCGCAATAAACTGAGCGTTAAAATAATTCGTAAGCATAAAACATCTAAAATGCCAATAGACGGTGTCACGGTAAATGAATAGTAACGAATTAAATTCTAAAACAGTTTTTGTTTGTACAAGACAAGTTTCACTTAATTTGTTTACTTTTCAATATTTATTTACCCGATTTGAACTATACTAGGGTATTAAATCGGATGTGGCAACATAGACCACACTGGCCACCTACCGGGCAATAGCTGAATATATTTTATACAAACTTATTTCATTTTTACTATTTGATGTCTCCAATTGTCGATCTAATTTTGCTATATTGTACTAGATGGCGGAATGGGAATGGGAAATGGCCATGGGATCACAGTTTTTCTATGCCATTTTGACACATGCCCTGTCTATATATCTTAAATCTCTTTGCCTACAAGGTACTTCCCGTGAACTCAAAATCTTGAAATTCGGCACGAAGCAACGTTATATTATAGTACAGACAGATAAAGGAAAAATTGTGAAAATTATAAATTTGAAGTTACATAAAATATTAAAATATTATTTTTGCTTACATGACATAAAATATTTTTTTAATAATTATAAACTTATTACCTACCCTTTTTCACATGAACGCGTAAAGATATTAAAGTTGAAATTCATATCAAACACTTCTTAAATCTAATTGCCTCTAAACTGTGAAAAATTCTAAATCAATGCTAGTATTATAAATGCAAAAATAACTCTGTCTGTCTGTTACGCTTTCCCGCTAAACCTCTCAACCGATTTTGATGAAGTTTGGCACAGACAATCTTTAGACCCTGAGAAAGAACATAGGCTACCTTTTATCCCGGAAAATTTGATGTTCCCGAGGGGAATTTAAACAGCGCGATATAACCGAACTCCACGCGGGCGAAGCCGCCGGCGGAAAGCTAGTACGTCATAAATTGTAAACCGCTACGTTTGTACGGCGGAACCCTCGGTGTGCGAGTCCGACTCGCATTTGGCCGGTTTTTGGGCAACTCCTGAAAGCCAGAATCAACAGTGGAGACCGCCAGAAAAACGTCGAGCAATGAAGCTCGACGAGTCCCGGAGAAACGATTCAACTGTCTTGGGTCCCGCAACGAAATTAATCAGAAAAGAATAGCGGAGGAGTAAGAAAAAAATTTTTTTTTCCACTTCCCTCCATAATAAGCAGGATACAACAGAACTAGGCCAATCGCACAGTGTTCGGCGTAGAACAAGCCAGGTGGACAAAAATATTTTTTCATGATTTTGGAACTATATCTATAAATTAAGTATTTATATACCTATACTAATATTATAAACCTAAAAACTCAGTTTGTTTGTTTGTTTGAACGCGCTGATCTCAGGAAGTACTTTGACGAATTAAAAAAAAGGCCGAATTAAAAAATATTTCAGTGTTAAATAGGCTATTTATCGTGGAAGGCTATATACTATCACGCTGCAACTCACGGGAGTGGAGCAGTAACCAAAGATGCGGGTAAAACCGCGCGGGACAGCTAGTTTTGCTATAATATTTTATTTCAAGGAAATGCGTAGAAATTGTGTATAAATATTTTATTTCATCTAGACACGATTATAAAAAAGGAAAAAATTATGTCAATCGCTGCCAATATCAACGCTAATATAAATATAGGTACAACCTTAGACTTACATATTAAATACAAAAAATCTAAATGTATATATGTATAAAAATATAAATATACAACCTTAGACTAACATTTTAATACAAAAAATCTAAAAGTATAATTATATGTATGTATAAAAATATAAATATACAACCTTAGACTAACAAATTAAATACAAAAAATCGAAATCTAACACTAGACTAATACATTTACATTAAAACTAATCCGCTATATCAGAATCATCTGATTCAGAATCCGATGAATCCAATTGAAAATAGTCGTCCTGAATTTGTAAAGGTCTTGGTTGTAATTGGAGTCGAGGCTCTATAGTGGGAGCTATGATGAGCTTTAAGATCTCGGCGCATAATTTACTACTCTTTTTTTTCGTATTTCCCGGAGGCTGTTGATCAGAGGATCAAGGATCAGACGTTAAAATCAACATATTGAGCAAGTCAAGAGCATGTCTCTGTTCATGGCGAGACGAGAGAATATCTGCTCGAGATTGTATAACAACAATGTGCTTCTCTAAAGGATAACATTGTTTTTTTTTATTTTACAATGCAATCATATGATGGATCACGTGATGCCCAACTTTCATGGTCCACTTCGTAGTTTGTTTGTAAGAGCGGGTTGTTGATTTAGAATCAATAAAATACGCTAATGTCTCGTCACTACTTAGCGGTCTATCAGTTTGCATAGCACTTAGTTGTTGGAGGTATGAACTTTCAGAAGGTGGATTTTCGCCGTCCTTTCGATGACCTTTATTACTCTGGCAGCTTTATTCCTTTTTTAGGTCTTCCGGGTCGACAACAATCAGCGGATGAAGTAGAAGGTTGTGGTTGAGTCGATCTTAAGCAAAATTCTATCTTTTCGCCTTCCAGCCACAACTTATTCTTACTCAGGAAACGCTCCTTTGATTTTGCTGAAGACACCCACTTAGTTGCAATTTTCGAAGAAATGCTGGCTATTTTCATCTTAATTTCCCTTTGACATTCTTCAGTGATATCAGAGAAATCACACTTAAACAAAATAAATTGAAATAGACGATCATTTCTTTCATCTTCGAAAACACTATTTTGCCAATAGAGTATGTCATTTCTACAAAAAAATGCGAGTCGGACTCGCACACCGAGGGATTCCGCCGTACAAACGTAGCGGTTTACAATTTATGACGTACTAGCTTTCCGCCAGCGGCTTCGCCCGCGTGGAGTTCGGTTATATCGCGCTGTTTAAATTCCCTCGGGAACATCAAATTTTCCGGGATAAAAGGTAGCCTATGTTCTTTCTCAGGGTCTAAAGATTGTCTGTGCCAAACTTCATCAAAATCGGTTGAGAGGTTTAGGCGGAAAGCGTAACAGACAGACAGAGTTATTTTCGCATTTATAATACTAGCATTGATTTAGAATTTTTCACAGTTTAGAGGCAATTAGATTTAAGAAGTGTTTGATATGAATTTCAACTTTAATATCTCTACGCGTTCATGTGAAAAAGGTAGGTAGTAAGTTTATAATTATTAAAAAAATATTTTATGTCATGTAAGCAAAAATAATATTTTATGTAACTTCAAATTTATCATTTTCACAATTTTTCCTTTATCTGTCTGTACTATAATATAACGTTGCTTCGTGCCGAATTTCAAGATTCTGAGTTCACGGGAAGTACCTTGTAGGCAAAGAGATTTAAGATATATAGAGATGTGTCAAAATGGCATAGAAAAACTGTGATCCCATGGCTCAGTTCCGCCATCTAGTACAATATAGCAAAATTAGATCGACAATTGGAGACATCAAATAGTAAAAATGAAATAAGTTTATATAAAATATATTCAGCTATTGCCCGGTAGGTGGCCAGTGTGGTCTATGTTGCCAGATCCGATTTAATACCCTAGTATAGTTCAAATCGGGTAAATAAATATTGAAAAGTAAATAAATTAAGTGAAACTTGTCTTGTACAAACAAAACTGTTTTAGAATTTTTCGCTACTATTCATTTACTATGTTTTTTGGCATTTGATGTTTTTAACGCTCGAATTAACAGAGGTGTAACAGACCTTTTGTAAAGCGCATTTTTGCAATTTTCGTTTGCATTTCGTTTTTAGCAAAATTATTCTTTTTACGTTTGTTTGCAAATATTTTAAATGGCAATGCAACTGTGGTAGGTTTGTATCATTTGATATAAAGTTATCGATAATATTCAAAGAAGTTACTACGACGATGTTTTTTCGCATTATGATAGCTTGAAAAAAAAAATTAGAAGCAGAATAATTATGGGTAATTTCAAGTTTACAAGTTTCTTATTTATATAATTCTTTTAATATAATAGGCGTTAAAGTTTAAAATTGCCGATTAGTACTGAAAATCTAAATAATTGCTTATTTTTTAATTTTTAAATAATTCATTTATAATCAATATATAGGAAGGTCGTTTATGCCTTTGTGATAGAACTGAGGATCTAGACTGCACAAACTGTGTGAAAGCAGAACTGCCTCCTGGAAAAAAACTTCTTGTCACGTAGATAATTGTCCAAATCACGACAAAATGGTCTGCTGGAGCAAGACCTTTACAAGATTCGTACGCCATCTTTAAAAACGGCAAAAATCACGGTTGTATGGGAGCCCCTTCAGGATTTTATTTTAATTTCTATTTGTAATTTGATTAATATATAATAACCAAATATTCTGTGAACATTTTAAGCGTCTATCTGTTTCCGTTATTAATATGGACAAGCAAAAATTCACGTTTGTTGTATGGGAGCCCTTTTATTATTTTTAGTACTTGTTGTTATAGCGGCAACAGAAATACTAACACAATCTCTGAAATTACAACTGTCTCGCTATTACGGTTTATGAGATACAGCCTGGTGACAGACGGACAGACGAGAAGTCTCATGAATAGGGTTCGTTTTACCTTTTAGGTACGGAATCCTCAAAATCACAAAGTAGCTCGCAATCATTGTACTACATATACGTACCTACATATTTTATGAATATATTTCATTATAAATAAGTTATGTAATCTATGTACTTATCCACTTAACCGTAAATTTTATTCCAATTTTACGGTTAAGTAGAAAAGTACTGAAATTAATAACTATTTTCATTTCTAATACAAGGTACCGATTCTTTTTTTTTAATTTGATCGACAAGTCTTTCCAAAGTAGATAACTTCTCTTTTAAAATGCATTGAGCTTTCGACGAATGAGACGGAAGCCAATTTTCTTCTCTACGATCTGGAAAAATCAAAAAACCTAGATAAATGAATAGTAATTGTTCATTCAATTTTGTTTATTAATATGATATGATTATGTTTAAATAGAGTTAATAATAAATAAACTTGAAATATATAGTAATATTTTAAGTTTATTTAGCTATATTTTAAATGTCAATAAAATACAACAAAATGTATTCATCTTAATAAGTATTATCGATAACTAAATCGATAAACAACATTACATCTCTACAAGAAAATAGTAAAACTACACAACAATAGAGGGCGCTTATTACAATAATGGAAAATTTTCTAGAACTAAGATTTTTTAAAATTTGAATTGCAGACGAAATATAAATAATTCATAGAAAAACATTCCGAAGTTAGGTCCAGTCGTACTTAAAGGGACAATAGACCTAGGTATTTGGTATAAATTTCAATTTGATACCTTTATTAGTTCGTGAGAAATAAGGTAGTAAGTTTCATTTTATTAAAATATGTTTATTATATTATATAACTAAAAAATGTGTGATTTTCGCAATTTTTCCTATATTTGCATTATATGTCAATCCTTCATGCCAAATTTCAAGATTCTGAGTTTACGGAAGTATCCTGTAGATTCCTTTGCGAGTGTCGAAAATTTGTTGAAAATATCGACATATCGGCTGTATCTTTTGATTGGCTTGGCTTAGAAGTTTGATATTTTCACAGCTTAAAGGGACAATAGACCTAGGTATTTGGTATAAATTCCAATTTGATAACTTTATTCGATCGTGAGAAATAAGGTAGTAAGTTCCATTTTTAAAATATGTTTATTATATTATATAACTGAAAAATGTGATTTTCGCAATTTTTCCTATATTTGCATTATGACAATCCTTCATGCCAAATTTCAAGATTCTGAGTTTACGGGAAGTATCCTGTAGGTTTGATTCCTTTGCGAGTGTCGAAAATTTGTTGAAAATATCGACATATCGGCTGTATCTTTTGATTGGCTTAGCTTAGAAGTTTGATATTTTCACAGCTTAAAGGGACAATAGACCTAGGTATTTGGTATAAATTTCAATTTGATAACTTTATTCGTTCGTGAGAAATAAGGTAGTAAGTTCCATTTTATTAAAATATGTTTATTATATTAAATAACTAAAAAAATGTGATTTTCGCAATTTTTCCTATATTTGCATTATATGACAATGCTTCATGCCAATTTTCAAGATTCTGAGTTTACGGGAAGTATCCTGTAGGTTTTGATTCCTTTGCGAGTGTCGAAAATTTGTTGAAAATATCGACATAATCGGCTGTATCTTTTGATTGGCTTCGCTTAGAAGTTTGATATTTTCACAGCTTAAAGGGACAATAGACCCGAGTATTTCATGTGAATTTCAGCTTGATACGTCCACGCGTTCTTGAGATAAAGGGTGGTGACAGACAGACAGACAGACAGACAGACAGACAGACGGACAACAAAGTGATCCTATAAGGGTTCCGTTTTTTCCTTTTTGAGGTACGGAACCCTAAAAAAAAAAAAAATGTTGTACTCAAGTGTGCTACATAAAATAGGTCACATAATAGTCTATAGCCATGTAGTTAAAACATATCAAAAATTCAGAGTGGATACAAGAGGATACATGGCTTTTCTAAGCCTGTTAAGTTCAAAAACAAAGAAAAAGATTGTAATTTTTTGAGTACTCAGAGATAGGCTACTTTATGAATGTTTATAACACATTAAAAGATTCTAATTAGAAAATAATATTGAACATACCTTCAGAATTAAAATAATTCACTAAAACTTTGCAAAAAATTAAAACTACCATCATGAGATGTTAGTGTAAGTGTCGCTGAAATGCAACTGATTTATTTATTTAACTGCACTTACCTAATTACCTTACTTTGATATACGATGACTCACCCATATGAAATGTTAGACGTAAACAATTATTGAAATCAGAGGTTTAGGGGGGTTGTTTACAGGTAGATAGTACAAATTTCTGGAAATTCGATAATGACTTTTGTCCACCTGGCTTGTTCTACGCCGAACACTGTGAATCGGCACAAAGGGATATTATTGCAACTGGGAGAAGCCCAGATTGCCAAGCACCACGGAATAAAATTTGATTAAGTTAATGGGTCCTAAGTAGGTATGTGCTGTTACAATTGATTCCAATAATAGGTATGGCAAAAGCGCCTGAACAAACGGAAATTAGTTCTAGTTTCTACAAGGTCCGTATAATAAACAACTCCGGATGTAACTTGTACACTATCCAACATAATATTGCGTTCATTCTGCCAAAGAATACACTTCCACAAGATGTGATGTGCGGACTGTTCAACACACACACACATATACAGGTTTCCTCACAGCATTGTTCTTTAGCGTTTCGGGGGCGTGGTGATGATTTTTTTTTAATGTTACAAACAAGTGTTTGACCACGTTCTCGCCCAATCGGTGACGATAAAGCACACTAGTTGTACACGCCTTTAAGACACTTAAATTATAATCAGACGGGAAGATAGTCACAGGCAAATTGTTCCAGACTTTTATAAAGAACCACGCCCGGATGGACGCTGCGTTGTGTTTCATGCGCGCCTCAAAGAGATGTCAGCACATCGTGACGGAGTCTACGAGGACCGATGCCTCCTGGGCTAGGCTTGCAGGTTGGTTAAAAAAGCAACCGTGGCCCTGGCGCACAGGCAAGTGAAGGAACACGGGTGGGTTTTAGTCAGTAAAAATCTGACACGTCCTTCTGCTCCGTCCAGAGCAGGAGAAGTCATTTGATGATTTCCCATCCAATAAAAAAGCGTAGTCTCGAACCTTAAGGCTCTTAAGTCCAGGACCGTTACTACCACTGCTTTCCTGGAATAATATATCCAACAATATTTATTCCTTTGCCTCCCCAAATACTGTGGAACGAAATCAATAACATAATCTGTAAGATTTGCCTCACCTCCAAGCACAGGTGCAAAATCAACTCAAGCGCTTACCTTCCAAGAATACATACTAAGAGGATCCCAGTAATCCTGTCAACGCTAAAGGATTAGCATGTCTGTGTCGCATAAGTCTCTTGCGCAGTCGGTTAGAAACGTTAGGAACATGATTAGATTCTTTGGTAAGCCTTTGCACGAGTAAATAAGTGAAAATGTGAATCTTTACCTTCTTAATTCATGATGTAAATATGTTTTATAATAATGTGGGTAGAATATGAATCACAAGACATTTATTCAAATGAGGTTGATAATATCAGCACTTTTAGAACGTCAAAATTACAAAATACAGTTCCCCAAAAGGCCTATTTCTTCACCAATACCTAGTGATTTTCTTTTTCTTCTTCCTTTTCTTTCATTATTTTTTTTATAAAACATTGCCCTCTCACTAGGAATTTCTCCTGTAACGTGGGTGGGTTTACTTCCGTGCGGGAATCGCAGCAGTCAATCACTTAACCACTGCACCTACCGAAAAGTAACAATTATTGCGGAATATTTGTAACGTCGTGGGTCGTGGTGGCCTAGTGGATAAAACACCAGCCTCTCAAGTATGAGTGCGCGGGTTCGATTCCAGGTCAGGCAAATACCAATGTAACTTTTCTAAAGTCATATGTACTTTCTAAGTATATCTTGGACACCAATGACTGAAGGTGAAGGAAAATATCTTGAGGAAACCTGGACTTTACGTCTGAAATCGCCAACCCGCATTGAGCAAGCGTGGTGATTACGCTCAATCCTTCTCTGTATGAGAGGAGACCTGTGCCCAGCAGAGGGACGATAAAAAGGTTGATGATGATGATTTGTAACGTACGATATCTAAGTAAGTTGCTGTGTTCATGAAGTCAATGTACGACTGATGAGATCATACAAGATCCATTTATTTATTTATTTAAACTATTTGCACAAAGGTGCAAAGATGGACTTTATGCAATAGGCATTCTGTATCAGTCAACCAAGGGTGGTAAAGAGATTAGGTGGCAGGTGCTTTGGTTGAGAGGAACAATAATAAACAACACTACACACATACCTAAAATTGTTATACTATGCCCATAAGATATTACAATACGAAAGCAAAGGATAGGTGTTGAGATGTCTACGCTATTTCTTTTCAAAATACAATAACTGTGCAATCCAGTTATCTGCACAATAATGTCTGAACACACTGTCAGTAGCAATAGGTTTCATTATGAAGGATTTAAACGATTCATTGACATTTGACGACACAGCGGAATGGCTGAGCGATAGACTGCTACGCCGCGTGTTGCGGATTTGATTTCAGCACAGAACAAATATTTGTATTACCGACAGGTAGTAGTTCCGGGTCTGGCTATTTGTGTATGTGAGTTTTAATGTTTGTTACTGCACCCACGATACAGGAGTGATACGTGCACGATACACGATACAGGACGGGTGTTATGTCTCGCGGACACTTGCCCAACGGTTGAAATCGGGAAATTATATGTATGCTAGTTGCACGGTAAACTCTGATTGCGAGATGTAGAATTCGTGTGACGTCAGTATGACGCGTTGTCCCATGTGGCGTTTGTAGGTACCGCTACAAGAGCAATTCCTGGTATGGAGAAGTTTTTTTTTATTTAAAATGCCACTTATATGTACAAATGTCTGCCCAAAAACATGAATGACGTAATGAATATTGACGAACTGTCAAAATGAAACCAATGATTATTGATATAGTATTACGCAATTACTCCACTGCTTGACATTGACTAAATATGTATCATCTAATCTAACAGGAACAGAACCTATTTCACATCGAGTCAGACAGGTTAATTCAATACCTGCACGTTACAATATTAATCAATTCCAACTACCCACCCCCACCACACAGGGGTTGAAATGCCATCCATTACCAATCTATTAGAGAGTATTAATAGATAATAGGAGAGAACCCACGTCAGGAAGACGTTGACAATGTTCCTACATGACATGTTTGAAATTACTTTCTGCATTAATTAGAGTTGCCTGGACGGCGTGATTAACTTAAAAGTTTAGCTTGAAATGTGAATAGTTTAAATAAAACTGTCACTGGGGGTCTATTGTTAAAAAAAATCCTTTTGTTTAATCTCTTTTACTTCTGGTGGTCAAAAACATATTACTTAGTAGATTCATGATGCATTTGTAGATGCATTTTGGTGAGTGTGCGAGGGAATTGCATGATTTAATCCCCCCATCTCGGTTCCATCATCGGACGACCCGTCGTGAGGCGAGTTTCCACCTTTACGTTGTGAACACCACTACGATCCGGACGAAGCGTTTCGCCTCCTGTTTTATACCGAGTACATCGAGAGAATGGAACAATTTGCCAGCGGCGGTGTTTTCGTCGGACCATAATTTGAGTGTCTTCAAGGCTAGAGTGAATAGGTTCTTAATAAACTAGCGCGCTTTACCATCAACGATTGCATCACTGCTTACCATCAGGCAGGATTGCGGTCAACCACTAGTTTATGACTTAAAAAAAATATTATTATAACTTGCTCATATTATGAATTGAACCCACGACGGTAATGAAAATACTTCTTTTAGAGCTCCCATAGAACACAATATTCATCATCATTAACCCTTTTTTTATCGTCCCACTGCTGGGCACAGGTCTCCTCTCATACAGAGAAGGTAATTAATTAATAATCTCCGATTGAGCGTAATCACCACGCTGAAAATTGAAAATTGGTTGCTTTTTTCTCAAGCAAAACAGGCAACCAATTTACAAATACAATTTCATTTCATAAAAAAAGTCTCGACACTAAAGGCTTCATTATATTCGGTTGGCCAAATATAATTAACTAGCGGCCGCCAGCGACTTCGTTCGCGTGGAGTTCGTTATGCTCCGCTCCTATTGGTCGCAGCGTGATGCTCTATAGCCTAAAGCCTTCCTGGATTAATGGGCTATCCAACGCAAAAAGAATTTTTCAAAGAGGACCAGTAGTTCCTGAGATTAGCGCGTTCAAACAAACAAACAAACTCTTCAGCTTTATACAACGTGTAACAAAAAGGGTATATACATACCTAGGGCATGGCATCTTTAGATGATATCAAATGATATCGGAAGGGTTCCAACTCCAAATAAAATACTCAAAAAATTGGTATATACCAAATTTTCGGTTTTGTGGGTTTCTTAAATTAAAACTATAACAAACATGGCAGCACACTACATATGTTAATAACTATTCGTTACCCGTCACGTTACTTGCCAAAATCCGATAAATGTCTTCAATATCTCTGTGCGACTAGTATGATAGTAGCCTATCACAGGCGGTGTTTTTCCTCATAACTTCCTAACATAAAGAGATAGAATTAAAAAGCCCTTCCAATATCGTTTGATATCATGTAAAGATGCCATGCCTTTGTTATGTATATACCCTTTATGTTACACGTTGTATATTAGTATAGATATGTAGCTCACTATACTTCATACTAATGTTACCTATTAAATGCGAAAATAGCTGTATCAATGTCTTTTATCTTTCTACTCTAAAATTCACACATAATATACTCTCCATTCCTGTAACACGATTCCATGGGATAATTTTCTACCGGTGCGCTGGCTACGCCTCTCGAAAAAGCTACAATTTCTCCTTATGGCCTAGACCCAAAACTCGCTTGCTAATACATACTAAAACTCAACGGTACGTTACACTATAGTCATGTCAGCTTAATTGTTACTGTCTGTCCCACGTTTGAGTCTACTCCGTTTATTGTGATACAACACGCTAATATTATGTAATCTATTTGATTAAGTTCCCTGAGGACTAAAATGGCAATGGTCGCTTGTTTTTATGACGCTAGTGTGTGTGGGAATGTAGTGGGAGGCCTATGTTCACAAATTTGATGCTTTTTCGTTGTGATTGTAATAAAAAGAATACTGTTTTTTATGTAAGTATATTATATAAATGTAAGGAAAAAACACAGAGTGACCAACTGAGAAATGTTATCGTGTGTCCTCCGTCTAACCGAATTCAGCTTAATAATAATCTATACTAATATAATATAAAGCTGAAGAGTTACAGCTGTGGTCATTACGCTTAAAACACACTCTAAAAATTTAACTCAGTAATCAAATCAGTCTCATTATCTGAATTTTAAAATAAAATACTCGCTAGTTTTCAGCAGGTACTTCAAACTTAACAACCAAATAAACTTAAAAATAAAATTTAAACCATATATGGATTGATCTGTGATCTGTTTTTTTTAACTTAAAATCAATTCTCAAGTTTTAAGTAAAAAAAGCTTTTGACGCTTACTTCCTCTCACCGAGAGGAGACCAGTGTCTCAACAGTAGGCCGATTATGAAAAGCAGTTGTTTTTAACAGTCTAATTTGAAATGAAATCGTTTATTACGCAAGTAGGATCACTAATCACTTTTACACGTCATATTTCTTTTTATTTTATTTTTTTAAACTAGATGGAGCCGGCATTTCCTAAGTGACTACCTCTGAGAAGAAATAGCCGCAACAAACTCAGTGAGCATCGTCTTTTTTCAAGTCCAGATATTAAAAATGAAAACGTGCATGATTTAATTCCCCCATCTCCGTTCCACCATCGGACGACCCGTCGTACGGCTGGTTTCCACCCTTACGTTGTTAACACCACTAAGATCCGGACGAAGCGTTTCGCCTCCTCCTTTATACCGCGTACATCGAGGGACTGGAACTATTTGCCAGCGGCGGTGTTTCCGTCGGGCTACAATTTGAGTGTCTTCAAGGCTAGAGTGAATAGGCTCTTAATAAACTAGTGCGCTTTACCATCAACGATTGCGTCACTGATTGCCATCAGGCAGGATTGCGGTCAAGCGCTAGTTTATAATATATAAAAAAAAACGTTTACAATCAGTTACGTGACTTAAAAAAAAACAGTGTTCAATATATCATAATTAATTCATCAGTGTTTAAAATTTATCATCCATATCCCAATAGTATCAATAACATTCAAACATGTAACTAACCTAACCAAATATACTTAACCTAACACAAAAACATATCTGAAAATTACCGAAAACACACAATCATCGATCAAAATTTTACATGGAAACGTCCCTTGACTAATTCAGCTGGACATGTCGCCACCCAGCGGAACGGTACTCCATAACGTAGTTATCGAATTTT
Organism: Sesamia nonagrioides; assembly: GCA_017933935.1. Classification (NCBI taxonomy): domain Eukaryota; kingdom Metazoa; phylum Arthropoda; class Insecta; order Lepidoptera; family Noctuidae; genus Sesamia; species Sesamia nonagrioides. The sequence goes on from JADWQK010000507.1 coordinate 37,253, forward strand.
GCCGAAAACATCGCACGGGATTTCCACCCTTAGGCGTTTCTAATAGAGGTGAGTTTTCGTTGAAATCGTTGAGCCGTTGAGGCTATAATTTGGTGGAAGACTGTACGGTATGGATAGATGTGTTATTCTAATGCATCAACTAGTAAATATTCCAACGGGAACAATGGATTGCTAATATTATGTGTTTGTGCTGTTTTCGTGAATTTTGGAGTAATATTGGACAGTATGTTGATGAATGGTGGAAAACTCAACGACTCAAGAAGAATAGTTTTTTGGGTATAGTTCTGAAAGATTAAGTAGGTATTTGTGTTATGAAATGGACAAACATTTCATATTAGTTTTAATATGAAAAAGGGTGCAACTATACGCGAGTTCTTGAAGTAAAAAAAAATTTAGCATTGTGGTGTACTTTTGCCCTATCAGCCATCGGTTCTACGAGCAATGTGCCCTGCCCACTGCCACTTAAGTTTAGCGACTCGAAAAGCTATGTCGGTGACTTTGTATGGTGGTTCTTCTGGAGTAGCGGCCACGTACTGGAAGACGCAGCGTAGGGAGACCCCCAACAAGGTGGACCAGATGACCTGATGAAGGTCGCGGGAAGCCGATGGATGCGGGCAGTACCAGACCGGTCAGCGTGGAAAGCCTTGGGGGAGGCCTTTGTCCAGCAGTGGACATCTATAGGCTGAAGAAGAAATAGGTGTACTTTTTGGGATCGGTAAAAAAATTTAAATAAATCGAAACTTCGTAAAACATTGGGAGCGTCAACCGCTGTAAAATACACAACACTAATAATAATAACATGTTTTACATTGCTACATGAACGTATTTACTTAATACATATTATATAATTTGGGTTTTTTATAATAAAAAACTAGTGCATGACCGCAATCCCGCCTGATGGTAAGCAGTTATGCAATCATTGATGGTAAAGTGAGGTACTTTATTAAGAGCCTATTCAATCTAGCCTTAACACTTAAATTGTAGTCAGGCGAAAACACCAGCGCTGGCAAATTGTTCCAGTCCCGTTCAGTTGGGTATTCGTAATATCCTCTATAATGAAATATTATAATAATGAAACATTTCTTGCCTCGTTGATTTTATAGCTATATAAAATCAACATAAATAATAATGGCACTGCATATATCAACGTCCGTCACCGACAACCTATAAAAAATACTGAACGAGCAAAAAATTACGCAGTTGCTACGGCGTAGCTGACGTGCTGACGTCACAGCTACGCTTGCGTAGCTATCGTAGCTAGTGACCGTAGCGGTGTAATGGCATTACTCCCTTGGAACATGCTACTGCATAATCGTGTTTTTTGATGAAGGTTATTAGAATTCTAACTTATTATACGTTCGTAAGGGTTGGTTTTATACTTAATTTATTTTAAACATCACGCCTCTAGATCTCAAATGGTTAGGCAAAGGTGTACACCCATTTCGAGATTGATCTTTAAATCCCATGTGATAGGGGACGAGTTTATCGCCACCAACTGGGTAAAAATCCAGTAACACTTAGGCTGATCCGTGAATCGTATCCAGAGCCTCGTGCTCTTCAGTAGCGGTCACTAGAACAACGAAGCAGTTTGTATAGATATAAGTATATAACTCCATAAACGGCAATGAAATACTTACTCCAATATTTACTACACTAATACTAAGTATTTTTTTATACAAATAATAACATGGGTTGCCGGCACAAGTTACCACCCACCAGATAAATTCTTGCCGCCAAGCTCAGACCCGTCCTCCGTACGCCTTCACCAGACATCATGCCGGAACACGATGAATCGCTTGGCGGCAAGACTTTCTCTGATATCCCAAGATTTTGATGATGACTAACCACTTAAAAGACTAACGAAGCCAACTACGAACTGTCCACAAAGTTTTCAAATCTTCAAAATACAATCTATACAAAGGAAAGTTTGATAAAGGTACCTACCATATGCGGTCCGCCGCAGGAAACGTGTCGAGAACCCCAGGGGACAGAAGGTCAACGACAGTGTTTTGTTTGTAAGTTTCTGGCATGTCTGACCCTTTGACTTTGAATGTCATTGATCTGAAAGCCGAGTCTCCTAATTTAATAGATCAAAATCTAGCAGCAGTCTTGAGGACGACAAAAAAAATAACAAATAACATATGTGTCTTTGACCCCGGTTATGACATCAGGAAAACATTGTTTTAATTTCGTCATTTTTGAATACGAGGCTTTTTAGTTAGGTAATAATATTTTTTTGTTTTCTTTATTATGTATTTATTATTATTTTAGTGTATTATTGTTGCAAAGTGCGTTCTGTTTGTGCGGAACAAACATTTTTTCTTTCTTTAGTGAAGTCAAAAACTATTTCGAATGGAGAGAAATACATTGATTTTTTTACAGATTGGGACTGAGGTCAGGTTGTAAAGTTCTCAAAGTTATGAGAATTACTCCTCTGAGTCAAATTATAGTGATTAAAGGCCAACAGATAAATTAGTGTAACGTCCAGTATAATTTATACATGAAATATAAATTATATGCAAACTTATAATAAAATAAATAAATAAATATATACGGACAAATCACACCAAGGATCAACCTGATGTGAACCCTATTAAATCAGCTGACAAAATAGTTTTTCGAGTTTTGGTTTCATTGCGCATTATTATGAATTTTTACTTTAAAATTTTATTGGGTTATAAAAGTATAGCAATTATTATGAACGGTCTAAAGTGATATAACTACTGTATAAGTAGGTATACTTTTTTTTAATCAGGAAAAAGCCGACGAAAAGGTCCACCACTGGAGGGTTCAGAATCATGTACTGGATCCACTCGTTTGTGCGTCGATATCAGATACACCCTTTATATGTATACAGCATGATGATGATAGCATCATCATCATCATTCATCGTAGCTATTGTAATTTAGCTATTGGAGAACTAACTATATCCTCAGTCTTTATTGAGCCTACAGTTAGCTTATCCAATAGCTGAGGTATATCGACGTTATATTGCCGTAGTATATTTGACGTCCTTCTACCTCCATATTATATAACTAAACAATAGACATGATCAATAGTTTCAAATTTTTATGAAACTGACATAAACTAAAACAATCTTCTGAATAGAAACTTATTATAAAACCTCCACTTATTAGTCATTTTCGATTTCTTTATTCTAATGATATAATATGATAATACGATACTTTTTGATAATAAGTCGTTTTGATACATTTAATACTTACTATGGTCTCATTCCGAGAAATATGTCGTCTTTCACCGTATGTTTTTTTTTTTTTACATATTATAAACCAGCGCTTGACCGCAATCCTGCCTGATGGTAAGCAGTGACGCAATCGTTGATGTTGCGGGAACTATAAAGCAATTTTTTATTTTCACAAATTGGGGATGCGTGTGTGTGAAATGAGAATGTTTCTTTATATGTATCATTAAAACAAGGGCTAAATAAAAGAGTATCAACGCTCTACAAACATTTCAGCAGAAAACTTCGGTGCAAACTCTAAAATATCATGACTCTTTCGCCCACAATCCTAACTAGAAAGACAGAGATCAAACCTGACATATAACACACCCACAGAGCTTCACGTTTTTATTATTTTCAAACTACAGTCCAGCTGAGAATTTTCAAACTGTCGCAGAGCACCCTTCATAAAGGAAATAAAGAGTGGAGTTATTTTATGACGAACTTTGCCAGCGAATATTGTTTACACTCGCTGACAACTGAGATATGCGATGATTAAATTCCTTTCGGAAATTGGCGGACTTCACGATCAAGGCGGAAGCCGGGGATAACGGGAGTGCCCGTGACTTAGTTTATTTTCAATCACGTGGATTTATGAGATAGGCTGCACAATCATCATAATCAACCTTTTTTATCGTCCCACTGCTGGGCACAGGTCTCCTCCTCATACAGAGAAGGATTAAGCGTAATCGCCACACTTGCTCAATGCGGGTTGGCAAATTCAGATTTAAAGTCCAGGTTTCCTCAAGATGTTTTCTTTCCTCTTATAATCAGTCACTGGTGTCTAAGATATACTTAGAAAGTACATATAACTTAGAAAAGTTACATTGGTACTTGCCTGACCTGGAATCGAACCCGCACACTCATATTTGAGAGGCTGGTGTTTTAAACACTAGGCCATCACAGCTACACAATTAATTAGTTCAAACTCAAAACATTTATTTCAAACCACAGGCACCTTTGTATCGTTCATGAGTCCCAAATTGCCCAAACCACAGATAAGTGATATCTATATAGATTCTCATATAATCCACCATAGAAGCCTCTCCAAAAAGTAAAATAGGTGTTTTAATTATTGTGAAAAATTGCGGAAATGTTTGTAACGAAAATTTTGACTTGGAGCAGTGTTGGCTTGGCGGTTTCAGCCCTTACTGACGAGTTGTGGACTGTAAGTTCAAACCCCGCAAGGCACTTTATCGCCACTGCTCTCAAAACGTCATGAGGAAACCAGCATGTCCTAGAACCAAAAAACACTGGGCCCGATTAGTGGTCCATACCCTTTAACAAAGACGCCTGTGTCCTAACAGCGAATATTATAGGCTAATTATGTCAATCTTTCATAATTATGCTGTACCCTCTTTCAAACAATCAGATATAATACCCAAATGAAAATACCTACTACATAATTCACACGTATTCAATCGCAAACCCCTAATCCTGAAAACAAATAATCCTAATCCGAAACCTGTTGGCGAATGGGTAGGATTATAAATAGAGACTTTATTTCGAGATCGGTCAGCTGAATTAACAGAGCGCACGTAAGCTCTTTTCATCAGCGAATTCATTATTTTTACGTACATCATTAACATTTGTTGTGTTAATTTATAAAATGTAATATATTCAGTTATTATTTGTGCTTGTTATTCTTGGGGGTGGTTTGCCATTATCGCGATGACGATCTTGTTAAAACCGCAGGAACCCGTTAGATGCGAGAAACATGTAACAAGCAAAGGGTGATAACAATTATGCCTGTCACATTTTACCCAAATTGTTAAGGGATATTTGTTTTACCGATAAAATAATTAATTAAAAAAATAGCAAGGCCTACTGACCTGTTGAATTGCTGAATGCTAAGAGTATTCTTCTTCTTCTTCTTCAGCCTATAGATGTCCACTGCTGGACAAAGGCCTCCCCCAAGGCTTTCCACGCCGACCGGTCTTGTGCTGCCCGCATCCATCGGCTTCCTGCGACCTTCACCAGGTCATCGGTCCACCTTGTTGGGGGCCTCCCTACACTGCGTCTTCCAGTACGTGGCCGCCATTCCAGAACCTTACTGCCCCATCGGCCATCGGTTCTACGAGCAATGTCCCCTGCCCACTGCCACTTAAGTTTAGCGACTCGCAGAGCTATGTCGGTGACTTTGGTTCTTCTGCGGATCTCCTCATTTCTGATTCGATCACGCAGAGAAACTCCGAGCATAACTCTTTCCGTTGCCCTTTGTGTGACTCTGAGCCTTCGTATGAGGCCCATTGAGAGCGACCACGTTTCAGTTCCGTAAGTCACCACTGGCAACACACACTGGTCAAAGGTTTTAGTCTTGAGACACAGTGGTATCATACAGACATAGTAGTATTCAACCTCATAAAATTTCAAAATCGCCAAACTTCGTCAATTCATCAAACAATCGACAAAGCACAAAGTCTCAATAAACATTGTCAAATCAGTAAACCACACATAGAGGGTAGTTTAGATCAACACGTTTGATTGACGTGTCAATTTGCCAGCGACGCACATACCGTGATGGCTTCAGTTGGCGAGGCTTTGACAAGTGTTGAATGCCTGACCTATGTGTTCGAGTGAACGTTTGGAATGATTTAAAAAAAAAACATTTCACTCGTGGGATATATTACGCGTTTATTGCAATAAGGCAAAAGGTTGGATGTGCCACAATGTCGAATTTGTCAATTAAATAACACTTTATCAATACATAGTATAAAACAAAGTCGCTTTCGCTGTATGTCCGTATATATGCTTAGATCTTTAAAACTACGCAACGGATTTTGACGCGGTTTTTTTTAATAGATAGAGTGATTCTTAAGGAAGGTTTGTATGTATAATAAATGCATAATATAGTAGAGAAACACTGAGAAATCTAAAAAGCGCGATAAAACCGAACTCCACGCGGGCGAAGCCGCGGGCGGAAAGCTAGTGCACAATAAAAAGATACTGTACGCACACATATAGATCAAGCTATACATAATCAGAATAATCCGACTTCTGATAAAAAACCTATAGGTGCAATGTGTTAGCATTTAAGGTATACTTGTATTGTAATTCATATTTATTGCGATATTTTATATTTAAATAGTATTCTTAATGTCTGTGTTCACGTCCGATCCATTTGGTCAATACACTATCTAGTAGTGTATTGACTAAGAGGATTTGACTCAAGTTGACACGAACGTTCGTTTGCGAAAGTTGGTGGGAAACGGTAGAATGAAAAAAGGGGTACGGGTGAACACGGGCATTCGGGTTTTGGCAGCTCAACGAAGAAGTTGGAAAAAATTGTAAGAGCAAAGTGAATAAACGTGACTATTCTGAAGAACTTGTACTCTCATTTTTGACCTGTTAAAAAATGTTAGGTCAGCTAAAACTGGAACATTATACAAGGTGTAACATAAAGGGTATATACATAACAAAGGCATGGCATCTTTACATGATATCAAACGATATTGGAAGGGTTTTTTAATCCTATCTCTTTATGTTAGGAAGTTATGAGGAAAAACACCGCCTGTGATAGGCTACTATCATACTAGTCGCACAGAGATATTGAAGATATTTATCGGATTTTTGCAAGTAACGTGACGGGTAACGAGTAGTTATTAACGTATGTAGTGTGCTGCCACGTTTGTTATGATTTGATTTTAAGAAACACATGAAACCGAAAATTTGGTATAAATTTTTTGAGTATTTTATTTTGAGTTGAAACCCTTCCGATATCGTTTGATATCATCTAAAGATGACATACCCTTAGTATGTATATACCCTTTTCGTTACACCCTGTATACAACGGGAAATTTACGCCTTAGTGTATTAATTACAGTCCAATGCCTCACCTCGCGTTTGCATTTTAGTTCGCCACGTCGTCGTCACTTCATTGCTGAGGAAATAAATAAATTCATTATGAGGTATTGAAGAAATTTATTTTACATGGAGGTGACATCTAGGTAGCGAGCTAAACGGTGAGCTAACCGTGAGGTATCTTCGGCATGCAATTATCCGTAGGTATTTTCTATCTTAGGGTGATGCACTGACGTTGACTAATGGCAATATAAAACAACGCATTTAATATCTTGTGAAGCAGAAACACTCAAGATGCTCTGAACAGTATCCGATCACAATCAGAATTCAAAACATTTCCGATAGTCCTCGAAGTAGCCTGTATCTATACTTACTAATATGTACAGCTGAAGAGTTAGTTTGTTTGTTTGAACGCGCTAATCTCAAGAACTACTGGTCCGATTTGAAAAATTCTTGTTTGCTTTGGATAGCCGATTAATCCAGGAAGGTTTTAGGCTATACAACATCACGCTGCGACCAATAGGACCGGAGCTTATAAAAAAAACATCGAAACCTACGCGGGTGAAACCGCACGGCGTAGCTAGTTATTTATATGATGGCGAAACCGTGGTCCTGGTGCATAGGCAAGTGAAGAAACACGGGTGGGTTTTAGTCAGTAAAATTCTGACTTGTCCTTCCGCTCCGCCCAGAGCGGGAGAGTTCATTTGATGATTTCCCTTCAACACCAAAAAGAAGCCACAGTCCCCATAAAAGAAGTAATAAATCAAAATTCTAACCAGACCATCTACATGAGCAGTAGGATATATAAAGCAAGGTCACGGTACATAATACCATGGCTAGTTCTTCTTATAAAATATGAACGATGCCATCAACTAAAAGGCTTATAATGACAGGGCGTAACTGGGTACTATTATAGGCTTTCAGACGATATACTAATCACAAAGCACTAGGGTATAATAATCGTGCATGATAAAACATGTAACCCACGCTTGTGCTTTTAAAAACCTTTTAGATTTGGGATATATAGGGTAGAATAAAATAACGATGAAACTTATTGTTTGTTCCAATACATACAGTTACCAGAAGAGGTGTATTTATTTTTTTATTAACTCTCCACCACTATCATTACAATAAGTTCCTAATTCAATGTTGCCATAATTATAATTTTGTTTCTTAGCATAACATATTAAGGTGCGTATTACAGAACGTCACTCAAAACTCAAGCTCTACTTAAGTCTCGTTTCAAGCCATTTGATTGGTGGAAACTAGTTTTAAGTAATGCTTAAGCAGAGATCAATGCTTGAGTTTCGTTCTGTAATACGGACCTTAGTGCATCGTCATTTTTGTGAACTCGCTCAGAAAACAAGTAAAAATTATGTATTCTGTCTGCTTCGTCATTTAGTATAATAATTGTCGTATACGCGTTCATCATTATCATTTCAGCCGAAAAAGTCCACTACTGGACCTATGTCTATGTCCATGTCCATGTGCATGTGTGTGTATGTGGAGATCCTTGGGGGAGGCATAGGCCTCCCCCAAGGATCTCCACATCTCTCCAGATCTCATCATCTCCACGGCGACCGGTCCTGCACCCCACACATCTAGCGGTTTCCCGCGACCTTCACCTGGTCGTCAGTCCACCTTATCGGGGGCTACCCACGTTGCGTCTTCCGGTGCGTTAAGCTCTTTACTCATCAGATTAGTCCTACTGCTGGACACTGCCAATAGACTTGGCCGTCGCCTTCGTAATACATAATTGTGTGGCACACACAGGTTTATTTCTTTTATTATATCTGGGTTTAAAGTGTTTCCATTAAATAATTTAAAAGCATAGGTGGCAAAAGTGTACCTCCTTGTATCCAATTTATTAACGAAGAGAACACAAAATAAAGGAATAAAAGGCCGAGTTCCTCATATTAATGTTCTGTTATTTATATGGTGTACAGAATAAAGAAGATCCACAGAAGAACGAGAGTAACCAACATAGCCCGAAGAATTGCAACATTTAAATGGCAGTGGACCACATTGCCCGTAAGACCGATGCCCGCTGGGGCCCGACGGGTTCTCGAATGGCGACCACGCACAGGAAGACGCAGCACGGGAAGACCTTCGACAAGGTGGACCGACGACCTGGTGAAGATCGAAGGAAACCGCTGGATGCGGGAGGCGGCGCAGGGCGGGTCGTCGTGGAGATTTTTGGAGGTCTATGTCCAGCAGTAGATGTCTCTCGGCTGAAATGATGATGATGACATAATAAAGAGTATTACATTCTACAAGAAACCAGAGTACTCGGTGGAAGGCCATAACATCGGCTGTCGGCAGAAGTTACCACCCACCAGACAAGGTCTTGTCGCCAAGCGATTTGTCGTGTCCCGGCATGATGTCTGATGAAGCCGTACGGAGGACGGGTCGGGAGTTTGGTCGTGGAGAGTCTCCAGATCAATCTCCCTCTAGCGCAGCATCGTTTGATCGTGTTGGTCTTGGGTTTAGCATTGCATCACCTCCCTCAACTGCCGTCATCCTTCCTATTCCTAAGTTTTTTAAGTGAATAGGCTTAATAAACTAGTGCGCTTTACCATCAACAATTGCATCACTGCTTACCATTAGGTGGGATTGCAGTCAAGCACTAGTTTATTAAAAAAAAGAGAGTCGTAAGCTATAGTTTAATTATAGTACCTAAGAAAACGAAGGATTTTTTCAATAAATTAAATTATCCTCCAGTTCTACACAATATACTTTTCATCCCACCATCTCGGAAAGAGTATTTTTAATCTTCAATATCTGACTGGAAAAGCCGTTTTTATTCTCTAGAGGATAAAGTAAATTGAATTTAGAACATCGTGTGCACTAAGTTTGTAAATTAAAAAAAAACATTAAACCTATTTACTGTTACCTCTATGGTGCCGAATATATCATACAACTTTTTTTTAATTTGTTAAAAACTCAGACTCGGAACCCTCTTGGTGTTCTTTTTTCAATTTTCTTTGTACGCGGTTCTTTACGCGGCATTTTTTCACGTCATTGTTAAACCTTATATTAAAAAAAAGAAACTTGAAAACAAGTGAAAAACTAAAATGAGTGATTCTAGCGACGAGGAAGTTTGTTTGACGCCAACAGAATTGACTGAAACTGTTAATAATGCGCAAATGAGCTTTCTACCTCAACAATCACGCGAGAAGTATTTAAAACAGTACGATATGTTCAACACGTGGCGACTAGCAAAAGGAGCCAAAACTTTCTCAGAAAACGTTTTGCTGGCATATTTTATAGAATTATCCGAGAACAAGAAAGCAAGCGATTCAGCGATTGTTCTTAAAGCATGTGCGCCCGAGTTGTCTCCTGTATTGACGCGCTTGTATCGCCTCTCATTTAGGACTGGTATAGTGCCCAAGTCCTGGAAGCTTGCTAACGCGCAGCCTGTGCCTAAGAAGGGTAGTCGTGCCGATCCCGCCAACTATCGGCCGATTTCGATCACCTCCATACTTTGCAAAATTATGGAGCGTGTATTGAACTCGCGCCTCTTGGCATACCTGGAAGGTAACGATCTCCTCAGTGACCGACAGTACGGGTTTCGCCGCAATCGGTCAACTGGGGACCTACTAGTGTATGCCACACACTTGTGGGGCGAGGCCCTCGAGAAGAATGGGGAAGCGATTGCTGTCTCCCTTGATGTCTCGAAGGCCTTCGACCGGGTCTGGCACGCTGGCCTTTTGAGTAAGCTTCCAGCGTACGGCATTTCCCCTAGCCTGACTGGCTGGGTAAAAGACTTCCTGACTGAACGGTCCCTCCGAGTTGTTGTCGACGGATGCTCTTCTGAGCCCATGTCAACTAATGCCGGTGTTCCTCAGGGGTCTGTTCTCTCTGCAACTCTGTTTCTGCTGCATATTAACGATCTGCTGATGCCCGGTATCTATGGGTATGCAGATGACAGCACAGTTGTAGAGAGATACCTGCCGGATGCTCGGGCTAGTAGGGAATCAATCCGGTCCGAAAGAGAGGCCATGGTTGAGCGAACGAGTGTTGCACTGCAGGCAGTCTCCGAATGGGCAATGCCAATCTTGTAGCATTCAATGCCGCCAAAACACAGGCGTGTCTTTTCACCGCCAAAAGGAGCCCGTTCACCTTGGCCCCTACTTTTCGGAATGTGTCCTTGGAGTGTTCCGACCGCCTTCAGCTCTTGGGAGTTGAGATTTCCTCGAACCTTAACTTTGGGCGGTTCATTGAGTCCAAGGCCAGGGTGGCTGCCAGGAAACTTGGCGTTATCGCAAAGGTCCGGCAGTACTTCACACCTGGGCAGCTTCTAATGTTATACAAAGCACAGGTCCGTTCGTGTGTGGAGTACTGCAGCCACATTTGGGCTGGTGCTGCCAAGTGTCACCTGGCCACTTTGGATTCAGTGGAGAGACGTGCAAAGAGGCTGATTGGTGACCCTGATCTAACTCGAGTTGGTCTCCAAAGCCTAGAGCACAGGCGTGAGTAGCCAGCCTTTCGGTGTTCTATAGGATGCATTTCGGGGAGTGTGCGAGGGAATTGCATGATTTAATTCCCCCATCTCCGTTCCACCAGCGGACGACCCGTCGTACGGCTGGTTTCCACCCTTACGTTGTTAACACCATTACGATCCGGACGAAGCGCTTCGCCTCCTCCTTTATACCGCGTACATCGAGGGACTGGAACAATTTGCCCGCGGCGGTGTTTCCGTCGGACTACAATTTGGGTGTCTTCAAGGCTAGAGTGAATAGGCTCTTAATAAACTAGTGCGCTTTACCATCAACGATTGCGTCACTGCTTACCATCAGGCAGGATTGCGGTCAAGCGCTGGTTTATAAATTATAAAAAAAAAAAAAAAAAAAAAAAAAAAAAAGCAAGCACTCTATGGAGTACGTATTCGATGCTAAAAGCAACAATAAAGATGAAAAAAGACATACATATCGATACCTATCCTAAATTAGTAGCATTTTTAAAAAGAGCCTCATCTGGTCATCATCCAAAAAAAATCGAAGGTTTTCACAGTATCTGATATTGAAAAGTTTCTTAACGAAGCATCCGATTCCGTATATTTGGCGGCAAAAGTAAGTCAGTTGCACATTCAGTATCTACTTAAGTACATATATTAATCTCAATTAAATAGTATACTTAGTAAATGTTGATAGGCATAATTATGCGTTCATATAAATTTTATTCATTTATCTACTACAATACTCTTTACATTGCAGGTTGTTCTTATTATTGGAATAAACGGAGCATGTCGAACTAATGAACTAACACAACTTAATGTCAAAAACATTGAGAAACATTCAGATGACTTACTATTAATTAATTTACCTAATACAAAGACAAAAAGAGACCGCAACTTTGTCATTCGCAAGGAATACGTAACGATTGTTGAGAAATATCAAGCCTTACGGCCGCCTAACACTCCAATCAATCGTTTTTTCTACAGTATCGCAATGGAAAGTGTGTTAGACAGCCTATGGGTACTAATAAAATTGGCAGTATCCCACGAGAAATAGCAACATTTCTTGAACTTCCAGAACCCCTGTGGTACACGGGTCATTGTTTCCGACGAACTTCAGCCACACTTTTGGCTGATTCCGGAGCTGATCTCCTGTCCCTTAAGCGCCACGGAGGCTGGAAGACCAATGCAGTTGTAGAGGATACATAGAGGATTCCATCCAAAATAAGTCTAAAATATGTGAAGGCATCGTAGGAGCCATTACACTGAAAGAGCCTCAATCGGAAACTTGGACTGGCCCTTCTACATCAAAAATAAGCCGTTATGAAACACCTAACCATCTCCCTCTCTCTCCAACATTCACGCCAAGGGAATCCGATGAATCGGTATAACTATTAAGTATGACAGACAGTTTACCGAAAAACAGTACACAAGTGACTAACACCAATATTACAGTACCAAACAAAAATATTACACTCAATTTAAATAACTGTTGCAACGTTACTTTAAAATTTTCTTAATTATACTTTAGTATTATTTTATTATAATTTAAAGATTATTCTGTAATACTTACCTGTCATAATGTAGTAATTAATACCTAAACTGAAATAAAAGTGTACCTATCTTGTGATTGTAAACATTTTTTATTGCATTTAGTCATTTCCTCGCTGAGGTGGAATGAAAAGTTACGTGTTGCACTCGAGTGCAAAGATTTTTCACCTCGTGTTCTTTTGATTCCCTCGCTAACGCTCAGGATTCTAATTTTGAATCACTCGCTGCGCTCGTGATTCAATTTTAGGATCCTTCGCTTGCTCGGTCATCAAAATTGAACACGCGGTTAAAAAGCAGCTTTGCACTCTTGTATAACAAATAACTATTAATTTGAATTTAAAATGAAACAAATATCTTTGTCTCACCCCACTACTCTGTGTTAAGTCCACAATACATTTTACACCTTTCCAGGCTATCCCAACTACATAGTTTAAATAAATCATTGGCGCGTAAGAAGCCCGCACCCATTTCACATACATCTCCGCCCGAGTAGGCACGTGGGTAAATTTAATCTTACAGGTCTGAACCAAATGAGTAATGGATTGTAAAATTATGTGCGGGTTTGCATTGACGTTTTATTGACGGCTGAAAAATTAGGGTAGAGTTGAGGAATATACCTGTTTATTGATTTATATAATTAAATATATCGCTTTACTTGTACTGTTAATTTTTGTACTTATTGCAAGCGCGGCTGTAAAGTATGGAGTGGTATAGGGGATATACTCTAGGCTGCCGTGGCCTTTCGTCTAGTCGATTACCAAATGAACTCGTTCTCCAGAATATTACCATATCATATATTTCATGTTTTATCTTCTCTGCAATGTATGTGATGCCTTACTGTATTTCATTTTAAAACAATAAATAAAATATGAAACAAAAAAGTGCGCCATACTACAATCGTCTTTTTCATTTTCAGAATTATATAATTGGACATAAATAAAACTCACGGCAAATTATATACTTTGACATAAATAAAACAGCTGCTAAATTATATAATTTGACATTATAAATGAAACAAGTATCAGAAGCGTATGCAATAATAGACATCATCACGCTAATGCCAGCTGCTACTGAAAACCAGTGCTGGAACCGTCTCGTACAGGATCTTAGGAGTGAGCGATAGCCGTTTTACTTGGACGTGGGCAAACTGAGCCCACGTGGTAGACTATAGCTCAAGCCAAATCCCTCTTCAACAGAGGAAGCTGTTATCTCAACTGTGAGAACATCATAGGCTAATTCATCATCATCATTTCAGCCGAAAGACGTCCACTGAGGATTCAGCATCCTCCTCCCCCAAGGATCGCCACGACGACCGGTCTTGCGCCGCTCGCATCCAGCGGTTTCCCGCGACCTTCACCAGATCGGCGGTCCACCTTGTCGGGGGCCTACCCACCCCAGCCCACTACCCTTTTAGACGTAGGAGACGTGGTCGCTAACAATGCCTAATAAGAAAGCTCAAGGTCACTCATAGGGCAATGGAGAGGGCTATGCTTGGAGTTTCATTGCGCGATCAAATCAGGAATGAGATCCGCAGAAGAACGAGAGTAACCGACATAGCCCGAAGAATTGCAACATTAAAATGGCAGGGTAATTATGAAGATAATCTTAGTACGTCCACTCCATTTCTTAACAAAACTTGCATGAAGATATAATTATTTCCTCGCACATAACATCCACACATACCTACAGCGCACGTAAGCTCATATTCATTACTTGGTACGTAAAAAGAGGATATTTAGCCAGCTAACATGCCTAATAACACTTTCCTTTACGCATTATTACAACTTTGACTGTTGAAGCAAGCGCCAGTTACCCATTTTCTGAGGAAATATGTGCCACTATTTCTTTTAAATGGCTTCGGTTAATATGTGAAGACGTTTTTAATACACGTGTGGCAGGTTTGCGTAGGATAAGGTGCAATAAACTTATAAAACGGAACAAATGCGAGTCAGGCTTGAACACGAAGGGATCCGAACTATATTTACGAGAAAAACTGTTTTAGTAGATATTTGTTGTTATAGCGGGAACAGAAATACATGTGTGAAAATACTCCAATGTCTATCCATCTGTCACCAGGCCTGTAGGTTCAGGCCCATAGGATCCCCTTTTTATCCTTTGGGTACGAAACTAAAAACTAAAGCACCAAAAAAAAAGTTGCTGCCAGGAACCTTGGCTTTATTGGAAAGGTCCGGCGGTGCATCATACCGGGACAGCTTCTGGTGTTATAAAAATGGCAGGTCCATTCGTGTGTGGAGTACCTACTGCAGCCACATTTGGGTCGGTGCTGCAAAATGCCACCTGGCAACTTTGGATTCGGTGAAGAGGTGTGCGAAGAGGCTACTTGCCGACCTAGATTTGGTTCAAAACGGTCTGAAGCACAGGCGAAGAGTAGCCAGCCTGTCGGTGTTCATAGGAT
Organism: Sesamia nonagrioides; assembly: GCA_017933935.1. Classification (NCBI taxonomy): domain Eukaryota; kingdom Metazoa; phylum Arthropoda; class Insecta; order Lepidoptera; family Noctuidae; genus Sesamia; species Sesamia nonagrioides. Next base: position 52,718 of record JADWQK010000507.1, read on the forward strand.
GCATTTGAAAGTGTGCGCGAGAAATGGGTTGTATCCTAAAAAATAATTTACTGTCCATCAGATGCCGATTGGCCTAGTTCTGTTCTGTCTCCTGCTTGTTATGGAGGGAAGTGGAAAAAAAATTTTTTTTCTTACTCCTCCGCTATTCTTTTCTGATTAATTTCGTTGCGGGACCCAAGACAGTTGAATCGTTTCTCCGGGACTCGTCGAGCTTCATTGCTCGGCGTTTTTCTGGCGGTCTCCAACGTTGATTCTGGCTTTCAGGAGTTGCAGTGGGTTGAGAACAGTGTGGCGGGTTTGTTGTCCATCAGATAGATCTATAAAAAATACTGAACACGTATTTTCTATTTTTTCTTTCTTTCAAATACTTAGGAAGATATATTGATTTGAAATGTCGCATGACGTCACGCCGACGTACAAAATATACCACGCCGTGACGTAATTAGCCCCCACCCCACTCCGTAACTTTAATACGCTGTATCTCAGCAGTTTTTTTTTTGGAATTTCGATAAAATAAAAAATCCGGGTCTTAAGATCACTTCACACGTCTTGTAAGATCACTGATCGCCATCATTCTGACAATATTGTAATAACAGACTAAGCACGCTGGCTATCCTCACCATGCATGTAATATATTCGTCATGAAAGCAAGCAATTTGAACTGATACCTTGAAAAGATTTAGTTGATCGTTTTAATATAAAAGTAAAGTACGTCCTACTACACATTAGATTTCTGATTGCACGAATAACCTATATATATAATGGGAAGTTATATACAATGCGACAGAGTGGAGAGTGGGAGAGTGGTGAGCAGGAGTTCCCTGGAGAGCAGCAGTGACCCGGAGAGCAGCGGTGGCCTGGAGAGCAGCGGTGGTCTGGAGAACAGCGGTGGTCTGGAGAGCAGCGGTGGCCTGGAGAGCAGCGGTGGCCTGGAGAGCAGCGGTGGCCTGGAGAGCAGCAGTAGCCTAGTGGCATCGGCCACGACTTACAAGTTGTAGGTCGTAGGTTCGAACCCTATCAGGCGCTTTAGTTTGTGTCAATTATTTCATAACGACTACTCTCAAAACGGTGAAGGAAAACGTCGTGAGGAAATCGGCATATCTTAGAGACAAACATAACTTCAAAGACATGCGACTTCTACCAACCCCTGCTGCTATTACGGCGCACTTCCTCTCACCGAGAAGAGGCTATAGTGTCCCAACAGTGTGAACATTATAGACTGATTATGTATGTATGTATACAATGCGATGTTGCTGTGTGAACAACATAAATCCATACTTCCATACTAATATTATAAATGCGAAAGTATCTCTGTCTGTCCGGCTTTCACGCCAAAACTGCTGAACCGATTGTAATGAAATTTGATACACAGATAGGCTAAATCCTGAGAAAGGACATCCATACTAATCCATACTAATATTATAAATGCGAAAGTAACTCTGTCTGTCTGTCTGTCTGTCTGTCTGTCTGTCTGTCTGTCTGTTACGCTTTCCCGCTTAAACCTCTCATCCGATTTTGATGAAATTTGGCACAGGCAATCTTTGGACCCTGAGAAAGAACATAGGCTACCTTTTATCCCGGAAAAATATGATGTTCCCGAGGGAAATCTAAAAAGCGCGATATAACCGAACTCCACCGCGGGCGAAGCCGCGGGCGGAAAGCTAGTATTATGTAAATGCGAAAGTAACTCTGTCTGTCTGTTGTCTGTTAAAACCTCTCAACCGATTTTGATGAAATTTGGCACAGACAATCTTTAGACCCTGAGAAAGAACATAGGCTACCTTTTATCCCGGAAAATTTTTATGTTCCCGAGGGAAAACTAAAAAGCGCGATATAACCGAACTCCACGCGGGCGAAGCCGCGGGCGGAAAGCTAGTAGGCTTTATAACATTAGCGGACGTACATATTGCTCCCATTATTTTATCAGGCGCTCATTTTAAATCAACTGAGCCCTTTTTAATTTTTTTCGGAACGGACTGCGGCTTTGACAAAAACTACCCAACGGATTTTGAGGAAACCTTGCAATAATGTAGGCATTTATCTTGGCATTCCCACGGAAACGGGACCACCGCGCGCTGTAAACTTAATTCCACGCGGACGGAGTCGCGGGCAACAGCTAGTCGATTCTATAATTTGGTAATAAACATACAACATATCAACAATCCCTATATCGATTCTCGCACCCATCAAAGCCTTCGGTGGAAAAATTCACGCATGCAATCTGCAATAAAATGCCTATAACTTGTTTTTACGATCAGTCAGCCATCTTAACACTGTGCGTAGCTCCGAACAAAATATCTGCAAACATTTTAAGTGATGGCCTTGAGGTTTAAAGGGTTCCGCTACTTGAGTAACTACACTATACTCTATGATTAGAAATGTTTCGAGGGGTTTTTTACCGACTTCAAGAAAGGAGGAAGTTTCTTTGTTGAGTTTGTGTGTATTTTATAATTGTTTATTAGTTAAATAAATAATAAAAACATAATTGCTCAATGGTTTACAAACATTTTATATTAGCGCTAAACTAGGTAAGCCTGCCCCGATTGGAACCGAGCTTAGAACAGTAGCATCCCATATCGTCCCGTGGGTGTCGTAAGAGGCTACTAAGGAAACTCTCACCAGGGAAGCGGGCAGCAGCGCTTCTCCTGTGGAATATCGAACTACTGCGATCCCCAACCCGCCTGCCAAGCATGGGGATTATGGCAACCCCCCAATGTAGTGAAAGCCTTGGGGGAGGCCTTTGTCCAGCAGTGGATCTTTATAGGCTGAAGAAGAAGAAGCAGGTAAGCCTGTATCTTGATTTATAAAGTAGAATGTTCTTGCAGTTCGACTATTTATTGCGACTTTCTTGGTCATTTTTCGAGTTGATGAGCTCAAGTTCAGAGTTGAGCTACACGATTACTGACTAAATGCTTGCATTGACATGACTGGACTGAAATCTGAGTGGTGCTTTCCCCAAAAGACCAATTCAGATATCAATCGTCTCTGCATGGTCTGACCAAGATTATTTTGGACTTTAAATCAAGAGACTATTGCCTCCGAGTTTGTATCGGCCTTTCTATTAAAGGTAGTCATCAAGTAGGGAACGCCGGTCTCATCTACCATGTTTACCTTTTTTTGTTTTGGATGGGAAATCATCAAATGACCTCTCCCGTTCTGGGCGGAGCGGAAGGGCGTATCAGGCTTTGACTGACTAAAACCCACCCGTGTTCCTTCAACTTTCTGTGCGACGGCCAGGGCCACGGTTTCTTTTTTAACCAACCCGTAAACCTAGGCCATATCTTGTTTACCTTATTTGTAAACCTGCATTCTAGCAAATAAATGATTTAGTTTGATTTGTATTTTTTTATTATAAGCTGTTTACGAGGGACGCGTGTCATGCCCGTGTAGCGTATAGCAGTGTGAAGAATGAGAAGGAATCTTTTATTCCGCACTCCAATCTCGTTATACACTTTCAATTACAATCCGAAGCATTTTGAAAGAAAATCCTAATTCATTAGCTCATACGTTTGGAAAAATACGTCAGCTAGAAAAAGTAAATAACGCAATAAATTTTGTTGAATATGAAATCATCATCAACTTTTTATCGTCCCACTGCTGGGCATAGGTCTCCTCTCTCTTCTACAGAGAAGGATTGAGCGTAATCACCACGCTTGCTCAATGCGGGTTGGCGAAACATAAAATGGAATATGAAATGCGCCAATGAAAATGATTTCCATTGTAAATATATTACGCAATTATTTCGCTGAACTCAAACATCCATGATGACTTTCTTTATTTCGTACGTTAACAACCAATTTTGTGTCCCACATTTCAAATATGCCCATATTTGATATGTGGAATACAAAATTACACACAAGTTTCCTGGTATCACCATAAACAATGTTATTTCGAACATTAAACAAGCAATTTTAGCGTTCCCAGAATCATTACATTGCAGTTAAGCTTACGGCCTATAAACACTACATATTCAATGTCTTACAAAATGAACAATCCGCCCCTGCTTTACACGGATTCACTGCTGATAAGGCGATATAACAATTTGGTATTATATATCTAAATTAAATATTAATGAACAAAAATTGTTTATTTCATAAACATTTTAAAATACACACTAAGTTGATTAGTGCCTACATTTGAGCTAAAATAATAATCAGAAGTTAAAATTTTACACGAAAAAATTAAAATTTTCTGTGTTGAAAGAAACAAGTGAGTGACTGCGTTTCAAGAGCGCTTAAGTATCATCACTAAATGCAATCATTGTAAGTAAATGCATCTTTAAATTTGATAGCATTTTAGCATATACACATAAATCTTCCTTCATTCCGGAATAAAAGCTCTAATCGTATCAAAATCAATAGTGTAATTTAGAAGAACTAATTAGACATACCATAGATATAAGGAGGCATATCTCCTTTAAGCTCAACTAGTTGTTGCCCGCGACTCCGTCCGCGTGGACTTCCGTTTACAGCGCGCGAAGCTCAGTTGATATAAAATAAGCGCCTTTTAAAATAATGGGAGCAATTTGTACGACCGCGTTCGCTCCCATTTTCGCAACATTTTTTGTTACTGCTCTGCTCATATTGGTCATAGCGGGATGTTATATAGCATATATCCTTTTTCAGGCTCTAGACTATTTGTGTACCAAATTTTATTACAATCAATTCAGTAGTTTAGTCGTGAAAGCCGGATAGACAGCCAGAGATACTTTCGCATTTATGATATTAGTATGGATAGTTCATATTTATGGAATATGTATTGGAACCCAGTCACGTTAGAGGACTCTCTCCACACGCTACTTCTATGGGGCACCCAAAAATTCAAAAAATACCCACTAAAATTTCCAGTCGCCTGTTGATCACTCCATCAACCGTGTAATGTGCTGAAGGCTTCAATGTAAGTACAGTATAAGAATACAGCGCAACATGGAACAGCTGCCAAGTCACGACAGGATATCATCGTACGCTGTGAAGTTCGAGCGAAGTTTGGCAGCACGTGTTTTCGGAAATGTGCTGTAATGTATGTGTTTAAGGAGACTTTAAGTAGGGTCTTAAACAAAAAGGTTTTAATACGAAGCACACGTTTCTATATTTAGTTATTTAATCATTCTTATAGCTAGCCATTTATTTATGAAAAAATTTATCCCTTATTACAAACAAAACAAAGATTTTATAGAGACCAGGCTTAAACCCCCTAAATAGTTATTGAATTATGAACCTAACCGTTATAGAAATTCAGTTCTTTATATAAAATGTCAACTTAATTCGGCACTAAATTATCAATTGAGTATTAAGAAATTTCCATAAATCTATATAAAGTTCGAAATACAAATACTGACTCTAAGGCTAAGGCTAGAACTAAATTTAAATTCCGTTTTGTAATGAGACGGTTAAAGTCGATTCTCGTACTATTCCTTTATAATATGTTGAAGTGAGTGGTCATTGCACCTGATGTATGATGACCCTAGAATTGACACTTGACGGCTCACATACAGCTCACTTGAGCTCAGTTATCTCGAAGACATTTTGAGCAGAATGGATCGGCTGGTGGGGTGACAGAGACAGCTCACTCATCCCACGCGCACTTCTCCTAAGATTCATGTTGAGCTGGTTACTGAATAGCAATGGAGGTGGACGGATAGCCCACTTCAAGTTCACGCACCTGCGTAAGTGGACCATAAGTTGAAGGCGATTTATAATAAACTAGCTTTCCGCCCGCGTGGAGTTCGGTTATATCGCGTTTCCAAGAGAACTCTTCAAAAGTCCGGAATCAAAACTATCCTATGTTATTTCTCAAGGTCAACTCTATCTTTGTACCAAATTTCAATCAAATCAGTTCAGTGGTTAAGAAGTTCGGTTATATCACGCTTTTTAAATTTCCCTCGGGAACATCAAATTTTTCCGGGATAAAAGGTAGCCTATGTTCTTTGTCAGGGTCTAAAGATTATGTGTGCCAAATTTCATCAAAATCGGTTGAGAGGTTTAAGCGGGAAAGCGTAACAGATAGACAGACAGGCAGACAGAGTTACTTTCGCATTTTTAATATTAGTATGGAAGTATGGATAATGTGTGGATTACTTCATCACCACTGCTCACAAAACGGTAATGAAGACACCATGTGGAACCAAAAGTTCTAGGACATGCAGATTTCTTCATGATGTTAACCCATATTGTATTTGCATGGTAATCTAAAGTCCACTCACTCTTGACGGATTGGGTTCCAGCAGGGCTTAAGCTGACTATAATCAAGCAAATTGGTCAACCATCCAAATATTTTCAGCAACAACAAAAAACCTTTTAGCTCATCAAAAACGCTCTCAAACGCGAAGTCTGTCCATCCGCGAAGCTTTAATAAAACGTCGTTCATACATCCGTATTTCAATGCTGCCCCCCCCCCCCCCTCTCATCTCCCCAGAGCTGTCAAAATTCTGCAACGTCGCCGACTTATTAAAGAGTGTCTCCGCGTCGTTAATATTATATTGAACGTGTGAAATTTCAGTGCTTTCGTGTATGATTTATAAGTAAGTGAGGGTAGGTAGGAAGTATGTAGGTATAGACAGGGAATTAGTTACGGTTATTGCAAGTTATACAGTGTTATAGACGGCACAGGTCCGATCACATGATCGGACCAGTTAACACATGTTAACTGGTCCTCCGAAATGCCTCCTAGCAGCTTTGGTCTCAGTGGAGAGGCGTGCAAAGAGGCTAATTAGTGACCCAGTTTTAATGCACAGGCCTAGGATAACCAGGATTTCGGTATTCTATAGGATGCAATTAGGGCAGTGTGGGTGGGAATTACACAATTTCGCCATCACCGATCCATCATTGGACGACCTATCGTACGGCGAATATCCACCCATACGACCCAAACGAAGCGTTTTGCCTCGTTTATAACCCAAACATCGAAATACTGGAACTGAATTTGTCCGATTACAATTTATGTGTCTTCAGGTATAGAGTGAATAGGCTCATAATTAACTAGTGCGCTTTACCATCAACGATTGCATTACTACTTACCATTAGGCGGGAGAGAAGTCAAGCACCAGTTTAGAACATAAAAAAACAAGTTCTTTGCCATTTTTACACTTACACAGTATCGAATTGGACTTGTGGCTAAGTAATAATAGCAGCACAGGGGGCCTAGACAAAATCCAAGCGTTTTCCGTTCAAACGTTTTCCTTTCGCGTTAAGGAGTTAACGTTAGCGTGTGAAAAATGGTAGACAAGTGACATATGAAACGTCGAACGCCCATTCCGCAGTGTTAACCGAAACACTCTATAATTAGTCTATGGAATAGTGTGTAGCAAATGTCGGAGTGACATATTGCGTTTATTTTTTCACTGTCAAACGCAATTTTTTTATAAGTTTTTAGCTCGGTTACTAGGCCTTTAAGCCAACCTTATATTCAAGAATGTTTTGTGCGTTGAAAGTAATTGAATAGTGTTTTATCACAAAGAAAGCAAGTAAACGGCTTAAGTTAATGTAAGGATTGTGATTAAATTGTTATATTTGAAATCATTGAATATTAATATTGCTAACAGATCAATTATTCCTATTGCGATGAGTAATCATTACATTTTATTTTAGATGGAATCTAGACTTCGTACGAGTCCCGGCCAATTTAATTTCCTGATAGAATTTATGGAAAGGAAAGTTTCTTCGATGTTCTACCATTTATTTCAAATTCCTATCCCATTTTAAACTACTATCGGAACTACTTACTTAAGGTTATGGAATGCATAACGTAAACAAACTCAAGTTGTGGTCCTTACGTTTGTTATTTCTATAAACATAAACTCTATTCTAAACCTTAAAACTTGTTTGTTAGATGCGGTATTAGAATGCTGGTAGCAAACTTTCCCCCTTATTCATAAACGTTGTTTAAAGTTATCTTTACACATCGTTTATGAACAAACCCCTTAAACACTGGTGTGTTTATTCATAAACGATGATTAAATTTGAGTGACGTGCAAACGTCTAAAATGAATGGTTAAAGAATCGCTAATCACTAGTTAACTTTAAACATTGTTTATGAATAAGAGGGTTTATATTTATTGGGCTTTATTCTCACTGCACACTAACATTAGATATAATGTTTAGCCATGGTGATCTTTCAAGGCCACAATCTGGGCTTCAAGGAAAAGTAAGGAGTGAACGTCTGTGGCAGGAGTTAACGGAAGTTTTTAATTCGATGGGTGGAAGTGGTGTCAACAAACATTTGTTTTCAATTAGATTTATTAGTGTATTTTTTTATATAGTTCTTCTTTCATTTAGACATTAGAATTAATAAAATGCTTAAATAAAAAAACTCTTAATGAAAGAAATACATTTTAAAGAACATAAAATCTCTTTCATTTTTATCTTAATATTGCTTTGACCTTAATTTTGAGCTCTTGATACAATACTTTTACAAGTCACTTAAATACCATGATATATTAAAAACTAAGAAAGAATATAACATACAAACATATTTTAAAGAACATAAAAACTCTTTAATTTTAACATTGCTTTAACTTTTAATATTTTGGAAATGAGCTATTGTTATATCACTTTTATAAATCGATTCAATACTGTAATAAATAAAAAACTAAGAAAGGATATAAAATACAAACATATTTTAAAGAACATTAAACTTTTCATCTTGATATACCTTCATTTTGAAAATGAGCTTCTAATTTGTGGAAGCAATGTAATATAACAAACATTGCATTCACAAATTACTTAACATACACATTAATAACTAAGAAAGACTGACTAGGTACTAAAATTACGACTCTTAGTCATATTTTTAGTTGTCAGTTACAATTCTGGATAAAACCTTATTCAGTGCAGTCCTGCCTTGGAGTAGGCACTCTGATTACTAGAGGCACTAACACCTCTTCTACTTCCATAACAGCTGGAGGAGGTAAATTGGCCTCTAAAGTTTAAAGCAATATTGTGTAACACAACAGGCAACTACTATTTTCCCAGCAACCATTGGATGGTAATAAAAGGTCCTGTGTCTTAATAAACACCACCAACGTGACTTGAGCAATCCAAAACAGCGCTCTATACAATTCCTTGCTTGTACATATCGCTGGGTATAGGTATCTTCGACAGAGCCAGGAACTGCAAATCATCAGCCAATTCCGCTGAGGATATTCAGAATCACCTAAAAATACATAAATAAATATTAGCAGTATTATGTAATAATTGTTGGCAACACAAGTAATTATTTGTACATGATTGTTTTGGAAATAAAATGGGTGTTTTAAGTGACACAAATATCAGTCATTAAGATAAAAAGGTAGGGCAGGGTACATCGATGTGCTCAAATAAAAATAACATAGAAAAAGTTAACCTACCTAATAACCATTTTGTTGCAATTCTTGCATAAAACTTTCCATTCTGCTAGATGCCCCTATGAGCGGGTCATGGTTGGCTCCACCAAACTTCAAATTGAAATTAATAATTTTTAAATTACTATCGCACACCTGTAGACAAAGGAAAAAGATATATGGAGCATGACATAATAATCCTATAATGCAATAATAATCCATTTATAGCAATAATAATATTATTACATAGTTTAGCCACAAACACATGTATACTTACCAATTGTACATTCAATGAATGGTAACCTTTCCGATTAAAAAATAAATGCTTTTCTTCTGATGTTTGACAATTGCCACATGAGTATATTCTATGCATCCAACTATACCGGGGAGTCTAAACCGCCTCTGAAACCTGTTGTTGTGGATATAATAATGTTTTGTTTATTAAGGTAGACAGATTTAATACTACTACTTGGAAGTGTGCATATATTGCATTTTCTAAGTATCTATTGTCATTAAAGAAGGTATATTGTTTCATATGAATTACTTAGGAATATGTTACTAATACAAATTATTAGTTGTCATACATTAACTTACTCAAGTCATAGTTGGGCTCGTTGTACTTGCGACCTTGGAAAAACAATCCATTTATTTACAGCAGGATGACACAATGCTTCAACAACTTGGCGCATACACCTAATAACTGTTCTTTGGACTTTGATATGAAGCCGTAGTTAAAAAGCTAAGTACACAAAACCTGAAATATGATGAATTAATTGAGAAAGACAATTAGGGCACTTTTATCTTAAGTTGGAAGTACGTACACAACTTACCTTGACTTGAACACTAATTTGCCTGGTGTAAACGCCGAAGATCATCACAAAGATGCCAAAACTTTGTTTATCCAGCCTAAAAAGATGAATAAATTCCAATTCCGACATCTCTACAATTTGCTCCATGTTACGGCGATTTAATCTTATTTGACGCTTTTGCAATGGTGCTTCATTATTAGCCGCCCATAATATTCACAAAGTATGCATTTTCACTAATTAAATAAACAAAAATATTACTATTTATTACTAATTCAAGGTTAACGTGAGCATCCTAGCCCCCGCTAATGTAGCGTGCCCCGGAAACGTTAAAGTATCATTTGCGTTTGTCAAAAGTGGCTTTTGTCTACCATTTTGATGAACAATTTTGACGTTTATCTGTCACGCTCGCTTCGACGTTCCTTTCCGCATAACAAATAGTGACTTGTCTACCAATTTAGCAGCAGTCACGTGACATCTGGTAAGTAAACGTCAACTCCATACATTTTGACTTTTCCGTTGGCGTTAACACTTACAGAAAAGGGATTTTGTCTAGGCCCTCTGGTCACTCGATCAGGTTAAGCTTACCACGGTTGGCACGTGGATGGGTGACCATCTTCGTATACCAAGACGCCCCGTGCCTCAAAAACATGCTAAGCCGTTAGTCCCGACTGTCAATTCATTTTTGACAGTCGTTACGGGTAGGCAGAAGTCCGAAAGTCAGACAAACAGTCTTTCTAAGGGTCATTGTATTGCCCAGTAGCTTGTGGAGGCAGATAAGCAGTTACTCTGTTAAATACTGATACTCAGCTACAAAAGTTTAGACTGGAAGCTGATTGAAGATAATTGGAAAATAACCAGGTAGATGATGACACAGTGCCGAATAGTTTCAGATGGTTCATCCACACGTGACTGAAAACAAACAGAAGGAAACACCAAAAAAGAAACAAAATTTTTACACAGGATCTAGCCCTTTAAGGTCAAACAAGGTCACAAATGTAACTCAGAACTGAAAGCATTTATTTCAATTAACCCCTTTACAGGCACTTCTGAATTGTCAACGAATAGATCAATTAGAATTATGAAGCTGGCTAATTGCCCATTTCAAAGCGTAGTAGGCATTTAAGAAGAAAAAAGGGCGTAAAACTCCGTGGAGACTCTTTAAATTATATTGTTACAAAAATATTAATTAAATACATAATTGTCGTTATAACTAAATGTCAGAATGTTTTTTTTTTTATAATAATAATCTAGTGCTTGACTGCAATCACTGCAATCCCACCTGATGGTAAGCAGTGATGCAAACGTTGATGGCAAAGCACGTTAGTTTTTTAAGAGCATATTAACAAAAAAACTGATTCAATAGAACGGAAAACGGCAGTTGAGCGAGGTGATGCAATGTCAAACCCAACAACACGACCAACTATGCTACGCCAGAGGCAGATTGATCTGGAGACTCTCCACGACCAAACTCGCGGCACAACATTTGGCGCATCGTACCCGCCACACATTGCAACACAACTGCTCAGACCCGTGCTCCGTACGGCCAGACATCATGCCGGAACACGACGAATCGCTTGGCGGCAAGACTTTGTCTGGTGGGTGGTAACTTCTGCCTGCAGCCGATGTTATGGCCTAATACCATCACAGTCATTAAAACTTGAAGTGAGCAGACCTCCCCAATACATGGTAACACATATTTAATGTGGTTATGAAGAACCTAAACAACATAGATGACAAATTTCCAAAACGAAATAAAGGTGTTGAGACTCCGCGACAAAGGACGGTCAAAAGAGAGAACTAAATGGCGTCGCATAATTGGTAAAGCCGACCCCGCTTAACGGGATAAGGCGAAGCATAAAAAGAAAAAGTTATGTCTTTTAATGTATCTTCTATCCCTGTATACAAGCTATACATAAGCATGATGAAACTGTCTTTGCATAATCTTTCAGCTTCACAGCAAAGCGCAATTCCGAACTAAAGCAAAGAACTTAAAGATAACAGCAAACTAATTTGATCGAACAACATTGCGGCAAAATATTCATCAAAAATTTCGCCCGAATCACTCCAAAATCAATTTGTACGGGAAAATACACTAGAAACTCAAGGCATCATTGAGTTAACTTCGGTAATAATTTATTTTGATGTTGAGAAATTGTTCCCGAAATCTCGCGAAGGAACCTATAGAAATTTACTTTAGGTAGTAGTTAGTAGTCAAAGGGAAAGTTGTCGAGTCACCGGCAACGCACCCGCGGCGTTCAACTTCTGAATGAGATAAAATTATAGGGTCGTTAACTCAACTATTTGACCTTTCATAGATTACGCCAATCTTGTCTTAAGCTTGCTTTACGCTGAAGGTTTAGACATGTGAGTTTAATTTCTTTCGAAAAACTCTGTACAAGCAAATTCAAACTATTTGTATCTCATAGTGAAAACAAAGGTCGACTCAGCTGTCATTGCAATTAATTCTAAGAAATTGACACTATTGACAGCTCAGTCTTAGGTGACTACACCCAACTCAGAATCTATCGGCTATCAATCATTGGTTGAAAGAATCAGTGCCCACAATTTTAAGTAATGGTTCATCGCAATCCCGCCTGATGGTAAGCAGTGATGCAATCTTTGATGGTAAAGCGCACTAGTTTATTAAGAACCTATTCACTCAAAAAAACTGAGTGAATAGGAAGGAAGACGGCAGTTGAGCGACCCAACAACACGACCAACGATGCTGCGCCAAACTCCCGACATAACAACATTTGGCCATCATATCAGGCACACATAGCAACACAACCGTTCAGTCCCGTCGGCCGACCACGAGACATCATGAACACGACGAATCGCTTGGTGGCAAAACTTTGTCTGGTGGGTGGTAACTTCTGCCGGCAGCCGATGTTATGGCCTACCACCGAGTGGTAGTTCAGATCTATCCAATTAGTCCCCTCTTGACGTAAATTGACCACCGAGAAATTAAAATTCGCTAAGTGCTCTTATGGCAGAAGTAAAAGGAGACCTGTGTTAAGGAATGGGATAGCGTATTTAAGTAGGTAGTATACACACGAGCGGCACGCGTCAGCGGCAGAAGCTACTGCAGCTGCAGTTGACGCGTCTGCGACAGCCGCTGACGAATGTCAACGACTGTAGTTGACGCGAGCCGCATGACGCGTGTATGCACTAACTGATAACCTCTATAAAGTTTTCACTTACCATAAAGAAAAAAGAAATAAGTACAGTCATAACGTTTCCAAAAAGCTTTACAAAATGCCTTCCAAGTCCTTAAATCCATCGTAATGAAAACAGTTCCTTGATAAAGATTTAGAGATGACTGAATCAAGTCTCGTCTAAAAGGATATAAATAGATACCTCACAGTTGTAATTTTCCTTATGAAAAGGGAAATTTGTTTGAAAGGGGACGTAATTATTAATTTCAGCATTTTCTCGCGTGAACTTTTTTACTTTATAAGTTTATAAAACAATCTTGAAGTGGCCTACAAAAAAGTACGCGATGGTATATGTCTATGTCTTATGGATATCCTACAATAACATATTTTTGTCATTTACTTTTTACGACAAATACCGGCGAACTTTAAAAGCGCTTTTAACCAATACAGCATTAATCCTCATCCAATTTAATACCTTAAATAGATTATTGATTTAATATACACACATCAAAAGTGTCTAGGGATCAACATATATTTTTGCAATAACTTTTCTCCTGATTGATATTAATTAAAATTTTCTTTAAGGATTCATCAAATAAAGTGTTTTCGTTTGTCACAGTAACGATAAACCAAGTCACCTTTGCATTAATAAAGAAATTTGCCATTTTCCTAATAAAGGGATATTTGACATTTGAACCACTAACACAAAAGTTCGAAAAAAGACTGAAATAACAGTTTTCTCTAAAATTTTATTGGGTAACTTAAACAATTAATAATCCGTGTTTCTACCGCGAACACTAACAACACAAGAACATCGGTTTGGCATACTCAAAATGAGTTCATCCAAATCACGCTGTGGAATGGCCGCCCATGTTCGTTGCAACAACAAAAAAAGGTCTTCTTGCGACTGGATACCCTCCATATTCGGCAGAGCTCTTCTCTGTAGCATATCCCATGCATGCTCAATCGGGTTCAAGTCTGGCGACTGAGCAGGCCAGGGCAGGACATTGATGTTAGCTGCGGCGAGAGTCTGTCTTACAACTCTTGCGGTGTGCGGTCGTGCATTATCATGCATTAACTGAAATAAGGGACCGATTTGCACTTGTAGAGGAACGATGACGTCTGATACAATCGTTTCAGCATAAATTTGAGCGTTGAGGTTGCCTCTGATCCAAATCAACTCAGTTCTTCCGCCGATCCAAATACCCGCCCATACCATGATGGTTCCACCACTATAAGGATGGACTTCCTGGCATTATTTTAATCGCTGTTGGCGTCCAGGGGTTCTCCAGTGTCGTATACGTCTTGTATCCGGTCTCATACCAAAACGAGACTCATCAGAAAAGCACACGAAACGCCATTGTTCTTCTGCCCAATTTCTGTGTTCAAGAGCCCATTGATATCGAATCCTACGATTGTGCATTGCTATAGGTGGTACCCGTAGCGGTCTTCGGGAATGAAGGTTCACTTCATGCAAGCGGTTTCTGACTGTTTGGTCGCTAATTAAGTTCCCTGAAGAGTGATGAAGCCTCACGGCTAACATCATGGCGGTTATTGTTGGAGCTCTTCGAGTTAAGATTTGAATGTATCGGTCTTGTCTCCGTGTGGTGCAGCGATACCGTCCTCCATGGCGCTCAGCCACGGTACCAGTGCTTCGGTAACGTGTCCAAAGTCGACTGATAACACTCTGACTTGTATTCAGAGCTAAAGCCACAGTACGTTGCCGGGAACCAGCTTCTATCATTCCCACGGCTCTGAGCATTTCTTCCCTGCTTAAATGACGTCGCCGCTCCATAATAACGTTGGTTTTAATCAGTAGTAGGGAAACAGTAGCACTAATAATGTCTTCAATGCGTTGTATGTTTTTATAGGGAAAATATTGACAGCTGATTTTCATCTTTTACTCGAATTTGATTCACAGTTCCTGATTCAAATTATGAAATGCACCAAAAAGGATCCATATAAATTTATAAAATCATAAATTTATTACAAAGCCACATCTCAATCTCAAGAAATCCGCATAAAAATGCTTGATCCCTAGACACTTTTGATGTGTGTAGATCGATATCGCCCTTTACAGCATATGATGTAAATGAATATTTTCAAAGATATTACAGATTTAAAAATTGCGGGGTTTCTCGCAGGAGTGGCGGGCCGCTATGTTTTTTACACAACGTTCATAGTTTATCTGTAGTGTATTTGGTATCAGCGTTGCACCCGTGCGAAGCCGGGGCGGGTCGCTAGTAAACAATAAAGTTTTATTGCTTTTTTATGGCTTATAAAATTATCATATTCACTACAGGAACATTGACTGAATAAAATATCTTAAGACAGCTATATAATGTTTATCCATACTAATATTATAAATGCGAAAGTGTGTCAACCTGTCCGGCTTTCACGCCAAAACTACTGAACCGATTGTAATGAAATTTTGGTATACAGATAGTCTAGAGCTGGAGAAAGGACATAGGCTATATAACATCCCGCTATGACCAATAGGAGCAGAGCAGTAACAAAAAATGTCGCGAACACGGAAGCTAACGCGGACATACTACATATTGCTCCCATTATTTTAACAGGCGCTAATTTTACATCAACTGAGCTCTTTTTAATTTACGGGAATCACCGCGCGCGGTAAACTGATGGCCACGTGGACGGAGTCGCGGGCAACAGCTAGTTTTATCATATTTTTTTTTTTTTAAAGTAATAAACTAGCGCTTGACCGCAATCCCGCCTGATGGTAAGCAGTGATGCGATCATTGATGGTAAAGCGCGCTAGTTTATTAAGAGCCTATTCACTCTAGCCTTGAAGACACTCAAATTGTAATGTGACGGAAACACCGTCGCTGGCAAATTGTTCCAGTCCCTCGATGTACGCGGTAAAAAAGAGGAAGCGAAACGCTTAATAAAAAAATATTCGTTGCCTTCAGTCATTCAAAGTGCATTTGATATATAAAAGTAGCTATAAAATACCCCTATAATATAAAAATATCCCACGGGAATGTAGGTACTATCGGAATTTAAAATAACCCTGTTCATTCTCGTAATTTAAAACATTCTCCATCTCCGTTCCATCATCGGACAATCCGTCGTACGGCGAGTGGAAACCCTTACGTTGTTGACACCACAATGATCAGAACAAAGCGTTACGCCTCGTCTTTTATACCATCGAGGGACTGAAACAATTTCACAGCGGCGGTATTTCCGTCGGACTACGCGCCTAGCGCGCTTTACCATCAATGATTGCATCACTGCTTACCATCAGGCGGGATTGCGGTCAAGCACTGTCAGTCAGTCTCAGCACAGCGACAAAAATATGTAGAAATTAAATGAGAAATATTTTTGAGAGATTTTTATTCATTCTGATTTGGAACACGGCAATTTCGTGTCTCCGTTCACTTCACTGAAACAGAATTAATTTCTCAATCTTGATTAAGCACACCTTTGTTCCGAAAATTAATCCTAAAAACATATATTTTCAAGAAAGTCTTAACTCAGTTCAACAATTAAACAAGAAAATCGCCTTCGGTACGAAAATTGCGTGCGAAAAACAGCTCAGGGCAAGATATTAATTTCAAGCGCAAAATTGAAACTGTTCATTCAGCGTTGAATCCAACTTAATTTCCATCTGGCAAGGGTGCGTGCAGACAGGCCGGCTGTAACGCCATTAGAACGCGACGTGAGACTCTAGGATAATTATTTACGTACGTAGTGTGATATAGGGGGGAATGTGATTATGTACGTTAATCGAGGAGGGGATGGCGTGTCGAGTGTGTGTGTGTGTGTAGCATTAAGCCTTGCGTAATATCGCCGACAGCATTGTTTAATTTTCAAGGACGATCATTATAGTGATGGTTGTAAAATGGAATGGGATTAGGGATGAGGTTTACAATAAAATAGGGATATACAACGTTATTCTTACTGATACGAAACCTGAATAAGTACAGTTTGTTCAGAATAAGCAACAAAATCGATACACATGTTTTACACCATGTTTTATTTTTTCCAAATACATTTAGAAATTGTTGCAGTATGGTTACCGAGCGCACACAGGTGATGGTAGGAATAGTACTAGGAGCATAGTGAGACAAGCCCCCCGCGCCGCGCCGTTCCGGGCGCGGGGGGTGAACGGTGCGTTGACCATATTTTTGTTGGGACAACCAAGTAAGATAACAAGCTCATAACTTTGTGGTATTTCGGGTTTCGCATAAACAAAAAATAACTAAAGAAAAATTACGACATTTTTGCCAAAATTGTAAGCAAACATGAATTAATGAACTTTAATTCAAACACAATAAAGCTCAGTTTACGCAACAAATTCAAATATTTTTATTACTTATTCAATTGTGTTAGTCACTTTAATATCAACGTAATTTCCATTGAAATAAAATCGATATTTGTTTATCATGAGTGGGGGTGGCATTGTGGGCCTCATAAGAAAGCTCAAGGTCGCACAGAGAGCTACGGAGAGGGCTATGAACTAAAGTCGCCGATATAGTCCAGCGGGTTAGCTCTCTGAAGTGGCAGTGGGCGGGGCACATAGCTCGTAGAGGCGATGGCGGATGGTGCAGAAAGGCTCTCTTGAATGGCTACCACGTACCAGTAAGCGCAGCGTCGGACGCCCACCGACTAGGTGGTCGGATGATTTGACCAAAATCATAGGGAAGCGTTGGATACAGGCCGCGTCCAACCGTTCTTTTGTGGAAATCCTTGGGGGAGGCCTATGTCCAGCAGTGGACTTCATGTGGCAGACATGATGATGAGAGTGTGCGTGAGCAGCACCAGGCCTCCTTCATTCCTTAGTTCGCCATACATGCCGCTACAATGGCGACAGTAATTGTACACACGGGTTGGACTAATGGCCAATTATCATAAAAAAATATAATAATCCATACTAATATTATAAATGCGAAAGTAACTCTGTCTGTCTATCTGTCTGTCTGTCTGTCTGTTACGCTTTCCCGCCTAAACCTCTCAACCGATTTTGATGAAATTTGGCACAGACAATCTTTAGACCCTGAGAAAGAATATAGGCTACCTTTAACCCGGAAAAATTTGATGTTCCCGAGGGAAATCTAAAAAGCGCGATATAACCGAACACCACGCGGGCGAAGCCGCGGGCGGAAAGCTAGTATAACATAAATCATAATTTGAAAAGTACCCCCTGCGTTGCTAGCCAAAATAGGGCAAAACTATAGACAAGAACTATCACCATGTGGTACCCGGCAGAGTAGAATAGGCTACCCTCACTCTTATCGAGATGTCGTAGAAGGCGACTAAGGTAAAATCTGTGCAAAGTCACCAGCACACAGAGAAGGAAAACACTGCAATTTACACCAAAACCCACGCTAACTCATCTAAGCGTGAAACCCCTCATGTTATTGATGGAGGCCCGTACCCTTGCAGTGGGAAGGTAAATGGGCTGATGAAGAAGATAATAGATAAAGATATCCCTTTCCTTTAATTCGGCTACTCTTTGCACGTTTATTTGTTTCATTTTCATTTATGTATCATAACCCTGACAAATGACTCTTGTGCTACAATTCTTAAGGGCGGGTTGTTTCACGTTCACTTAACGCATGCGTAAAAGTTAAAAATGGTGCTAACCATCGTCAAGTCAAAAAATGAGTTGTTTCACAATACGTAAACGTCAACGCACGCAAAAAAATACGATTACTTTAACCGATGCTCTGAGCACTGGTTAACGAAACTTATGTCAAGTTGTGTTTAGTCCGCCGTGGTGTCAATTAGTGAAAACAACATAAACTCCCTTTTGTATTCGCGAGTTTGGTCTCTAATTGACGATAGTACCTAGGTAGTTCATCTGATGATGATACAAGTACCGTAAAAAGAAAAAGAAAGGTGTTTAGCAGCCCAAGTTCTGTTTTTTTTTTTTTTTTTATATATATTACTGTTGTTGTCTGTTTCTTTACAGAACAACACATCTTTATATTTTTCAAACGAAGATTGAAAGCGATATTTCTCATTTTTTGTGAAGTTAGTGAAAAGAAATGAAATCGTTTATTAAGCAAGTAGGATCACTGATCACATTTACACTTCATGTTTTATTTTTTTCCGTTCTCTAAAAAAAAATATGTTTACATTATAGAATATACGTGTTTTGTTAGATTGCAATGTTTAACATATACCTACTTTTTAAGGCCTTAAACATAGTAACTATGTTTAAGTGTATGTAGTAGTACGAGTGAGTGTAGTAATTTACTTACTTTGGTGTGTATGGTGGGGGTTATATAAATAATAAATAAATATATACGGACAAATCACACAGATTGAGCTAGTCCCAAAGTAAGATTGAACTTCTGTTATGGTGTTGCTGATGTTATACATATATAGATAAACATCCAAGGCCCAGGCCAATCAGGAAATGATCGTTTTCCATCATGACCTGGCCGGGGTTCGAACCCGGGGCCTCCACGTCGCAAGCAGGCGTGTTGACCGCTGCGCCACGGAGGACGACAATGTTTATGTTTGGTTACTATGTATTATACCTTAGCCGGCTATTAATATTGTAACATATAATTGGTTTTTGTCCCAAATATATAAAATAAAAATAAAATGTATCCATTTTTCGTCAAAGTATAGCTTTTCTATAGGTACACAGTTTTCTAGTATAAACGGACTTAATTTATAAAATGGCACGAAGTTATTTCCCACAACAATAATACCAAGAAAGTTAGATAAACTACAGCACATGACAGTCGCCTAGATAAAATTTGCTGGGGCGATGTATGTGGCCGGGCCCGCCGGGTACATCGTTGCAACGCAATGTATTCGTGCGCAGACGATGTAGCATCGGGGCGCTGTCGGTAAAGTGGCGCGCTTCAAAGGACTTGTCGCGACAATATTCGCTGGAGTAGTCACACGGCACACCTACGTCACTTCAGTGTCGTCCAGACTTTGAAGTAGGACTGACGTTCTTTTTGCATATTTTTTACATTGTTTTTGTTTTATTTGTTGTGTAAACATGTAATAAATAATAATTTATTGACATATAATGCAAAGCCACTGCTTCCTCCATCGTCTCGGCCGCACAACTAAACAACGAATATTCGCCGTAGGCCGATTTCTGAATCTTCGCCCGCCAATGAGAAGAACATCGTGTATGTCTGACAAGGACAACAGATATTTTGCGCGCCAACGCGACACGAATCTTCGCCTGCTAATGTAGCGCCGGCATTTACGAACGTTAAACATCATCAAAGTTACGTTAACGGACGTAACTTTTTGACGTACGTATGTTACGATAACCAACCGTTTGAAACAACCCGCCCTTAGAGTACAGAATGAGAAAAGATGCTATTTTAGAAAGGTATAAATTAATAACAACGATTGCTGAAATAAATCCTATAAATCCTTCTCTGTATGAGAGGAGACCTGTGCCCAACAGTGGGACGATAAAAAGGTTTATGATGATGATGAAATAAAAATGGGCGGGTAGCGGCGCTTTTCCTTTGGAATAACAAATTACTGCGATCATCAACCCGCCTGCTAAGGGTGGGGATTATGGCAATGCCCCCCAGGGGAATGAAAGCCTCTATCCAGCAGTGGACTTCTAAAGGCTGAGAAGAAGAAGTTGAAATAAAAATATGACTTTAAAACGAAAACACGAAAATTTATACGTGTGTTAAGTTAATGGAGCCATTAAAACTCCACACTGTAGATTAGTAGAAGCATAAATTGCATAGACGACCAATTTAATTTGCCTTGATGACGTAAAACAAGTGGATAGTTTGACACGTTTAGCGATACTTCAAAAACAATACAAGTTATATTATTCGCATAGCTTCGGCGACCTTCTCAGAAAAAATAGAATCGTGGAAAAAATCAATAATTTTCAGACACCTGACCTATTCAAGGGCAGTAGCGACCATCAAACAATATTAAAAATGTATAGTTTCTTTTTTATTTCTTTGTGCACGCCTTACTCATCTCAGCAAAATTCTTAAAGTAATTGAGCATGACAGCTTTTTAATCTAAAACGTAAAAAACGTGTTTATTACAACATTTTGTGCATAAAACGTGTTTGATAAGCGAGTAGGGCGCCTTCTCAGGATTAAATGTCAAAAGCAATGCGAAATGTTTGAGGAAAATAATGGAAACGGTGAGATAATACTTATTGTCTATGAATTTGGAATTAAAATTCGTACTCATCTTTTATATCAGAAGGGCCTTGGTATGTTGTGTTTAGCTTCCGTTTTTTTTTTTTATTATTTTACCAAATATGAATAAAAATACGCTCTTCATATTTATGGTTGATCCAAAACAGAAATCATAAAAGCATAACACCACGCCTGTAATTCCCAAAAGGCGTAGTCAGAGGTGTGTTTGTTTTTTTTTTTTTTAAATGATAATCTAGTGCTTGACCGCGATCCCGCCTGATGGTAAGCAATTATGGAATTGATTGTAAAGCGCGCTAGTTTGTTAAGAGCCTTATCACTCTAGCCTTTTTTTTGGGATGGGAAATCATCAAATGACTTCTCCCGCTCTGGGCGGAGCGGAAGGGCGTGTCAGACTTTTACTGACTAAAACCCACTCGTGTTTGTTCACTTGCCTGTGGGACGGGCAGGGCCACGGTTTCTTGTTTAACCAACCCGCAAGCTTAAATTGTAGTCAAATTGTTCCAGTCCCTCGATGTACGCGTTATAAAAATGGAGGCGAAAAGCTTCGTCCGGATCGTGGTGGTCTTAACAACGTAAGGGTGGAAACTCGCCGTACGACGGGTCGTCCGATGGTGGAACGGAGATGGGGGAATTAAATCACACAATTCCCTCGCACACTTACCAAAATATAACAAGGGCCTATTGGCATCACCCGGACGCAAGCTGCTGCTGAGAACAATACCCGAATAACACCTTGACCAACCCAACTCTTGTTAAGTATAAGCGCTGTCGACCATAACAACTAAACCGTCATCATAAGAAATTTTCCAAAACTAATTGAGTTTCGTAACATATAAGGAGGTAATGAACTTCCAAAGTTAAATCACCGTGACCAGGTCATAGTGTTCGTAGAACAAATGACCAATTTGGGCGAAAAGTTTTAGAATAGTGACGGCAAACTAGGACACAGGACCGGTCCAAAGTGGCGGTCCTTGGGGGATACCTGCATCTAGCAGTGGACGTCTTTCGACAGGAATGAACGAAGAACATGACACCTTGTGACACTCAAGTTTCTAATGTTAGTACTTTTAAGCCGGTGTCTCTACCTTAAACATTCAAAACGCTGTGTTTACAAAGCACGTCATTGCCTAGACGAAGTTAAGCCAGAAAAGGTCAATAAATGATGCCTCACTATTCAGGGAAGCAGTTAACATAATTTGCCTACAGTGTTTCCACTCTTGGGAAGTCTCCTCTGTGTGAGATGGAGTGAACCGGAATCCATGACGAGGAGCCAGTGTGAGTTGGTAGATGTCATGTTATCGCATCATCAAAATGCCGGTTAAGCTTAAGGGGCAGGTCTATAAGACCATCATTAGACCTGTTCTCCTGTATGGCAGTAAGGCGAGGCCTGTGCTTGAGCGACACAAGCAGGAGCTGCGTGTCACGGAGATGAATATGCTGCGGTAGATGTGAGGAGTTTCGCGAAAGAACCGATCAGGAACTCTCGCATTCGTGGCAGTCTTCATGTCCGTGACATAGCGGACAAACTGCAGGAGAGTCGCCCACGTTGGTACGGTCACGTCTTACGAATGTTACGTGGGTCACAAATGTCTTGCCATGGTGCCTCCGCCGGGCCGGAACAAGCGGGCTAGACCAAAGAGGTGCTGGGTTGACGTTGTAAGAGATGACATGCGTGCCAACAACCTCACACCACAGGATGCTAAAGATCGCGCGAAATGGAAGAAATTAAGCAAGAAAGCGGACCCCGAGCTCCAACGCGAAAGCCGCGGATGCGACCGGGATAAACGCTAAGATGATGATGATGACGTTATCGTATCATCACAAATTTAATTTATAGGATATGTCGGTTACCCCTTTCCAGTGGCAATGTAATAATTTAAACAAAGGAGGAAGTCGTGGTGTACTGATAACAGAACGACTTCATTGAGATAAACGCTCCACTCTACAAACGCACCGATAAAGAATTTTCTACACCTCAAACTGAAACGATTGTGTAGCTTATTCGTATTCAACCCTCGTTTACGAAATGTAAGCACAAAATTCATCGACCAAATTATTTCGAAACAAAATGTATTCCCAACTTAAATATTTAACGTTTGAAAAATAACTTCATAAAAGTTAATAAATGAAACGATTCCAAATACCATAAAAGAAAATGTAGGGCGTCATAAGATTCGACTCACGTGGCTCCAACCAATATTAATTTCGCGGAAATGCACAAGGAATGGCAAAACGTATATTAGGTGAGTCGGTACCGGAACGTGCCGAAAATTGCCGTACGTTACGATAACAGTTAATGAAATAAAAATGAAAGATTATGTAGAACAAATTATGGTTTAATAATGTTTGGGAGATGATTTGTTGCGAGTGTACAATCGGTGCTATATATGAAGTCAGGAAAAAATAAACTCTTAAGGCTACGGATGAGGACTATTACAGAAGTATGGAAGAAAGTGGCACGATGCGCCGACCATAAATATTGTTACGAATGGACCTTATGTCGATGGCATAAGGTTCAATATCGCGTGACATGCAGTGTATAACTTTCAAGCCCTATTTTTCCAGATCTAGACATTTTCTAGATGAAGTCATATAAAAACGCATTACTAGACTTAGGATGGCCTATCGAATGGTACAGGTCTCAACAGTTTTGTCAACAAAGTGTCGACATCGAAATTTCTAGAAACCCGTTTCCGGGAATTAACGTAGGTACTTACTTGGCCGGTGACCTCGAAGTTATGGGGTATTATTATTACGTCTAGAGGAATCTGGAATGTTCGATCAGCCGGCCTATATATAGCGCCGTGACGCCGGCGCCGAGTCAGTCTGAATTCGACTAGCGATACGAGAACAAGCGACAGTAAAGAAGCGATCTTAAAGAAGACCTACTGCGACAATTATAATGAGAACTTCGAGTACTACGAGAAGCAACATCTGCAGTGTTATTGTGTGTTTACAACACCGACTTCGTGGACATAAGGGAAGACTTCGGTGCGACATCAGCTACGTTCTACTTGTCATTGCCTACAATCGACTGTACCTTCGTTGTCAATAAACTTCGTAACCCTTAACCGGCATTTTAGTACCCCTAGCCCGTAACAATATGTAAATTGGGGTGTGGCCACTTGTGGCCCTGTGGGTGGTCCAGTGGTAACAGTCGTGACTTATGGGTTATATATCGATGGTACGTAACCTAGACAAGCGCTTTACTTTGGGTGTGTGGAGTACTGTAGCAACATTTGGGCTGGTGCTGCTAAGTGTCACCTGGCCACTTTGGATTCAGTGGAGAGGCAGGTGAAAAGGCTGATTGGTGACCCTGATTTAACTCGAGACGGTCTCCAAATCCTAGAGTACAGGCGTAGAGTAGCCAACCTTTCGGTGTTCTATAGGATGCATTTTGGGGAGTGTGCGAGGGAATTGCATGATTTAATTCCCCCATCTCCGTTCCACTATCGGACCACCCTTATGTTGTTAACACTAATACGATCCGGACGAAGCTTTTCGCCTCCTCCTTTATACCGGGTAAATCGAGGGACTGGAACAATTTGGCAGCGGCGGTATTTCCGTCGTACTACAATTTGAGTGTCTTCAAGGCTAGAGTGAATAGGCCTTTATAAACTAACGCGATTTACCATCAACGATTGCATCAGTGCTTACCATAAGGCGGAATCGCGATCAAGCGCTAGATTTTAGTTATTAAAAAAAAAGTCAAACAAATTCAATACCGCACCGGTATGTGCCATAGAAGCTCTATACTATGCATCACAGATAATATAAACACGATATGCAATATCACTCCGAACTACTATTGTAACATTGTCATCAAACATTCGAGATGTGTCCACTGATATTTATATTGGACCAGTGAATGACGAGTATTCGTTTTTGAATTTTTGGGCCGATATTGGATTAGCTCTCTTTAGTTACTGGGTCATTTCTGCTTCTCAGTTTTTAATCTATACTTAATATATAAAGCTGAAGAGTTTGTTTGTTTGTTTGAACGCGCTAATCTGATCCGATTTGAAAAATTCTTTTTGCTTTGGATAGCCCTTTAATACAGGAAGGCTTTAGGCTACATAACATCATACTGCGACCAATAGAAGCGGAGCATATAAAAAAATCATCAGCCTCTACTCGTCCACTGCTGGACATAGGCCTCTTTCATGGCACGCCAACAAGCTCGATCCTAAGCAGTTCTCCGCCAGCCACTACCAGCCACCTTTTTGATGTCGTCGCTCCATCTCGCCCAAGGGCGTCCCACGCTACGTTTGCCGAGACGTGGTCTCCACTCGAGAACTCGTTTACCCCATCGGTTGTCGGTCCTGCGGCATATGTGACCAGCCCTTACGCGCATTGAAACTTACGCGGGTGAAACTGCGCGGCGCAGCTAGTAGAGTATATTCACACATTATAGGCTAATTTATCAAATAAAATAATCTGTGCAAAATTTTGTGGCTAAGAAGTGATTACATAATCAGCCTATAATGTTTCCACTGTAGGGACACAGCCCTTCTCTCGGTGAGATGGAGTGGGCCGCAATATACACGTTGGCCCAGTGCGGGTTGGTAAGAAGTTATTGATAAATCGTTCAACTAATCAGATCGGTCATCGCACATTTCACAATTTATAGTATATTTGAGGAACTATCCTTTTGTGATGTCTCGGCTTGCTTGCCTGTTCCCGGGTCTGCCTAAGAGGTATTACTAGGAAAACAAAGTTTACATTATATTTCAATTAACTCACCCTATGATAGTGCATAGGCTGAGCTCAACGATTAAACGAACAATTGTAGTATTGTTAAAAAAAAAGTAAACTCAGATACGACTCTTGTAATTTGTTATCATTGACTTTGTAATGTTCAAGTAGATTCTTTATTAAAAAAAATACCTTCCATTACCTTTTATCATGTTCAAGCAAGGGAGTTGGGCAAAAGAGGATGAACCAAAATTTTAAAGTTACGTTCACTTACGATTTCCATCTAAAATCTCCAGAAACATAGATCTATACCTAAACAAGAAATCATTAGCTGCCAAACAAAATGGAGAGAAAAAAAAGACATATTATATTATAAACCCTCAAGCTAAAGCCTCAAGTATTTCGCCAGAGTAACCGATATAGCCCAAAAAATTGCACCACTTAAGTGACAGTAGGCCGAGCACATTACCCGTGGGACCGATTTCCGATGGCCGATGGGTTCTCGAGTGGCGATCACGCACCGGAAGACGCAGCGTTGACAGGCCACCGACAAGGTGGACCGACGACCTGACGTGGGCCCCAAGCTGGATGCGAGAGGCGCAGGACCGGCCGTCGTGGAGATGCCTGGGGAAGACCTATGTCCAGCAGTGGACGTCTTTCGGCCCAAGTGATGATGATGATTCCGCCTTTCAAATTCAAAATTAATCTGCTTAGCCTTTTACCTATGTTGAGGTCGGATTCGTCAAACCGGATGCATCAGAATATCAGTATCTTACATGGAGTGAATTCCTATCAATAATTCCGCCTTTGTAAAACATCTAAAACAAAACGCTACACCAAGAATGGGCAGTAACAGACAACATAAAATTAATATTCAATGTGCGACTGAAGTTCAACGTATAAACTTGTTTATGAGTGTATCAATTGTAATTTATGCTAGAGCGGTCAGCGAAACGATTTGCAGCTACAAAAAGAAGGTTTTATGTGTGTTTATTTTTACTCCATTTCGTTTGGGAGCTGTTTATTGGTGATTTTCAGTTTATAGTTCCTTGTTTATGGAGATTTTGAATGTAAATCGTAAGTGAACGTCGTAATGTAATGTACAAATAGGTACACATACCTATACTCACACTTTTATATCTATACTCACAATCATTTTGATTCATTCCTACAGGTCAAAATACGCATTCCAGTAGTATCAGGCGCTGTTTTGATCATTTTGCACTACAGCTATAAGCTAATGAGTGTGAGTATAGATATAAAAAGTGTGAGTATACTCATACCCACTTTGATTCATTCCAATTTGAATAAAGAATCTATTTTGAACTCTACAAAGTGAAGGATAACAAATTACAAAAGTCGGTATCTGAGGTTTCGTTTTTTTTTTTTTTTTAACAATTGTTCTTCTAATCGTTGAGCTCAGCCTATGAATCATAGGCACACACTTACTATTTATTTCACAATTTTGCACACTTTTGGAGGAACTATCCTTTTGTGTTGTCTCGACTTGCTTGCCTGTTCCCGGGTCTGCCAAGAGGTTTTACCGCGAAAACTAAGTGTACATTATATTTCAACTTACTCAGCCTATGACAGTGTAGACATCTATCATAGGATACATGTCTTCACTGTCATAGGCTGAGTAAGGTAAGTGTGAGTATACATATGTGTATATGTACATTACATACGTTTATTAGTTTGATTTAGTTTGATTCGATCGCTTTTGCTTGTACATGGTAAAGGCGAATGAAATATATTTGTTTCTAAATAAAAAATGGACTTCAAACACTAGCAAGTGGAAAATAACTAATTACGAAAGTTGATGTCTTTAGTTTTTGTATTTCCGTTTTCTGCCACTAACTTACGAAATAAGTTATTTTTCATTTTGTAAAAAAAAAGGTTTTATTTTCACTTTTTAACTGAGAAAAGAAGTCGCAGCATGTAAAATACTGGTACCCAGCTGCAGTCAGGATTATCTTCTTCCGCCTATAGAGTTCCACTGCTGGGCAAAGGCTTCCCCCAAGGCTTTCATTGCATTGGGAGGGTTTGCCATAATCCCCACGCTTGGCAGACGGGTTGGGGGTCGCAGTAATTTGATATCCCACAGGAGAAGCACGGCTGCCCACTTCTCTAGTGAGAGTTCCCTTAGTCGCCTCATACCACATGGATCGGAGAAAATAGGTTGGTACTATTCTTAGCCCGGAACTACCGGTCATGATAATGCTACGCATATAATGAGTTGTGAAAAGCAAACGATAGTCAATCGTTTACTTATATCTTTTTTTTTGTACCCGTAATTTTGGTTTAAAAACCAAACTACTGAACAGATTTTCGTAAGAAATGATCTGGGGCTAATCTGAAATTATAGACAACCTTTTAGACAAAAAAATAATTTTCAAATCGGCTTATAAGTAAAAGTCTCGTGATAAATTAAAACGAATTGAAAACCTCCTCCTTTGAAGTCTGTTAAAAATAAGCAATCCATACTAATATAATAAATGCGAAAGTAACT
Source organism: Sesamia nonagrioides (assembly GCA_017933935.1). Taxonomy (NCBI): domain Eukaryota; kingdom Metazoa; phylum Arthropoda; class Insecta; order Lepidoptera; family Noctuidae; genus Sesamia; species Sesamia nonagrioides. The sequence goes on from JADWQK010000507.1 coordinate 81,343, forward strand.
CTGTCTTCGTCTGTCTGTCGGTCTGTCTGTCTGTCTGTCTGTCTGTCTGTCTGTCTGTCTGTCTGTCTGTCTGTCTGTCTGTCTGTCTGTCTGTCTGTCTGTTACGCTTTCCCGCTTAAACATCTCAACCGATTTTGATGAAATTTGGCACAGACAATCTTTAGACCCTGAGAAAGAACATAGGCTACCTTTTATCCCGGAAAAAATTGATATTCCCGAGGGAAATTTCCAGAAATTCCCGGGCGGAAAGCTAGTAAGCAATAAGCAAAAGGAATATTTTTGTTTAATAATTGATTCGATGAGCATAGTACACACACTACACATCTATGACATTTCCAGTTTTAGCTGAACTCCCATTTTACAGATATGTATCTCGTACAGTCAGAAACCAGTTTATACCGGTTATATCCCGATAATCCTACAGGAACTAAAGTTATGCAGGTGAAACCACAGAGCGCAGCTACTTTCATCATCATCATTTCAGTCGAAAGACGTCCACTGCTGGACATAGGCCTCCCCCAAGGATCTCCACGACGACCGGTCCTGCCCCACCCGCATCCAGCTGTTTCCCGCGCAGCTACTTTGGCACAATTTAATAATAAAGAAATTTAAGAACGTAAACACGTAACAATATCCAATTCAATTACAAATATAAACGTTTATACGTCCGCCATCTTAATTTAAAGCTTTGTTTCTATAATTAGAAAAGGGACAAAAGGAACCGTCTGTGGGTACTCTGTCATTAAAACACAGTCCACCTTATTACAAAACATGGATTTTATTTAGATCAGGTTTAAACCTCCGAAACGGTTACTGAATTATACACCTAAGCATTATAGAAATACAGTTCTTTATATAAAAATGACAGCTTAGTTCGGTACTAAGTTATTTGCTTATTTGAAATTTAGAACGCATTTTTGCGTAATTGTATGTCTGGAATATGTTGTTAGAATTGAATTTTGAGGACGGGTTGGGCAATAAAAATACTAAAACAACTCAATGAATCATCATCATCATCTCAGCGTTAATCCCAGTCGCATCCGTAGCTTTTCAGCTTTGGAGTCTGGGGTCCGTTTTACCAGTCTAACACCTGAATTTGGCCAAACTTCGATATTTTCCGTGAAGCGACTGCCGTCTGACCTCCGCAACCCAAAGGCGATATCTGAGCATTGCAGTTAGACCAATTGTTGGACTTTTGAAGGCACCAACAACCCGTAACGACTGCCACTAGATGTTCGTATGGCAACCGAGAGCAACGGCTTAACGTGCTTTCCGAGGCACGACCAGGCCAGTGCAAATATTCATATTCATGCATACAAATATTTGCACTGTGCGGGGATCGAAGTCGCGCCTCTTTGCGCAACGGCCGCGTTCAATACCGCTACGCCACGGAGGCTGTCTAAAATAACTAAATGAATCAATACAAATAAATAAAGGAGATGTTTCACTTTGGGCCACCACTATGTACGCTATATAGATAAAAAGGAAAAAAATAGAAGATTTTCTCAAAAATACTACTAAATTAATTTGAATAAAAATACAAGTATATATAATTAATTATTTGAAACGTTTTTTAGTCATGATAACCCTTTATTAAGGTAGCCATGACTCTATTTATGACGTTTGATTGGCGACTTTGACAGTTCTATTTTCCCGTTCTGTTCGTGTCGAGTGTTGATTTGAGTTGATTGTGTTTATTTAATGGGCTGTATATACGGAATTCATGTTTAGTTTTTTTGCAGTCATATGGTAGATAATATATATATATATAATCGCCTTAGATACATGACACGTCAATTAAATGTCACTGTCAAAATCTTATTTCGCTTATTGCTGACCACCATATTTATTAGTAGTGGTGTTGCACTCCTTGGCCGAGTTAAATTGAATCTGTATAAAAACTAAGCCAAAATATAGGAAATTAACATTAAAAACCGTTGACTATAGCGTAACTGTACCTAGCATTGAGTGTACAATGTGATGACCCGGCTCCATACATTTCTGAAACATCTCCTTTGAACTGTTTCTATTGTCAAGAAAATTGCTGTTTACTAAATAAAATATGATATGAAACATACAGTTTGGATACCTGTTTATTTATTTCGGGTAATCCGCCTCGACCGACTTTGACATAATTTTTCCTGGCAGATATAAGAAGTAACTTAGGACACTTATATTTTAGAATAAGATTAAAGTGTGCGCAAAAAATACCCATGAAATTATGTTTTCTTTTAATAGTATAATGTAGTTCTTGATCGCGATTCCGCCTGATTGTAAGCTTTCATACAATCGTTGATGGTAAAGCGCAATAATTTATTAAGAGCCTATTAACTCTAGCCTTGAAGTCACTGTAATAGAGAAATTGCGCCATACTCGCGAAAGAAGCCGTACAGAGGACGGGTCTGAGCATATGTGGTGCGATATTTGTCGGGGTTTTTTTTTTGTCGGGTACGATGCGCCAAATGTTGTTGCGTCTGGTGTTTTGGTCGTGGAGGGTGTCCAGTTCAATCACCCTCTGGAGCAGCATCGGTCGTGTTATTGGGTCTAAAACGGCATCACCTCGCTCAACTGCCGTCTTCCTTCCTATTCATTAAGTTTTTGAAGTGAACAGGCTTAATAAACTAGCGCGCTTTACTGGGAAATCTTCAATTGACTTCTCCCGCTCTGGGCAGAGCGGAAGGGTGTATCAGACTTTTACCGACTAACACCCACTCGTGTTTCTTCACTTGCCTGAGCGAGGGCTAGGGCCACGGTTTCTTGGTCTCGGTTCTCGTGGACCCATCACGATATGCTGACATCTCTATGAGGCGCGCGTGAAACACGACGCGCTGTCGACTCGGGCCTGGTCCTTACCGGGCGGCGAGCTGCCCACTGCCCACCGCCCGCAGGCCCGCGCCTCCGGTGGCTGGGAGTTCGGTGTCATCTCCCGACCAGGGCATCTCCTGCAGCGGTTAGTGACGTGAGGGAGCTGGGATTCCTGCTGCCTCACGCGCTCCGCCTCCTCCCTTGCTAACATCCCTGCTTCGCAGAAGGAGGTGACGACCTGCCATGCGCTCTCGCTCCGGACCATGGCCTGGACTAGGGTCAGACGCGAGAGATTGCCGCCGATCGCCGCTACGAGGACACGGCGGTGCTCTACCCAAGCCGGGCAGACCTCCACCGTATGCTCCACCGTGTTCTCATGGCGATCCACACAATGGTGACACCCTGGCGTTTCCTCCCGCCTCATACGGAACAGGAACCTCCCGAAACAACCGTGTCCGGTGAGGACCTGCATCAGGCGGAAGGTGAGGGCGCCGTTACTCCTCTCTAGCCACTTCTCAAAGAGGGGACTTACTGCCGCTATTGTGGCGTGCCCAGCGCTGCCGTTCCATGTCGCCATAAGATCCCGCCGAAGCTCTGTCCGCTGTACCGCGATTTTTCGCGGCAGCGGAGTTATGCCACGGCGTTTTGCCTCTTCTCGCCACTCCTACATGTGGACGAGGGCTTTGGCATCCAGATCCCATGGCGGCAAACCGGCAAGGAGGCCCACCGCCTCAGCAGAGACTGTGCGGTATCGCCGGAGCAGGCGAACAGCCATGACCCTCTGGGGTGTCTTCAAGCCTAAAGTGAATGGGCTCTTAATAAACTAGGGCGCTTTACCGTCAACAATTGCATCACTATTTACCATCAGGCGGGATTGCGCTTAAACACTAGTTTATAATCATAAAAAAAGGAGTCGGCACGACAAGTTTCTACTAAAATAAACTACTTGGTAGTTTTGGACGACATTCAATATACAAGTATTGATTATTGAATGTCGTTCGTCATCCAAAGAGATGATGGATGACGGATGACATTGAAGTATTGAAAAACATCTCTGTTCATACTAATAAAGGATATGAAATGGTATAGCGTCACACACGATGTCAGGATTTTAAGTAGAAAGATATACATAGGCACAATAAAAAGTTTTCTGAGTGGAAACCCTACCTACGACTTGGGGTTTAGAGCTTTTAATTCCTGCGCACATCCCGTCTACTACAACCCACTGAACCCACATCAGCATCAGCAGACATCAGCTGCTGGCGTCTTTGGCCCTGGACGCGGAGATTTCCTGAATATTGAGAATATTTGGTGGCTTACTTTTACTTACTACTATCTTACTACTTTTCCATACATAGGCAAAGTTATACGCAGGGTTATTTTTTAGAAATGTGGCATAGCGCTACAATACGTGTAAACGTTAAAAATGTATGGTTATGTTCATCTATACGTATTTAAGCGGCGTTGATAAATAATCCCAATAATGAGACACGCCAAATGATTAAAGCCAATGAAGACTCCAATATATTCAACAAAAGAGTCAGCAGAAAAGCGCTGTAAATATTTTATCAATAGCTAAAGCGAATATAGTAAACACAGCATCAAAAGGACACGCCAAAAGAGTTTTATTTCAAGATGTCTGTCGTCCGACCATAAAAACGTCATCAATCGTGCTGGACGATCGACAAGAGGGAACACGAAAATGTTCATGTTCCAAGAAGATTATGATAAACAGTTTTCACTCGAGACTGGCGTGGATTGATCGTCGGTGGCCTTCTTCATTGCATATTTATTGGACGCTTAACTTGAAACATTCCGAAACATACACAGGGTGAAATTGAAAACTTGAAACAGAAGGTGTAGTAACTGATAATAATAAATTATATTTTATCTTCCGAATGTTAGTCTATGATAAAAATGGGTGTAATTAACGTCATAGAAGCAAACTAGAAGTGTAGTGATTTAAAAAAAAAAACAAAAATGTTTTGTTTTTTACCAATTATAAACTGGTGCTTGACCGCAATCCCGCCTGATGGTAAGTAGAGATGCAATCGTTGATGGTAAAGCGCGCTAGATTATTAAGCCTATTCACAAAAAAAAAAAACTGACTAAATAGGAAAGAAGACGGCATTTGAGCGACGTGATGCAATATGAAACCCAAAACACGACCAACGATGCTGAGCCAGAGGGAGATTGATCTGGACTCTGGAGACCGTCCACGACCAAACGCCCGACACAACAATATTTGGTGTATCGAACCCGGCACACATCGCAAACACAACTGCTCAGACCCGTCCTCCGTACGGCTACACCAGACATCATGCCGGAACACGACGAATCGCTTGGCGGCAACACCTTGATGGGTGGTAACTTCTGCCGGAAGTATAATGAAAGTATAAAATTTAGAGCGCGCCCGATTACAAATCCATTTATCAGAGTGTTCACAACACAACGCACGTTGCCGACCCGTTGAATAAGTGGTATGTGCCTAACATTTGACTATTCCTACAAAAAAAAGGGGCATGTGACGATATTGCCAAATCGCTTGCTCAAGCGCACGTATTTGCATCCCTTTGTATAATGAAACGCTGCTTTCTTTATAACATGTTGAATTAGATTCAATTTCATCCTGTATACGATGTTTAGGATTATAGATATTCAATAAAGAAAGAATTTAGTATCGGGTTGTTTATGATATGATATAAAATGGTAGGCGGAAAGTAAACGGGTCCCTATAGATAAGGACTCCAATTTTACTATACATCATTGTAATTTTTGTAAGACCTTACTAAAGTCCTTTAGTAAAGTAAACCTTTCTGAAGGATATTCTGCGCCAAAAATGTTGCTCCTAGTAATATTAAAATTATTTACAGCGTCATCTTGAACAAAAAACTTTCGAAATTCCTTAATAACGAACTCCTCTTCAAACTCAGCAAATTTTCGTATCATCGTAACAAAATTTTTGTGTAAAAGGCGTAAGATTCCCCTTAATCGTTCGCTAACCTAAAAGATAATTGTCGCCAAAACTTCAACAGTTTGGAGCATCTGTCCATACTTAGGGCTCGAGTACAATCATTGGTTAAAACTACATATTATGCTGCTTCAATTTGAAGGAATATAAATTTGACTAGTTCGCATCCGGAGCAGTCTTCGTGTCCGTGACATTGCAGACAAACTGCAGGTCGCCTACGCGGGTACGACCACAAATGTCTTAATCAAACAAATGTCTTGCCATGGCGGTTCCGCCGGGCCGCAACAAGCGGGGTAGACCAAAGGAGTGCTAGCTTGGCGTTGTAAGAGATGACATGCGTGCTAACAAGCTCTTACACCAGGATGATAAAAATCGTGCGAAATGGAGGAGAATGTGCAGGAAAGCGGACCCCGGGCTACAACGCGAAAGCCGCGGATGCAACCGGGATAAACGCTGAGATGATGATAATGATGACTTTCAGTACAGATAATACGTGATTTTTAGTTCTCAGTAGGTATGTACAATTTGAATCATTTTGAAGCATAACGCTAATCCACTATTTAAACAATGTATCAGCGCAACAACGTAAATAGAGCAATGTATGTTGTTGAACTATTAAAATGAAACCCTTTGATTTTGATTGCTACTGATAGTGTGTTACGCAATTACCCTGCAATATATCAAGCTAGGTACTGTAATTTGTCAAAATTTCTGTAATAGATTTGCAAATTTATCTCTAAGGCATTAGGTTCTATTCTAGATTGGTTTGGAAAATTTGACAGTTTCGGGTAGCTTTATGTGCTGGTGTGTGTAAAATCAGAATTCTTAAAGAGGCACTTTGTCCGTCATTTATCTTCTAGTCTTTCAAGATTTCCTTTATATTAAGAATCATTTCAACTTTACGAGAATTCCGAATAATAAGCTACGAAACGACAGTTTTATTAACTTATGTAAAATAATCAATTGTGTGCCAGTCTTTACTGCAACATCACTTGAGCTTTAATGCATTCTTTCGTTTGATGAATGGTGAGAGGGATCGGTCTCCAATTTTCCATTTATCTCTGTCTGACGGAAGAGGCGAAGTTTGTGTGCTTGAAAATCGACACAGATTCTTTTTTATACGGGCAATACTATCAACTTTGTTATCAGTTTGTGGTCTTTCACTGTAGCCTTTCTTTTTTATCCCGACTTCATTCCCAAATAGCTCCATAATTCCTTTGTCAAAAACTGTGTTAGCTTTTGAGTTAAATATTTTCCATGAGGTCTTTGAAAAACAGAGGCCTTAAAGTTGGAGAGTTTACAACTTTGAATTTGTGTTTAGACTTATCTTACAACTGTATATCAGTTCTATATCTGCGTTGTTATTTCTTAGTTATTCGTCTTATATCTCAAAACTTCTTCCATTTTAAAACTAAATGACCAATTTTGCCAGCTCATTTAATACAAATAAAAGGCATTAAATATTCTATTTCTACCAAAGAAACTTGTTTTTTTACTTGAAATATCTTTGTACCACACAAGAACCATGCAAATTTTAAAAAATATATACAAGATCGGTAAGGCCAATTTGCGTATAAATTTACTTTGGAACGGGATTTTATTCGACGAGCTAAGAAAAACCTCTTGGGAAATTTTAATTATTTATTACATACCAACTTTGAGAGTATCTATCAATGTCGCCATCAAGGCTAGGTCTGTCGCGCCTCTGTTGCGGTTCAAATGGCACCAAAAATTTAGAATATAGATTTATTTTGTTCAGCATGTAGGACACGTAGTCCTATTAAATTAATTCGAGTAATTATCGAAGAACTGTTTGCGTAAACATTATAAAAAAATATAATTTTCATGCTTAATAATAATCCTATTAAAAGATAAGGAAAGCAATTACTAGTCCCGTAGCCTGGCTGCGCTTCGGTGACCTCTTTGTGAAAACCGAAGGTTTTGAAGTTATGATGACGAACAATTGCCGGAGATTTATTGTGAAAGATGGCACAGATTACATCGGCCGGAGGAATCAATCAGATTCTCTAGGTGTTCTCGTCAAGCTAACGGAGAGTGCTTGCATAGACTAAAATCCAATTTAAAAAAAATAAATCCTAGAATAAAATCTAATTACTTACAAGCCCTGGAATCATTCAATTAGAAATAAAAATTTTTCCCGTTAATGAAAAAAAAACACTGTATTATATCATATTGTTTATATTTAATTTCAAGATTAGATGAGCTCACTCACTGCAAGATCCTGGAATAAAGACTATTTTATCTTTTACAGGGGCAGAAATGTATCAAACCATATCCAGAACCAGAACGGGTGCCAATCTTCAAGCATTTGTCATGTAGACCGAAATTTCGTTTACGTCTGCAATCATATCTACCTATACACCACGATTCAACTTCATACAACATCGTCTGAATAAAAGAACAAGAAGACATTCTCACATAAGCCTTACTATCTTTACTAATATTATAAATCGGAAAGTGAGTTTGTTCGTTTGTCTGTTCCGCTTTCACGCCGTTACTAGTGAACCGATTTCATTGAATTTCACGCGGGCGAAGCCACGGGCGGAAAGCTAGTACTAAATAAAGTAGAATGATTTATTGCTAATAGAATCGGATAAAGATAATTTTATTTTGTAAGCATGGGTAACCGTAAACGATGACAAAAATATACATATAGGCCATGCAGGCATGCAATTTTTTTTTTTTAACTTTTAAGCAGGAACGATCATGTATTTTTTTTTTAAATTGAACAACAGCTGTTCTATGGGTGGAGTAAGTTACGCCACTTCTTATTCCCAGGGAAAGCATTAAAAAATGGTGAAGAGCGGGAGTTTTGGGGATCAATCTTATCTAATTTCGACATTGGGAAAGTGCTGATTCTCAGCCTAATTTGAATAAATAACATTTCATTGAGTTAACATCCAAGAAAAGTCCATAAAACAAACCTAATCAAAGATATTACCTAATTCTATACCACACAAGTCGTACATAATAATCGTATTTACCGACATATCCACCTTCATCCTCTCGGGAATCAAATGCTAGTAAACGGAAACGTATGGCATTAATATTTCATAACAACTTAGTAGATTATGTAATTTTGGGCTCAGTATATTGTTTGACAAGTCCCAAGTGACTGCCTTCAATGCGGATTTGGATCAGGAAATGATTATTTGAGATAGAATTGTGGTTTAAACGGATAATGAATTATTTTGAAGGATTATTTGAATTGGTCTTAGTACGTGACGAGTTTATTATTATATAACTAGCTGTTGCCCGCGACTCTGTCCGCGTGTTGATATAAATAAGGCCCTGTCAAAATAATGGGAGCAGTATCTACGTCCGGGTTTGCCCCCGTTTTCGCAACATTTTTTGTTACTGATCTGCTTCTATTGGTCATAGCGAGATCTTATATGCTCTAGACTATCTGTGAACCAAATTTCATTACAATCGGTTCAGTAGTTTTGGCGTGAAAGCCAGACAGACAGACAGAGATACTTTCGTATTTATAATATTAGTATGAATCAGTTTTTAGCCACATGCCTCTTTTATTCAAGAGGGAGTGAGCTGTAATCTACCACGGGAGCTTTTATTTGCCGTTTTGAGAGTAGTAGTGATGAAATAATTTACAAAAAGTAAAGAAGAGAAGTGTGCAAATAAAAATTTTGAATAACAAACCTTATTTTATTTCCTTAGCCTCAACAAGGCACACAATTAAATTTCTGTCTTAGCATTGCGTGGATTTGATGAACATGCTATTAACAGCTAAGTTAGAATCGAATTGATGTAAAATTATTTCACGTTACGGAAAGCACGTTAAGCCGTTGGTCCCGGTTGCCATACGAACATCTAGTGGCCGCCGTTACGGGTTGTTGGAGCCCTCAAAAGTTCAACAATTGGTCTAACTGCAATGCTGCGATATCGCCTTCGGGTTGTGGAGGTCAGACGGCAGTCGCTTCACGGAAAATATCTAAGTTTAGTCAAAATGAGCAGTTAAGGCTGGTAAAGCGGACCCTAGACTCCAAGCTGAAAAAGCTTCGGATGCTGGGATTAACGCTGAGATGATGATGATGATGATTATTTCAGGTTACGCTTTATGCTTTAACTATTTATTAAATCTCTAATGTTGACAGTTATTTGATTCAGTAAATTAGGTTTTTTGAAGGATTATAACTGAGTGTGAGGTGAGTTAAAACTATAGAACATTGAAAAAAAAATGATTATAGCTAGTAGTATATTGAATGCTTAATTACAAAACTAAAATATAGGTAAATGTGCCACTGATACAAAATTTACAGAAACAACGTAGAAAAGAAAACGAGGGGTCTTTAAACAGTGTACTCTCAAAAGCATATAAAGTCTTAGTCAAAGTATTCTCGTTGCTGATAGTATGAAATTATACACATAAAAGCAATATAGACCTAAATAATCCTTGATTACAAAAATCAATCAATCGAAACCAACTTACTACAAATCAATCACTCAACACAAACACGACTGTTGCAAAAACAAAACAAAGTCAGAATCAATTTATAAAACAAAAGAACGTAAAGCGAGAAGAGTATCCACTGCATTAACATGACACAGTATTGGCACGAATTCGGCAGCCAATGCCACTTACTGGCGAGTCAGCCAAGATTGCTGGCAGCTGACAGCGATTGGATCTATGATTGATGCCAGGATGGGCAGGTGAATCTATCGTGTATTCATCGAGCATTTTGGAACATGGAGTCGGCAGAAACTGATATGAAGTATGGAACCGTTGAGTTGGGTGTTATTTGCTTTGAACTACCCTTTGTTTTGTTTTTATTTCTAGGTTTATAATGTGAAAATAAACATAATGTTTGCGTGTACACAAAGGGGAGTGAGTGCTCTTCTGAAGTCTCCTTATAAGCTCTACGTTAAACCAAATTACTATACCTTTTTAATATTTTTGAAGATGGGAAATCATCAAAGGGTACCTATCCCGCTTTGGGCGCAGCGGGAGAGCATGTCAGAATTTTACTGACTAAAACTCACCCGTGTTCCTTCACATGCCTGTGCGCCAAGTACCATCATTCATCTCTTTCGAACAACCAGCGATAAATTATTATACCTTAAACATAATGCGTATAACATGAACTAAAAAAATACTTTTGTAGTATGCAAAAATCACTACAACCCGTTCGCAATTTATCATAACCAACATCTTATATGTTAGCCAAAATATTCACATGTACACCAAAAGCAGTGAGATTCATAATGTTAACATCAGAAAAAAAAACATTATCTGTCTCCCTTAAAATGTATTTATTAAAAAAAGCAATTTCTTACACTTTCGCAAAGGGTGCTTAGATGCCTTCATTATTTATTTAAAGTGAAATTCTACAATAGATTAACTTTCCAATTTCGTATAACTATTAATTTTATATCTTTTTAACACAATTTGATGAAGTGAATGGGGATCACTGACCTATCCACCTTGTGGTAGTGCGGTGTTTCGAACAGCCCCCTAATCGGCGAACATATTTTTGTCAAATGATTGCGACCAATGGGTGACCCGAACGATACCAACTGATCCCAATCATTTGACAAAAATGTGTTCGCCGATTAGGGGGCAGGCCGTCATATGCTAGATTATCCACCTGGAACGACGTAATACCCCTGACGCCACCATAATCGTGCTCATTAACTGGGAAGACAAAAGTACAGTACAACAGTATAAAAGCAACGAAAAAGAGTAACTAACACCGTCACGAAGAGAAGGGCCCCGATTCCCTGGTTCACAAAGTAAATTAAATTTAAGTTCAATGTACCTTTTTCTTTCTAAAATGTCAGTTTAGACCTGTCAAAATAGTGTGCTCCTGACGTAAACCGGCATATTTTTAAACGCCATGTTTAGAATCGCGCCTAAACTGTCTATGGAGTGTCTTAATTTGACAGGATTAAACTAAAATGTTATCTTCTATCCTTTTCTTAACGAAATGGAAAGAAAAAGATGCACATAACTTAAAATTAGTTTAGTTTGTGAACAGCAGAATCGGCCTGGCCGTCCCACAGGCTAGTGAAGAAACACGGGTGGGTTTTAGTCAGTAAAAGTCTGACACGCCCTTCCGTTCTGCCCAGAGCGGGAGAAGTCATTTGATGATTTCCCATGCCAACAAAAAAAAAAAAAAAAAAGGTGAGAGAATGTGAGAGAATATTTTGTATATCTGCTCTCTAACTGCTCGAGCTATAAATTGTGTACTCCTTAAAATAGACCAAACTGTCATTAAGAAACATCAATAATATTTAATTTTGACAGTAACGATGGAAATTTTTCTTAGTTTTACAAGTCGTTGACGAAATGAGCTTACAAACTCCTTTATAGATGTTTTTTTCAATAATAAATTAGATTTAGTAGAATAATTTAAGAACACACAAATTATGAGAAAATTGGAGCATTTGAGTATTTTAAACAACATTTGGTCTATGAATTATGAGTTAATTTGGTTTGATGGTTGATGGAATGAAAGCTAAGAGATGTTAAAAATTTGACGCATTATAAAGTTTCACAAATGAGGCTTATAGAAAAGCTTGACAGCCTCCGTGATGTAGCGGTATTCGCGGGTTCAATCCCCGCGCAGTGCAAATATTTGTATATATGAATATGAATATTTGCACTGGTCTGGTCGTGAAGCACGTTAAGCTGTTGATCCCGGTTGCCATACGAACATCTAGTGGCAGTCATTACGGTTGTTAGAGCCCTCAAAAGTTCAACAATTGGTCTAACTGCAATACTTCCATATCGCTTTCGGGTTGTGGAGGTCAGACAACAGTTGCTTCACGGTGAATATCGCAGTTTAGCCTAAATTTGCAGTTAGACTGGTAAAGCGGACACCAGACTCCAAAAGCTGAAAACAGCTTCGGATGCGACTGGGATTAATGCTGAGATGATAATGAGAAAAGTTGCAGAATTAGCCAACTGAAAAAAAAAAGTGGCAGAGGGCTAGCCATGTTTGTCAAAGAATGATGGCCGGTGGAGCAGACAAGTCGCGGAGTGGCGAGCGTGGTGTGAAACGCCCTCCAACTCGATGGCCCAAAGACCTAAAGAAGATGAGGGATCAGAATGGATGCCGAAGAGGGAGGGGGTGTGGCAGTAGACTGCCATTACTTAATGGATTGAACCAAAAAAAAAACGAATGAATAATAACTTGAATAAAAATAAATGGGAAAATACTCGAAGAACTTAAGATCATAAAAATCAAGTAAGTCTGTGTTAAGTAAAGAAAAACTTTCTTTTAAATAGAAAAGAAATAGGTACCTATTAGGTCCCAGACCGAAAGTCTCTATTGTTAAGTTTGTTGTTTATTATAAGTGTTTTAAGAAAAATCTCTAAAATATTTAGGTAAGACATTTTAGATTTTGGTGTACAAGCGAGTTGAAAAATACTTTTAGTAGAAAAATATCTTACTAAATTGCTAACTGAATACTGGGTAGACGTTTTAGCAATATAGAATTGGGCCAAAAATATTTTCGAACCAAATTGGAGTGATAATTTAAACATGCAGGGTTTGGTTCTGTTTTGTTTACAGATAGAATTAAAGCGTTGATTTAAGCGTGAGATTAAAGCGTTGATGGTCAAAAAGGCTACGGCAAAGTCTAAGTTTAAGCGTAGGCCTAATGATGTTAACAGAGAAAGATACATTGCAATCCGTAATCACTGCAACAAGGTGTGTAGGAACGCTCATCGCCACTACATTCATGCTTCTGTCCAAAATGGGGACGCATCCAAAGTTTGGAAATTTCTTAGAACATTGGGGATCGGTAAAACTCGGCAAGAGAATATCCTAAAAGACATAGACATAAATGCTATGAATAATCATTTTACTTCTTCGTCCGATTTTGATAGGACAACAAAATTGAATACATTAAATTATCTTTCTACTCTTCCGACTCCCAGTAATTCTCCATTTGTCTTTGGTCAATTTTCCGCTTGTGATGTTAAGAAGAGCATACTATCAATTACTTCTAATGCAGTAGGAAGTGACTGTATCAGCCGTAATATGTTGCTCCCTGTGGTGGATGTTATTCTTCCCGTAATTTGTCATATCCTCAATTTTTCAACATCTAGTGGGGTTTTTCCTTGCTCGTGGAAAGAAGCCCAAATAATCCCTTTGCCTAAAAAGTCTAATCCCACATCCTTTTCTGAATATCGTCCAATATCCGTCTTACCATTCCTTTCCAAAGTCCTTGAACGGTTAATCCATAATCAAATGAGCACTTTTCTCTCTAAGAATAATCTCCTCAACTCCTTTCAATCTGGCTTTCGCCCTGGTCATAGCACCACCACTGCACTTCTGAACATTACGGATAATATAAGGTCAGCCATGGAAAGTGGTAATCTGACGGTCTTAGCTTTGCTGGATTTCAGTAACGCTTTTAACACTATTGATTTTGATGTTATGCTTGGCATACTTTGTTCTCTTAACATATCTCCATCGGTAATTGACTGGTTTCGTAGTTACCTGTTTGGTCGTCGGCAACGTATTTGCTTCGGGGAGTCCTTGTCTTCCTGGAGTAATACGTCTGCTGGTGTACCGCAGGGTGGCGTGCTATCCCCTTTACTTTTCGCAGTTTTTATTAACTCTATCTCTGACGAACTAAAAAAATAATGTTTGCACCAATGACAGTCCCATTTGTGGTTCCGGAATATCTGTCCATCCTTTGGTTGCCTGGAAGAGATCGCATTAGCGATAAGGCCGCCCATTGTATGTTTTTTTGTGATGAATGTTTTTTGTTCCATGTTTGATTGGTGTTCAATTAAGAATATATAAATAAATAAATAAATAGAAATATTTTGCCATTTTTAACGATTCCATGCTTTCAATTTTAAAAGAAAGTCCTTAAAACACCATAAAGTGGACAAAAAGCGCAGAATTCTGAGTAAAATTAAAACGTTACACTGTTACAAAGATCTTTTAGCGCGTGGCCAAAATCGGAACTTGTTCTTTTATCGGAACTTGGACTTCTTCACGACATAGTCGACTGACCTTCGCTGTGTATGACGCCAATTTTTTTTTAAATGATCTACTAGCTGTGCCTCGCGGTTTCACCCACGAAGGTTTCGATATGTTTTTTTTATATTCTCCGCTCCTGTTGGTCGCAGCGTGATGATATATAGCCTAAAGCCTTCGTGGATTAATGAGCTAGTTCCTGAGATTAACGCGTTCAAATAAACTCTTCAGCTTTATAATTATATTAGTGTAGAAAAGTATAAATTATAAACTAGTGCAACCTCGGCTGATGGTAAGCAGTGATGCAATCGTTGATGGTAAAGCGCACTAATTTACTAAGAGGCTATTCACTGTAGCCTTAAAGACACCTAAATTGTAATCTGACAGGAAGACCACCGCAGGCAAATTGTTCCAGACCCACGATGTACGCGCTATAAAAGACGACCTTCCTAACCAGGGTTTGTCATGTTGTTATAGTAACTAAAGTACTGTTGTAGTGAAGAAAAACGTTTCCACAGAAGCCCACACTTCGCTCATCCAACCTTTTCATTCAATACCGTTTTATCTTCTACTCGTGTTATTAAAGTATTTCTGGCGAGTGTAATTTGGGTTATCAGCAGACATTGGGGCTTTAATCCGGCTTAACGGTCCCCAATTTAGGTCCATAAACGAAATTGAGGAAGTTAAATTTTGTGATTTGTCGTACCTACATATTAATATTATATTCCCACATAATATGGCCGACCCTTTTTTGTATTAAGTATTAAATCTTTTATATCGAAGTATTGATGATATTAATATTTCCATGAATGGGACACTAAAGACGACTGTGAATCTCTACTTATGGCCCTTGTAAAAGGCAAAAATGTCTGCCCCTTTAGGGGATAATTCAATCACATCTGTCTATTGTTTCCACTGGTTGTAACTACAGTCGACATTAATACAGGTAAGTATGTTGAAATCTAATAGCTACTGTCAAATAAAAAAGGCAGCCTCCGTGGCGCAGTACAAATATTTGTATGCATGAATATGAATATTTGCACTGGTCTGGTCGTGCCTCGGAAAGCACGTTAAGCCGTTCGTCCCGGTTGCTATACGAACATCTAATGGCAGTCGTAACGGATTGTTGGAGGCCTCAAAAGTCCAACAATTGGTCTAACTGCAATGCTTCGATATCACCTTCGAGTTGTGGAGGTCATACGGCAGTTGCATCACGGAAAATATCGAAGTTTAGCCAAAATCAACAGTTAGATTTGTAAAGCGGAGCCCAGACTCCAAAGCTGAAAAAGCTTTGATTGCGACTGGGATTAACGCTCAAATGATGATGATGATCGCAGCAGGTCCAGACGGCGACAGTGGGATCAGCTAGACTCCTTTGATAAAGATTGTTCCTTAGCAGCAGTGAACAGAGAGAGAGGTGGATCCCTCCTCCCTCTCCTCTGCTGCCACTCTACTCTACTCAGCTCTGCTGCTACTCTCCCGAGTACCTAGGTGTTTGCCCAGCAAGAGAACATTAATAAAAATACTGTAACAAATACCTTAATTGGAAATGCATTACGTTACAAAGAATTCACTTCGAAAACTTTAAGTGACATTCTCACAACCGCACAAGAGTTAGTGCTAATAAAAGCACAATACCTCCACAAGGTCCCAACACCCGATGTTTTAAAACCCTATCAATTGTTATGAGACAGACGTAAAAAGTCAGGCCATAACTTGAATTCCCACAAGAATTTACATTTTAACATAAAAAACTTGTGCAAACGGCATAGCTGGATAATTCCATTTCGCTACACATTAAAATGTAATATCGGGCTAAAATTACCCAAGAAACTGGAGATACGGCCTCGTGACATGACGGTAAGATATATTGTGCATTTCCGACTTTTAGTCGCAATTTGTTAAAAGGACACAATAAGGATGTATCCAAGGTATGAAAATCAAAAAAATAATTAATCCGTGTTATAGATAATAAAAAAAATTAAGACCCGTATTTTTTTATTTTGTCGAAATTACCCAAAACTACTGAGATATAGCGTATTAAAGTTACGGAGTGGGGGCTAATTACGTGTGTAATTAGCCCCCAAAATGTCGCATGATGTGAATTCGCATCATGCGACATTTCAAATCAATATATCTTCCTAAGTATTTGAATGAAAGAAAAAATATTATATTTATAAATCTATCTGATGGACATTAAATTATTTTTTAGGATATAATCCAATTATTATATTGCTTAATTTTTTCTCAACCTTTAGATATAATGCTCGTCTCGCTTCCCACTCTCGGCTCACTTGCAGTAGATAGCAGTTCCAATCTAACACGAATTAAAATACCGATAGCAATTATACTATCGGTATTCGGAAATTAAATAACAAGATGGAGACTAAATTGATGCCACTGAGTAATTTATAAATTACTCAGTGGTAGATCTTTAAAAAGTCTTGAACAAACGCCAGCTCCTTAGCAGCGAAGCGGGATAGTCCAAAAGAGTTTACCGACAAATTCTAGACATCAAAATATCATCAGATTCACACCATTTGAAATTCTAGAGATCCAAATGTTTATTTCTTTTTTTAATGTGTACAACTATTTTTGACCTATCACACAAAATAATCTAGTTATCCCTTATTTTAAATCATACAGTAGCATCACAGCTAAAAGGATAAATGTCTACACACTTTTAGAGGTTACTGTGTATAATATAATCAGAGAACTCGCTGATTGTGATTGGATAACTATGGCAGTAGACTGAAAACCATTGAAGTTCGTGGGATTACAAGCAGGAGTGCCAAAATTCCTTGCTCCTAAAGCTCCTATGATAATCGAAAGTAAGATTATTCGGTTGTCGACGTTGCTCACAATATGCGCTGATCCTTACGAATCGCAAAGTTGTTCTAAAGAATTTACGTCGTCTAGTTTCGCGGGAATGCCAGCAATTTTGTACAGGGACCGAGGCGCAGGAATTCGCCTTTGTCATAACATTTTCGTTCACAACGCGTTTTAAATACGCCTTTGTTTTGCTAAGTTATTATATGTATTTTTATGTTTAGTAACCTGTTGTGGAAATTTGAGAATGCAAAATGGGCAATAACAAGGGAAGAAAATTTTCTGAATTCTGCTAGAAGTATTTTATGGGAGGTAAAGACGGTTGAATCGATGCGGTCACCAATCACTTCGCTCTCTCACTGATCGAAGGCAAGTGACTTTGCAGTAGAAACATTAAACAAGTTGATTTGCAGGGAGATGTTTGTAGAACTATTCGATACATTTTCAGTGTCTTCAAAAGAATATTTACCAACACAGAGCGGCGGAGGTTTTTAATGGGCTGTCCATTACACTTTCCTACTAATTAAATTATACATATATGTCATTAATTTTACTATTTCATTACATTAAATCCTAACCTACCAACCAAACAAAGTAAAATACATACGTTCTGGCACAAGCCTTGCCAATTTTAGGCTGTTTTACATGTAATAACTTCCAACACCACAGGATCGTGTCTCCATATCTTTGGCACGCATACAAAATGCATATTAATTGCACATATGGCTGGTAAACATCTGGGTGTACAAAATTGCACATCACATGTTTCCTCCCTAGGGTTGCCTTACGTCTGGAATTTTCGGGTTGAAAGCGAATTATTCCTTGAAAATGAAGGGGGAGTTGAGCGTCCGGAAATTCGAGGGAGCATAAATTATAGACATGGAAATCTTAATAGGTGAATAAGCAAATATTGATGCTCGAAGAGGGAGCGTATATGTGAACAAAATGGCTAATGAACAAGATTTATCAACCACAAATATGGTAAATGTTGACTATAACAGCACATAATTCAAACAGCTACAAATAATCTACGTTTTACGGCTGACTGGCATATTACAATATGCTGCGAAACTTCGATGTAGGTATGTACAAGCGCCGCATATAAACCTCCGGTATTTATGGTTAATATGTGATAAAACCTCTGAATATTAAATTGTCGATTTTCATGTAAGTTGAAAAAAATAACAATGACGTGTGAACATATAACCAAACCTATTCATCATCAGGCCACAGAAGTCCACTTTTGGACGTACTCGTAGGCCTCTCCTTCTGCACGCCATCTAAGTCGACTTTCGACAAATCTCACTAGCTACTACCAGCTATCAAGCGAAGGATCAATGACCTCTCCCGCTCTGGGCGGAGCGGATGGGCGTGTCAGACTTTTACTGACTAAAACCCACCCATGCTCCTACAATTGCCTGTGCGCCTGGGAGGACGTCGTACCTTACGTTAAAAAAAACTTATTAAGAGTCTTTAGAAACTCGGTTCAAGATGAAAAAAATGAGTAAAACTATCTTAGACTCTAATGACGGTCACTTCAAAACTGCCAACCCTGAACCACGACTAAATAATATAGCGGGAATGTATCCCAAACTGATTAGTGTACCAAATGCAACTTAGAAACTGAAATCGTGGAATATTTGGAGGAGTGTATCCATATGTTAGCAGTCTGTAAGTGTGATTACAATCTGTAATATGCAAAGGACAGCAACTTGACTTACACACAACTTGACAACTTATTGCTAATTCGAGGGGAAAGTTTTGGGTGCGAGCATTGTTTGAAAATGTCGAATGTTTGATTTACGGTGGACGAAAAAACAAACGATAATTCAAACCCATTATTTTCTTTTCACAAACAATGACATCACATTATTATTTAAGGATTAAGATTTTTGAATAGATATCTAATATTTTATGTAATAAAATTAATGTCTGACAGGTTCTGTATCGAAGAACTGTCAAAAGTCCAAAATTATTCCATCATTATTTGGTTTTGGAAAATTCTAATGTAAAACAACTACAATACGTGGCTGTTACGACGATGGTAGTATGTTTTAATACTCACGAGCGTCAGCCAACACCTGAGGAAGCTGGATCGTTGGGACTGGGAGTTGGATTCAAGGCTCACGGACACGGTTCGCATTGGTAGGACGTTCCTCTGGAGCCCTGACCGCTGGTAGTATGGACACTGTTCTAGAAACCAGTTCTCGGTTGGTACGGTGTTTAGTGGAGTGATGGGGAGTGAGGTGATCCGACAGAGGACCAGAGTCACCGACATAGCTGAGAGGATTAGCAAGCTGAA
>JADWQK010001439.1:0-270225 GCA_017933935.1 Sesamia nonagrioides
TCATTACAGAAAGGTAATTTCAAAAAGGGTTGAAAAGAATTCGGTTTCGAGGTGTTTATTAAATCTGGATTTTAATGGTAATTAGGTTTTGATTAATGACATTAATATTGCTTATTTTTATTTGTGAAAAATGTTTATACTTTAAGAACAGTTACTAGAGCCAACAAGTTAAGTGAATACTTTGAAAGAGTTTCCACCTGGAAACTCTTTCAAAGTATTCACTTCGTTCAGATAAATAGCCAAGAACAGTATCAGTATCCCAAGTCATATTATACCTTGGTTGACATGGTCTTGATCTGAAAACTCTTTTCATAAACCTTTTTATTCGCGAGTCCTGTAATATATTTGGAAATAATATTGACAGGGCGATTTGTACGAGTTAATTGTGCCATATTTGGCACCTTTATCAAATACTTTTGTAAGGAAATCTAAAAATACGGTAACATTGGTATCCAAATAGTCACAACCGCTTTGTTTACAATATTCTAACCAGGCTCTAATACAAGTGTCATATTGCTTGTACGTGTTATCTGAAAGCGAATTGATCATAATGCTAACCGTCCTCTCTGGTATGAATATCTTCAGATATTTTTGCCGGATAACTTTGCGGCAACTAAGCGAAGTGTCTTGTGAAGATTGTTGGGTGTTCCGAAAGGAGCTGACAAAAGATTAACGTCAGGACTGAAATGTATAAAGTATGTGCAGGCTAGTCTTAAACAAAGGAAACGAGGGTTGTTATGACCAATATGGTACAACTACTGCTTCTTCTGCCTTGTCGGCTTTTATTTTTCGTAACACTTTTAAAATTAAAATAAAGGGGGGAAAAGCATAAAAATATAATTATGTCCAGGACACAGTAAAGGCGTCGATAGTCCATGCGTCAGGGTCGATCTTCCAAGTAATATACATTTGGCACTACAGCGACTCTCTAACTAATCTACTTCAAAAAAGGCCAAACACCTGACAAAACTTTTTCGAAAGCATAGTCTGCCAATTCCCATTCCGTATCCTGAAATGCCTTTCTAGACAAAATATCGGCCTCACAGTTATCTTTGGTATTTATGTAAGATACAAAAATATATATCTTTCGGGACACACACCATTGCAAGATTTCTCTGGATACATTGTTTAAATGTGGGTACTGCACGTTTCCCATACGGTGGATGCAACAAATAGCCGTTGTATCGTCGATTCTCAATAAAATGTCTACTTACATTATAAAGATCCTTTGCAAAAACCTTAAGTGCGAGGAAAACAGCTTTTAATTCTAATTCATTTATGTGTGAACAAGATTCGTCATTTTTCCAATAACCGGACGTTTCCTTATTATTACAAAAAGCGCCCCAGCCAGTTAAACTCGAATCGGAAAATATTTCGAAACTAAATTGATTAAATCTAAAAGGCGAACAAGCACTATCAATGTGATTTAACCACAAACAAAAATCATCTTGCAATTTTTTAAAATTACTGGGTAGGTGAATAATTTGTTCTTGTTGAATAACTGTCATTATTTTGTAAACACAGGTACTTGTGACGTTCAAACAATTTAGTGTATAACCCAGAATATTGAACCGCAGGGCAATACAAACCGGCAGACCAATTTATTCTAGCAAAATTGCGAAGTTTGCATTTTCGTTTGTGTGTCCTTTTCTGTTCTTTTTGTCAGGAAGGTATAGTGTCATAAGTTTTGAATCGTAAATAAAACCTAAAAATTTGCATTGTTGTTTTGTGGTAAGTGAACTTTTTTCTGTGTTGATTATAAAACCTAGATCTGTCAAAACTTTCATTGTGTAATTAACGTTATCGTTACATTCTTTATATGATTGGCCGAAACAAAGGATATCGTTTAAATATATAGCGAATATGTAATCTTTATTTCGTAAGTATTCTATTACGGGTTTAAGTAATTTAGTAAAAACGTATGGTGCTGTACATAACCTGTACATAACTAGTAACAAGTACATAAACCAAATTGGAGGCAAGTGAATTCGTACAATCACCGGTGAGAGTTTTGATAAGTGCGTGATTTGAAACGCAAGTATTTTCGATGTGATTTAGTAACATTGATTAAAAAATAAGCGTCTTTTAAATCGATAGATGCCATAAAACAGTTTGGTGTTATTAATTTTGAGGCAGTGCGATAATCTTCTATCTTAAAATGACTTTCCTGTTTAGGTTTTTATTTTTTGTAACTATTAGTTTAAGTTGATTTTTGTGTCTTTTGCGTAACCTTACGGGCCTCTGCCGATTTTTGCACATTATTGGCATGTTTTACTTTTTCGGACATAACGTCGCCAAAAAAAATATTTATCTGTGCATGAATTTACGAGGGTATCTCGAAGACCGGTACTTATGGATGAAATAACAAATTTCTTTCCCATTTTGGTTGCAGTTTTCGAAATTAGACTTCAATAACCGGAGCTAACGCTGCGAGTGCAGTACCTATTTATTTCTGCCTATACATAAGCGAGAAATCCCGTTTTTAAGAGTTCCGTCAATGCGGTTTTAGCCTCCGGATTTAATAGAGGCGGTACCAACAATTAGCAATTTTTGAGAAAAAATATTCCTTTGTTAGTTATTCCTTGACCTCCTTGCAGATGTAGTATAAATCTTTTTTCTCCGTTAAGTTTCGGTACTAAGAATACACTAGATACAAATTGAGTTTTCGTAAGTACATTTACGAATTGCCCCAATTTTAAGTAATTTAATTAAAGATTTTTGAAAATCTGCGGCCTCTTGGGGTGATTTTGTATATGAAACAATACTGTTACTCTGGACTGGTGGGTTATTGAAAGGAATAGTGTAGCCTTCGGCCAATAATAAGACAATAGGATCATTTGTAATGTTCGCCCACCTTTGTGAGAAAAAACGTAAACGTCCTGCGTACAGTACCTCTTTTTGCGTTAGCGGCGAGCTTGGACGTTTCTGCCACGACGCGGCGGTGAGGCGTGCGGCGGCGGTGAGCGCTCGCGGGCTGCTCTGCGCGGCGGTGGTGGCGGGGCCCCGGCTGCTCTGCTGCTGGTGCTGGCGGTGAGGCGTGCGGCGGCGGTAAGCGCTCGCGGGCTGCTCTGCGCGGCGGTGGTGGCGGGGCCCGGCTGCTCTGCTGCTGGTGCTGGCGGTGGCCGGGCTGACTCTTCCGTGCATACTGCTTGCCCGCTGCTTTTGATGCAGGGGTTTGAAGTTTAGTCTCCGGTTCTGGCGCTTCACCTAGCAACGCTAGGATGTCAGTTCCAGGACGGCGTCTTCGACTGCGCCCGTCAAGCCATCAGCGTCAGTATCTTGCATTGGCGGCGGGTCAGGAACAGTCTCCACGCCAGCCACTGCAGCTTCGGTTTCGAGTTGGTATGAGCAGCCAGCAAGAACGAAAAGTTCTTGTAAAAACTTTGAGGGTAAAAGCCCAGAGTAATGGCAGTTACGCATCAGTTTATAATAAAAGTGGATGGATACAACCCAGTTATTCATACTAAATAAGTATAAACGGTAGTTGTTCGCATCTTTGACGGTAAAAGCCCAGAGTATTGGCAGTTACGCATCAGTTTATAATAAAAGTGGATGGATACAACCCAGTTATTCATACTAAATAAGTATAAACGGCAGTTGTTCGCATCTTTGAGGGTAAAAGCCCAGAGTATTGGCAGTTACGCATCAGTTTATAATAAAAGTGGATGGATACAACCCAGTTATTTATACTAAATAAGTATAAACGGTAGTTGTTCGCATCTTTGAGGGTAAAAGCCCAGAGTATTGGCAGTTACGCATCAGTTTATAATAAAAGTGGATGGATACAACCCAGTTATTCATACTAAATAAGTATAAACGGCAGTTGTTCGCATCTTGGAATGTTAAGAGCCAAAATTAGGAAATAACGCAATAATTGAATGAATATCAATCACTTACGATCTGTATCTTCATCAGAATAAATAATTCGTTTCTTAAGTTTTTCATTTAACCTCCTAATTTTTCACCTAATGATTTCTTCAGAGTCCTCGTACTTCCGTTTCTTCCCCATGTTCAAATTCAAATAATGGTGCGGCAGGGTTCTTTCCCAATGACGTGCGTAGGCTTCGGCACGGAAACACATAATGAGGAGCAGATCGCGCCGACCGTTCGAACCGGCAGCAGCAGCAGAGTGGGGGTAGTGGGGGTAAAAGTAAGTTGCCAGTGTTTAAAAAAAAAAAAAAATGTATTTAAAAAATCCGTGTGATAGGCTGATGCGTGGTACACATCTACAATTTGTTAACCAAATCGCAAAGAAAGAAGCTGCGAAACATAATAGTGTATGTAATGTTGCTAATTATTATGGTGATAGTTATTATCCCCATCAATTTAGGTTCTTCATCATCAACCTTTTATCGTCCCACTGCTGGGCACAGGTCTCTTCTCATATAGAAGGATTGAGCGTAATCACGCTTGCTCAATGCGGGTTGTCAATTTCAGATATTATAAAGTCCTGGTTTCCTCAAGATGTTTTCCTTCACCTTGTAATCAGTCATTGGCGTCTAAAACTATACTTAGAAAGTACATACCTATAAATTAGAAAAGTTACTTTGGTACTTGCCTGAATTGGAATCTAACCAGCACACTCATACTTGAGAGATTTCTGTTTTAACCACTAGGCCACTACAACTATAGATAGCACACTGGCTCCTAATTCTCAGAGTCCCCCTAGATCAGGAAGCAGGGATTTTCACTATTTATACAGCCTTTTGTTTTCCCAAAATTCAAGGAGCCTATATGAAATGTATTTGTTATTTTTAAATAAAGGTTTTCATTGTCAATAAAGTTATTTTTTTTATAATAAAACTGGGCTACGAATTTGGTAAAATTAAATTAGGGTTTGTTTATGTTATATTTGTGGGAAACGAGATAACAAGGGGATGAAAAAGGGTTTGATTTAACACATGGGAAAGGTCAGTTTATAAGTTCCAGCGCATATTGTGTAACATTCAGGCCGTTCTGCAAAATATTACCTAATATTATGTTTGTAATATTTTCTTGAACGGCGTAAATAGCTATGCTTAGCTTATATTAAGTACAGAATGTTATACGTTTTTCTTTTTTCTTTGGGTATAATAGTCTTAAAATATGACGAATATTTTTGCCTTATTATTTACACGATGTAGACAATAAAGAGATTCCGGGGAAGGTATAGATGAGTCTCGTACGGATCAGGAAAACATGGCACAAAAGGGAGGAGGTCCCTACACAGTAGTGAGTGGAACAAGGTAGCCAATAGTTATATATAATCTCGTTTACTCGTACTTTATAAACGGTTCCGCGGTACTTAAGCTCGGTCATTTTTCTAGTACTAAAGCACTAACCATGGGATGTCCTCAGGTTTCAGTTGTCGGTCCTTATTTATGGAATTTGGGTTTTGATGATTTCCTCGAGATCCCGCTTCCGTGCGGCTGTTCACTGATTGGTTACACGGGCGATGGCCTACTGGTCTTAGAAAGGAATTTTTCATTTATCGAACATATAAAAATAGTTGGTGAAAAAGCTAAAAGGAACTTTTATGCCCTAACTAGAATATCCAAAGCAACTTGGGGTCTATCATTCCTAACTTTAAAAACTATAATATATATGGAGCTACCTACTTAGGATGTACGTGTTACGGTGCACCTGTTTGGGCCGATAGGACAAGCATAGGGGCGGCGCGACGTAAACTGCTTCAAAGCCAACGTTTGGCATTGATATTTTTATGCAAGGCGTATAGAACAGTCAGTACTGAAGCCTTACCCGTTCTGGCAGGTGTACTTCCAGTCGATCTTGAAGTACAGCGACGCGCTTCAATGTACTACTCCGCGAGGGGGGAGGCCATGGACACTAACTTTGTTACACAACGCGACCTCAATAGAATTTCTAGATTATTTAAACCTCAGACTGACGTCTGGGGGGACCTCTTATCCGAATGGCAAAGTAGGTGGGATAATTCCAACAAGGGCCGGCCTCCATCTGTTCTTTCCATCCGTTGGCGATCGGCTGGCTAAGACATGGCTGGAGGTTGACCACTGCGTTGCCCAATTTCTCACAGGTCATGGCAACTTTAAAAGTAAACTGTATTCTTTTAAACTTGTTCCTTCGCCTTTGTGTCAGTGTTCTACATCGAACTGTGAATTTGAACAGTCCGCCCATCACATCTTGTGGGAGTGTATTCTTTGGCAGAATGAACGCAATATTATGTTGGATAGTGTACAAGTTACATCCGGAGTTGTATATTATACGGACCTTGTAGAAACTAGAACTAATTTCCGTGCGTTCAGGCGCTTTTGCAATACCTATTATTGGAATCAATTGTAACAGCACATACCTACTTAGGACCCATTAACTTAATCAAATTTTATTTCGTGGTGCTTGGCAATCTGGGCTTCTCCCAGTTGCAATAATGTCCCTTTGTGCCGATTGGCCTAGTTCTGTTCTGTCTCCTGCTTGTTATGGAGGGAAGTGGAAAAAATATCTTTTTCTTACTCCTCCGCTATTCTTTTCTGATTAATTTCGTTGCGGGACCCAAGACAGTTGAATCGTTTCTCCGGGACTCGTCGAGCTTCATTGCTCGGCGTTTTTCTGGCGGGAATAGTGTGGCGGGTTTTGTCCAAAAAAAAGCTAATAGTTATGATAATGAGTGGAGGAGGCTGGTTGTGGTTTTAACCAATCAATATTTTTTATGAGGGCTATAAAATTGGTAATTTATTAGAGGAAACGGGATTGATATTGAGCATTAAAGGAAGCCTTATTAGGTTAATAACTCTATTTAGGTACATTCGCTTTTGCCCGTTATTAAAACCGCGTGGAATTTGAAAATTATCCCACGGAAACTACCGAGATAACAATATCCTATGTGATCGTCAAGATCGAAATCGTCACTCGCTAGGATGTGAAAAGTTAACAGCTATACAGACAGAGTTACTTTCAAATTTATTGAATTATTAGTTTTTGGCTATCCGCACAACTTTGTTTGAAACTTTTTTTAAATATATTTCGGTAACTAGTAGTGGTAATTTAGTCATCTGACTATGGAAGATATCGGAAAAAATCATCCTGAGTAACCACTTTTTTATCGTCCCACTGCTGGGCACAGGTCTCTTCTCATATAGAGAAGGATTGAGCGTGATCACCACGTTTGCTCAATGTGTTGACGATTTCAAACTTAAAGTCCAAGTTTCTTCAAGATGTATTCCTTCACCTTGTAATCAGTCATTCGTGTCCAAGATATACTTAGAAAGTACATACAACTTTAGAAAAGTTACATTGGTACTTGCCTGGCTTGGAATCGAACTCGCACACTCATACCTGAGAGGCTGGTGTTTTAGCCACTAGGCCACTACGCCTTTACTTTTTAGGTACTTAATTAAAGGTAAACAATGTGAGAGTGGTGTCTATGTGAGAGGTACCTTCAAGGTTGCACCAATTGCAGATAAAATCACGGAGGCTAGACTGAGATGGTACGGTCATGTAAAGCGAAGGCCGGACGACCATGTCGTGAAGAAGTGCCTTTCCATGGCTACAAAAATGAGAGGGAGGGGAAGGCCCCCAACTACATGGATGACGAATATCCGCAAGGATATGAAGCAGTTGGGCCTTTCAGATGACGACGTATATCAGCGGAATAAGTGGCGCCTCAGAACCAGGAAAGCCGACCCCGCGTAACGGGAAAAGGCGAGGCGAAAGAAGAAGAAGAATTAAAGGTAAACAACATACCATGTGACTTGGGGCCGAAATTATGATCGACAGTTAACTGCAATAATTGCTAAAATATTAAGTAGTAGGTACACATGTTTTCGAAGTTTTGCCTCTAGGACATGCTGGTTTCCTCGCGATATTTGCCTTCACCGTTTTGGGAGCAGTGGTGAAGAAATATTTACAATAAAGTAAAGCACCGGGTTCAAACCTACGATCTACAACTAGTAAGTCGCGGCCAATACCACTAGGCCACCACTGCTCCAAATATAGTTAAAGTCTCAAAATGAAACCCAAATTGAAGAACAATGAAATTAAAATTGCTGCTGATAGTCTGTTACGCAATTATAATGACAGCCTCCGTGGCGTAGCGGTAGCGGACGCGGCCGCTGCGCAAGGTGGCGCGGGTTCGATCCCCACACAGTGCAAGTATTTGTATGCATGAATATGAATACTTTCACTGGTCTGGTCGTGCCTCGGAAAGCACGTTAAGCCGTTGGTCCCGGTTGCCATACAAACATCTAGTGGCAGTCGTTACGGGTTGTTGGAGCCCTCAAAAGTCTAACAATTGGTCTAGCTGCAATGCTTCGAAGTCGCCTTCGGGTTGTGGAGGTCAGACGGCAGTCGCTTCACGGAAAATGTCGAAGATTAGCCATATCAGCAGTTGGACTGGTAAAGCGGACCCCAGACTCCAAAACTGAAAAGGCTTCGGATGCAACTGGGATTAACGCTGGGATGATGATGATGAGTCTGTTACGCAATTACCCTGCTGTATTTACACTGGATGCGGAATATTAAACAAAAATATATTGCGCCAACTTTAAATATATGCGGATGAAGGTGGGGGAATGTTGATGAAGATTGCTCTACTACGCATCAAAATGCAGGTACTGAGAGGTACAACTACAGGACACAGTATTTATAATAAAAAATAAATAAAAAAAGCATATGGAACAACAATACTTTTATGTAAAACTGTTGGTTTAGCGTTAATTTAACTTTACGTAAACAAACCCGTTGGCGGAACTTTTTCAAGTCCCCAAAACTGAATTATGAAATTCATTTAAAAATTTTAGTTTCTATTATTTTTTTTTCCATATCTAGGTAACGGCAATGGAATTATGTTCGTAAACCTTTGGGTTTCTGTAAAAGTTTCTGTAAAGTTTTAAAATAGGGTTGAGGTTACTGTTACAATTATTTTTAGGGTTCCGTAGCCAAATGGCCAAAAACGAAACCCTTATAGAATCGTCTGTCCGTCCGTATGTCACAGCCATTTTTTTTCCGAAACTATAAGAGCAATACTGTTGAAACTTGGTAGGCAGATGTATTCTGTAAACCGCATTAAGATTTTGATGCAAAAATAAAAAAGAAATAATAAGTATTGGGGGCTCCCCATACTTAGAACTGAAACTCAAATGTTCTTTTTCATCAAGTACATACCTACTTGTGGGGTATCTATGGACAGGTCTTCAAAAATGATATCGAGGTTTCTAAAATATTTTTATCTAAACCGAATAGTTTGCGTGACAGACGCTTCCAAAGTGGAACCCCCTCTAACTTCTAAAATAAGAGAATGAAAAATCTAAAAAAAAACATATGGTGTACCTTACTATAAAAACTACCAACGAAAATTGTTTTGAACGAGATCTAGATCTAGTAAGTAGTTTTTTTTAATACCTCGTAAATCGTAAACCGCTTATTACCGCGTAATCTTTCATACAAATAACTTAAATCCTTTAATTTCATAAATCAATGTACGGAAGGCTTTGTGCGTGAGTCCGACACGCACTTGGCCGATTTATTAATTATTTTTTATTAAATTTAAAAAAAGAACGTTGTTGCATACTAGGGATTTCCCCAGCTGTATTGTCTAGTACCCGTAGGCAATACCTACAAATATTTGTTCCGTACGCGAAACGAACCCGCGTCACTCAGCCCAACAGTCAAACGCTTAACCACTGCGCCAATCTTGCCGTCCCAATATTATAATTCTGTTATTGTTTAGGGAATCAGTAGGTATAGCAATCCTTTACAAACGGATTCAAACTAGTTCTGGTTATTACCCTATTATGTATTGTGGAGGCAAGACGAACAGAGTGTAAAGTTCACTCATCCACCATAGATAAGGGAGGATCCTCCAACCAGACGGGTGTTATGTCTGACGGGCACTTGCCCAACGGTTGAAGTCGGGAAGTTTTATCGATACTAATATATAAAGCTGAAGAGTTTGTTTGTTTGTTTGTTTGAACGCGTTAATCTCAGGAACTACTGGACCGATTTGAAAAATTCTTCTTGCGTTGGTTAGGGGTGTTATGTCTGACGGGCACTTGCCCAACGGTTGAAGTTGGGAAGTTTTATCGATACTAATATATAAAGCTGAAGAGTTTGTTTGTTTGTTTGAACGCGTTAATCTCAGGAACTACTGGACCGATTTGAAAAATTCTTCTTGCGTTGGTTAGCCCATTAATCCAGAAAGGCTTTAGGCTATATAATATCACGCTGCGACCAATAGGAGCGGAGCGGCCGCCAGCGACTTCATTCGCGTGGGGTTGGGTAACCCCACGCGAATGAAGTCGCTGGCGGCCGCTAATGTATGATAATTGCACGGGCAACTCTGCTTGCGAGATGTATCGTGTGACTTCAGTATAACGCGTCGTTTTATTTGTGGCGTTTGTAGGTACCGCTACAGTATCTAAAGAATTCTAAATGAACAGCAGATGTAGGAGCCACTTCACAGCAGTCCCGACCCCCTCCAATCTGGAAGTCTAACGTTGGAAATGTCCCATGAAGTTCTACCGAGCGATAGACTGTTGCGTTGCGTGTTAGACTCCCGCACATAACAAATATTTGTATGGCGTACAGGTAGTTGTTTCGGGTCTGGATGTTTGTGTATGTGAGTTTAAATGAATATAAACGCACCCACGGTACAAGAATAATAGGGTATTTGACTAAAAAAAACTAATTAGTCCGTCAGTCAGATTTCAAAAAAATACTAGACACGTATTTTTTCTTTCTTCATATAAACAAAAAATGAAGACGACAAAGCGAGCTGAAAACTCGTGTGACGTCACTGCGCGCTACACTTTTTAGCGGCCAGTGACGTCTCTAGCCATCACTCCTGATCTTTGATGCCTTTTATAATATTTGTCAATTTTTATTGATTTGATAAAACAAAATATAGGTGTCTAGTATTTTTTGGAAATCTGACTGACGGACTAATTAGTTTTTTTTAGTCAAATACCCTATTCCTAGTGCCAGGTATGGTCATGTTTAATATAATAGTTTTAAAAACCAAACAATTGAAAAAGCAAGAGAGAAAAAACGTTTATTTGCGGTAAATATGACGCAAAAAACTACAAAAACAAAAAAAAAAGAAATGGTTGAGGGAACATGGGTTACGTCCATGTAAAACGGCTATCGCTCAGCATTATGCTGTGACCATATGCAAAATGCAGCCCAGCGCTGGTTTTCAGCGATATCACAACTTGACATCACAACTCAATAAATAGTAAATGTGACTACTAAAGAAATCCTTTTGAAATAAGAATTTCTTCAGAGTCCAGCTAAGTCCGCTAATAAGTACAAAAAGTGGCACAGTAGTTTTTGAGCCTATCCATAACAACCAAACAAACAAAGTTTTCCTCTTTATAATATTAGTGTAGATTATCAGTAACTGAAAAATGAAAACTTCTATCAGATTATGACTGTGAAAAGTCGCGTGATAAGAAAGAAGTGAAGAATTATTAAAATCAAGGAAAAAATTGGAGTATTGAACCTCTGTAAATGAGACAACTATAATTTTAAACCCGCTGGAACCCCTCAATAGATGGTACATATGGTCAGGAGACAACCTCGAACTCGGCCACCATAGGCGAAGGCTTGCGGGCGACGAGCAATGGGAAACTTGCTGCCAGTATGCCTGCGCCTACGTATGACCAGGGCGTCTACTGCGGCGGCTGAAAACGGGAGGGCGCTGAGATTCTCGCTCTTTCATGGGCTTTCCTCCCACCTTATCCGGAACAGAAACCTCCCGAAAGACGGACGCCTCAGACG
Organism: Sesamia nonagrioides; assembly: GCA_017933935.1. Lineage (NCBI taxonomy): Eukaryota > Metazoa > Arthropoda > Insecta > Lepidoptera > Noctuidae > Sesamia > Sesamia nonagrioides. The sequence goes on from JADWQK010001439.1 coordinate 11,731, forward strand.
GACGGTAAGGACGCGGTGGCGCCTCGCTGGCCATTCCTCAAAGAGGGGACTTATCGCCGCTCTTATGGTGTGCCCAATACTGTGTCGCCCATAGATTATATAAAGTCTTTTGACTTAATAAACATTATGTGCAAAACATGTATTTAGTCTTTAAATCGTTTAAATTTTTTTTTTTATATATATTATAAACTAGCGCTTGACCGCAATCCTGCCTGATGGTAAGCAGTGACGCAATCGTTGATGGTAAAGCGCACTAGTTTATTAAGAGCCTATTCACTCTAGCCTTGAAGACACTAAATTGTAGTCCGACGGAAACACCGCCGCTGGCAAATTGTTCCAGTCCCTCGATGTACGCGGTATAAAGGAGGAGGCGAAACGCTTCGTCCGGATCGTAGTGGTGTTAACAACGTAAGGGTGGAAACCAGCCGTACGACGCGTCGTCCGATGGTGAAACGGAGATGGGGGAATTAAATCATGCAATTCCCTCGCACACTCCCCAAAATGCATCCTATAGAACACAGAAAGGCTGGCTACTCTACGCCTGTGCTCTAGGCTTTGGAGACCAACTCGAGTTAGATCAGGGTCACCAATCAGCCTCTTCGCACGTCTCTTCACTGAATCCAAAGTGGTCAGGTGATACTTAGTAGCACCAGCCCAAATGTGGCTGAAGTACTCCACACACGAACGGACCTGTGCTTTGTATAACATTAGAAGCTGCCCAGGTGTGTGGTGTGAAGGTGTGGTAATTTCATAATATGGAACATGTTTCTTAGTAGTAAAAACTTCTCAGACGAGTATCACAAATATATAGACACAACAGAATTTTGAATAAACGCTTTTGAATTTTACTTCACAAAACAACTTTAGATACCAACCACATTCTTCCATATCATATCGCGTATCTCATATCATACTTTACTTCCAAAAAAACGTAACTTTTCATAATATTCTGCTTTCACTTTTATCTAATGGCCATATATCATTCATAACGTATTTACTCATCTGGACGTTGACTAACATCATAAGTTCGCCCGCAGGTTGCCTCAAGATCGATCTGTCAAAGAAAACAAAATTTCCGATACTAACAACTTGATTTCAACTTTAACTTCTACGTCATGAAGTTTGTAATAGCTTGGGAGTTGACACATGTAGTGTAGGTATCACAAAATTCGCTAAGAAATTTGTAAGTCAGATACGTTAAAAGTTTGTTAGTGAACAAACTTACTAAGGAGGTTTGAAGACAATTAATGAATATGATGTTTTCCTATCAAAACAAAACTTCTGATAAACAGGTTTAAACTTATACAAAGCCTTAATACATGTATACAATGTTCTAAAATTCAAAAAGTCTTATTAAGGGCTGTGTAGTAAAAATAAGTTGTCCTTGAATTAAATCATTTTAATTCAAGTATCACTGACTCGTATAGAAATAAAACACTCATAGTCACATTTCAAATACAACACTTAATCATACATTTATGAAAATTAATGCAAATATTACTAAATTCAACAAATTTAATCAAAAAGGCATACATATTGCAATAATAATAAAAATAAAAGTTATTACAATATCAATTTAGTCCCAGACCAGACAAATGCCGCTTACAACAGTGAATCTCTCACTGTAAGCAAACAATCCTTAGCGCAAGAGCGGCCAGCATGCCGTTCGCTCTCCCCGACACTCGCCGCACCAGCGACGCACTCCGCAAAAATAGCCGACGTACTGCAAAAGAGGGGGAACGTCAACATCATCTTGAACGCGTTGTTGAACTATACTCGAGGGGCTTAAAGCTTAGAGTTTTGCCCGTTGGACCCGTCGTACGGCGAGTAGGTATGCACCCTTACGTTGTTGACACTACTGCGTACATCGAGGTGTGACGTAGTAATTAAGCATTAGTTCTTTTTTTTTTTATATAAATTACAAACTAGCGCTTGACTGCAATCCCGCCTGATGGTAAGCAGTGATGCAATCGTTGATGGTAAAGCGCGCTAGTTTATTAAGCCTACTCACTCAAAAGAACTGAGTAAATAGGAAGGAAGACGGCAGTTGAGCGCGGTGATGCAATGTTAAACCCAACAATACACCTCCACAACCAAACTCCGACACAACAACATTTCGCGCATCGTACCCGGCACGTACATCGCAACACAACTGCTCAGACCCGTCCTCCGTACGGCTTCACCAGACATCATGCCGGAACACGATGAATCGCTTGGCGGCATGACTTTGGCTGGTGGGTGGTAACTTACGCCGGCGGCTGATGTTGTGGCCTACCACCGAGAAAACGTTCATAAGAATATATACTGTATTAAAGATGATTATTCATTAATATATGAAACGTGTAACAAGTAACACCTTGTTTGATTCTCCAAGTCCTGTCCTTACATGGCGACCCTGCCATTTAAGGTTCGGTGTAAAATTCCTTGCTCAGTAGATCGCATAGTGACACAATGGGACAAAAGATTAGACTTCGTTATTGTACGGACACTATTTGCCCGAGGCGGTGTTTCCGTCTGTGTCTTCAAGGCTAGAGCTTCATCATCATCATCCCAGCGTTAATCCCAGTCGCATCCGAAGCCTTTTCAGCTTAGGAGTCTGGGGTCCGCTTTACCAGTCCAACTGCTGATATGGCTGAACTTCGACATTTTCCGTGAAGCGACTGCCGTCTGACCTCCACAACCCGAAGGCGACATCGAAACATTGCAGTTAGACCAATTGTTGGACTTTTGAGGGCTCCAACAACACGTAACGACTGCCACTAGATGTTTGTATGGCAACCGGGACCAACGGCTTAATGTGCTTTCCGAGGCACGATAGACCAGTGCAAATATTCATATTCATGCATACAAATATTTGCACTGTGCGGGGATCGAACCCGCGCCACCTTGCGCAGCGGCCGCGTCTGCTACCGCTACGCCACGGAGGCTGTCAAGGCTAGAGCTTATTAGCTCTTAATAAATTATCGCGCTTTACCATCAACGGTTGAATGACTGCTTACAATCAGGCGGTAGTGTGGTCAAGTAATACTTAGCACTACAAATTATATTTAAAAAATCGGCCAAGTGCATGTCGGACTCACGCACAAAGAGTTCCGTACTATTGATTTATAAAATTAAAGGATTTAAGTTATTTGTATAAAAGATCACGCAGTAATAAGCCGTTTACGATTTACGAGGTATTATAAGAAAACTACTTACTATGACTACTACATATGTATATATTACTATGTTATTGATGAAAAAAAAATGTTTCAGTTCTAAATATGATACCAAAAATACCATACCAAGCTTATGTACAATAACATGTAAAAAAAAATATAACATCTTCATCACACTCTTTCATAAACTCTTCAATTTACTTTTAAGAGCAAGTATATTGAATGGTTTTTGTGATTTGGGTAATTTATTAAATACTAGCTTTCCGCCTGCGGCTTTGCCCGCACGGAATTCGGTAATATCGGCTTTTTAGATTTCCCTCGGGAATGTCAAATTTTCCGGGATAAAAAGTACCCCATTATTTAATCCGGACTACTAACTTTACGACTGCAAAATTTTAAAGCAATCGGTTCAGTAGTTAAGGCGTGAAAGTGGAACAAACAAACAAACTCACACTCCGATTTATAACATTAGTAAGGATGACCAGAGTCATCCAAAAGACAATCTTACTCATAAGATTTGTTTTAGCGCAGTGAATACAGAATTTTTTAATTATCATGTCTGTTCCTAAGGACAATATTAGACAAATACTGAAATAAATTGTAACGTCAATGAAACAAGGCGGCTAATGGATGACTGTTTATTACAATAAAGTAACCTACCCACATCTATACATAATTATTATCGTTAAACCCTACACATCTCCCCCCTAAACAAAGATAATAATCAAATGTAACTTAAGTCTATACCGATACACCAAATGAAACTTACATACTACTTACTCACTATTAATATTAATGTTTATTATTTTGTGCTCGCACCCAAGCACGGAGTGCTCGGGCCGTCGCCCTTAGTGGGGGAGAGGACTATGATGGCGATGGCTTGGCCTCGATTGAGTCTGCCAGCTCGCCCGATGTTTTACATTCATAATTTTTCGCCTCATTACAAATATTATACTCTCTTTCCCCCCCTCGTTATTATCCGTACTCGCGCGTGACAATAAGAATCTAGATTTGGGGTCCACTGGTAGAATCTGATCTTGGTGGCGTCGCCATACTGTTAGAGTTTATGCTCTTGGAACTCTTTTTTGAAAACTTTTTTATTTATCTATGTATGATATATGGTTGCCTAGTTACGTGTCTGTTATATATATAATTTTGCTGTATTTATTCGACAATATACTTTTACTCTCATGAAATCGTTTTGATTAAAAAGCACGACCTCAACATGGTAGCAGAGCGTGGTTAAACGTTTATTCGTGTTAGAGTAAGTACTAACCAAACGATTTGAGAAAATTATATTCCTAAATATGCAAAGTTTCAAGATTGACATCGGCCATTTAGAAGGCAATGAAAATTGGCCGACATGGCGATATAAAGTTTTGCAACTACTCAGGGGCACTGTTGGGGCACTGGAAGCAGTAGAAGGCAGACTAAAAAAAGCCTGTCCTGCCCAAAGACGCCAGCCCACAAGAGATCGAATCATATAGGGAAAAATTACAAAAGTATAATGAAGCAGATAGTAAAGCCTTGCTATTACTAACAGCAAACATGTCGGATATTACCCTACAAAAGATTATGAGACTAGAGACGTCTAGAGAAGTATGGGATGAGCTACATCGATTGTTTGACCGTTCAACAGACGACAAAACTTATACCTACTCACTGGATTTTTTCCATTATTGCAAGGATCCGCAGGACGATATGGGTACACATATTTCGAAGCTAAAGAATATGTGGCATGACTTGACAATTGAGCTGATGAAGGAGTACAAGTGTGAATTACCAGAAGTTTTACTCATTTGCAAAATTCTCGACACACTACCCGAATCATTCTTCCCGTTTAAGCCAAGCTGGTTACTTTTATCAAAAGCTGATCGCAATATCGAAAATTTGACTGCACAATTATGCAACTTTGAAAAGTCTCTTACAAGTCAACATAATCAGCCCGGGTCTACTGAAGCTTTTGCTACACAAAACAGCAATGTAAAGTTTATCAAAAAGAAATGCAGCTATTGCGGCAAACTAGGCCACAAGATTAAGAAATGTCATAAATGGATGTCAGATGGTAGACCACCAAAACCTACACCTTCCAGTAACGAAGCCAAAGTAAACACTCTCTTGATGTACCTTGAAGACAAACAAGAAGTGAATGCAGTATCGGAAAATGATGTGGACAGTTGGTACGTTGATAATGGAGCGACCAATCATGTCACGAATCGGAAAGATTTTTTCACTACTTTCGAAAGCTGTAACACTAATACTTTGACTACTGCAAATGGAGCCACAGTGGGTGCTCTTGGTAAGGGGACTGTTCATCTGATCTCTTTTGTCAACAATAAAAGGCAAGACATAATACTTAATGAAGTTTGGTACGTACCTGCAATTAAAAAGAATCTTTTCTCAGTTCTGGCTGCCCAAGATAAACTGAATAACAGTGTCTTTACTTCTGAAAGAGAGACTTGCTCACTTAAAGTGAAGGGACAAGTTTACCTAGTAGGAGAACGCTCTAAAAATGGAGGACTGTATAAGCTCAATGCAAAAACAGTTACTGGCAATAGCACTGAAGAAGTGAACGTATTGTCCAAGTCCAACCTTCAACTTTATCATGAGAGATTTGCTCACCAGAATAAACGACATGTTAAGAAAGTTATCGAACATGAACTAGGTATTAAAGTACCACTCGATTCTGAATTTTGTACTGGGTGCATCTATGGAAAGGCACATAGAAAGAAATTTGGAACAAGGGTGCAGGCTAAGGAACCTGGAGAAATACTGCATGCTGATGTTTGTGGGCCTTTTCCCTATTCTTTTAGCAAGTACAGATACTTTGTTCTCTTCAAAGATGACTTCAGTAAATACAAATTTGTTTACTTCTTGAAACATAAGTCTGAAGTTTGTGAAAAACTCAAACAAGTTCTTCAAGAAAGTAAAACAGCTGGTCATACTATAAAAGAACTTTTAAGCGATAACGGTGGAGAGTTCGATAATGAGAATGTCAAGAAAGTATTGCAAAAAGCTGGCATAAAACAAAGGCTGACTATGCCCTACACTCCTCAACAAAACGGATCAATTGAAAGGGAAAATAGGACGTTAGTTGAAGCTGCACGCAGTTTAATGCATTCTCATGAAGAATTACCTGTCAGTTGCTGGTCTGAATTAGTGAACACAGCTGCATATGTCCTAAATAGGACAGGACCTTCAAGCGTAGATGGAAAGTCACCTTATGAACTTTGGTTAAATAGAAAACCATCTATAAAACATTTAAGAGTAATTGGATGCGAAAGTTACGCCCATGTCCCCAAGCAAAAGCGAACTAAGCTGTCGAAAAAGGCTCAAAAATGTGTATTGATTGGTTATGAAGATGATGACGGATACCGCTTGTTAAGCTTCAATAAAAATGGTAAGCCTACTCTTGTAAGATCCAGAGACGTCGTATTCAATGAGTCAGCATTCGAAACATTCAAAAAGGGAGGATGTTAGAGTTTATGCTCTTGGAACTCTTTTTTGAAAACTTTTTTATTTATCTATGTATGATATATGGTTGCCTAGTTACGTTTGTCTGTTATATATAATTTTGCTGTATTTATTCGACAATATAGTTTTACTCTCATGAAATCGTTTTGATTAAAAAGCACGACCTCAACACATACTACGCCATTTCCCATATTAACCCGATACGATACAGGGCCCGTACGCTCGGCTATTGTTCCCGGCGTCCACTTATTCCCACCAGAATAGTCACACACGTGTACGGACTCACCACAAATTGTGGGAGGTGGGGGCAGTGCCACGGGCATTGCTTTTCTGGCGCTACTGTGCTAACTGGACCACAGAAGCTACGTCTAGGCCCAACACATCTAACTGAATACGTATTCTTCGTTCCGTTAGTAATAATGCCGGTGACATACCCGTCGTAGCATGTTCGCAGTTACGGTAATACATTAAAAAAATATTTAGGGCTTGTAATACATTATCGCCCGCAAAACAGCTCTTTTAATAGGTTTTTTAACAGTTTTCACCGCATTTTCCGCTGCCACATTAGCCTGTGGCCAATAGGTGGCGCTGGTGAGACGTTTAATAAAAAAATTACAATAATAATGTTTACATTCTAAAGACTGAAATGGTGGCCCGTTATCAGTAACAAGTTGCGAGGGCAAGCCAAACCTATTAAATACTGACATTAAAGATGTGATGGTCGATTGTGCATCAGTACGATCCATATTAGGAAGGACCTCGATGCATTTAGATTGGGCATCCACAATAACTAAATAACGTTTACCCTCATATTCAGCGATATTAGCGTGCAAGCGTTGCCATGTCGCAGGGAACTCCCATGGATGTAATTCAGACCGTGGCGGTGCATCACGTACAGTCTGATACGGTTCACACGAGCGAAGCGACACATATTTACCAAGTCCATAACTAAACCCGGCCAGTATATATCATTACCTGATAAGTTATTCATTTTGTGAATGCCCAAAAGACCTTGGTGAATCTCCTGTAACATTATTTTTCTTAAGGAAGGAGGTATCATCATCACCCTATATTTATAAATCAGACAACCGAAATCAACACTCAAATCTCTTCGACGTGCAAAATATGCTTTTTCCTCCTCGCCACTCGGTACCTACGGCCAACCAAACTTAACGTAACCTATAATCTTACACATTAATATATCTTTGTTGCTTTCTTTACACACACAATACAAATCCACAGGTATATCCTCCTGTACTAAGTTTACATAACTCATGGAGTTGATAGAGAGGCGGCGCTCGTGTGCTAGCGGCAGAAGCGAGAACGCGTCCACGGGACCGTTTCGTTTTGAATTTACTAATCTGCTAGAAAAATCATACCCTGCTAATCGTGTTGCCCCACGTTGCAGGCGACTTGCTGCAGTCTGTGGAATTCCCCTCTTTTCACCAAAAATATAACTAAGGGGTTCATGATCGATCCATAATTCCAATTTACGTCCAAACAGGTATGGGTGGTGCCTAACTACCCCGTAAAAAATCGCTAACGCCTCATTATCTATCTGGCTGTAGTTACGCTCCACATCGTTCAGTGTGCGAGATACACAGCTGATCGGCCGCTCGCCACCGTCATCGTACCGGTGCGCTAGAACTGCACCCAAGCCATACCCGCTGCTGTCTGCCGATAACACTAAAGGCCCCCCTTCCTCATAATCTAGTACATTATTGCACGATGGTGTTTGTTTTGCCAGGGTATACGCCCTATCACACTCCTCGCTCCATTTCCATAGACTTCCATTCTTTAACAACTCGTGTAACGGATGTAATATCATACTTAAGTTCGCAATGAATTTACCATAGTAGTTCAATAAACCTAAGAAACTATTTAATTGCGTCGTGTCATTGGGTATGGGAACATTAGAAATTGCTTCCACTTGGTAAATAGTACGCTCTCGCTCTAATCTTTCGGGCTCGCGTCCAACGCGCGCGCGTAACGCCAGCGGTACCGTCCGCGCTCGCTCGTATACAGGTTCATTATCAATTAATTGTAAAAAAGTGAAGCATTTTTCTACATTTCCCCAATTGATCTGTGAAAACTTCAGGGAACTCAGTCGCTAATTGACTAACAGATGGCTCCGATACAATTTCATTAAATGTTATTTGTTTAATATCCAATGCTCTAATCCAATCCCTACCCAATAAAGGTCGTCCACCGTTCTTAATAACATATAAAGCCAAATTATTTACACTAATATTTCCAAGTTTAATATTAACCTGAAGGTGACCTAACGATTCTATCTGGGTACCCGAGTAACAGCGTAATATTAAGTTGTCTCGCTGTATAGTTTTGTGTGAAAATATTTGCATATAAAGGTTTTCACTAATAGCCGATATTCTACTCCCCGTATCAACTTCACATTTAATCACATAGCTGTCTATGTTTACCTCAATCAAGAAAGGTTTGTCACCATTACATGCCAACTGTAAATTATATAAGTCCTCGTCCTCCGAAACACAATCACTCACATACTTTTGCCTTCCGCGACCGGACCGGACACTATCGCGCACTTCCTTGCACATCACCTTCAAGTGACCGCGCTGATTACACTCATCACAATTGTAATTCACGAACCGACATTTAACGGGCCGATGGGCCTTGCCACAACGCCAACAGCGCAGCGCGCCGTCGTTGTAGGCACGCGCACCGCGTGCTCCCGCCCGCTGCGGGTCGTGCGGGGCGCGAGCACCGGCAGCGCCCGGCCTGTGCACCGCGCTCGCCTGATGCAGCCCCTCACCCGCCTCGCCGCCTGCACACGAGGTCGACGTCGATGCCACGTTGGTGGTACCGCTCACCTCCGCGTGCCGCTCTGCGGCCTCTAGTACCAGAGCCAACTCCACTGCCTCCTTGTATTGAATGGATCTCTCGGCAAAAATCCGCGATCTCATGACCTCGCTTGACAGGCCCGATACAAATTGATCGCGAAGGTTTTCTTCGAGATATGTTCCAAAGTTACAGGTAGCCGCAAGATGTTTCAAATTCTGTAGATATTCTGTCAACGACTCACCCACTTTTTGCCGACGTAACCTAAAAACATGGCGTTCGGCGATCTCGGACCGCTGCGGCTCCAAATGATGGCCTACTAATTTTACTAATTCGTCAAACTTTTTTGATTCTGGATGGTCCGGTGAACACAAGTCGCACATAAGGGCATACGTAGCTTCACCCACTACCGTTATTAATAAGGATACGTGAAGTTCACTTTTAATATCGTTAAGTAGCATATACTGTTTCACTCTGCGTATATACGGTTGCCACTGTTTGCATTTAAATCGAATGATTCTAATTTACCGATAGGCATTGTGATCGTACAACGATAATAAAAACTTAAAGTGTATAATTAATACTTTTGTTCGCTAATTCACGACTCGTCGCCAGTGTAACGTCAATGAAACAAGGCGGCTAATGAATGACTGTTTATTACAATAAAGTAACCTACCCACATCTATACATAATTATTATCGTTAAACCCTACATAAATGAGAATTGGATTTAATAAAATGTAGTGTCCCATATTGAGCGCAGAATTGCATTATTGCCCGCAGCTAATTTAATTTTCCGCTACGAATTACGTAGGCACGTGCTACGCCGTAGCATTTGCTACGTGGTTATTAAAGCCACGGACACACTAGAGGACAAATGTCGCCCAACACGTGTCGCCAGCGACTTTGGGTGAAGTAGCACGACGTTGCCGGACTTCGGTCGATATGTATTTTTTTTTCGGGACAAAACCCGCTGCACTGTTCCCAACCCACTGCAACTCCTGAAAGCCAGAATCAACAGTGGAGGCCTCCAGAAAAACGCCGAGCAATGAAGCTCGACGAGTCCCGGAGAAACGATTCAACTGTCTTGGGTCCCGCAACGAAAATTAATCAGAAAAGAATATCGGAGGAGTAAGAGAAAAGATATTTTTTCCATTTCCCTCCGTAACAAGCAGGAGACAGAACAGAACTAGGCCAATCGGCACAAAGGGACATTATTGCAACTGGGAGAAGCCCAGACTGCCAAGCACCACGGAATAAAATTTGATTAAGTTAATGGGTCCTAAGTAGGTATGTGCTGTTACAATTGATTCCAATAATAGATATGGCAAAAGCGCCTGAACGCACGGAAATTAGTTCTAGTTTCTACAAGGTCCGTATAATAAACAACTCCGGATGTAACTTGTACACTATCCAACATAAGATTGCGTTCATTCTGCCAAAGAATACACTCCCACAAGATGTGATGTGCGGACTGTTCAAATTCACAGTTCGATGTAGAACACTGACACAAAGGCGAAGGAACAAGTTTAAAAGAATACAGTTTACTTTTGAAGTTGCCATGACCTGTGAGAAATTGGGCAACGTCGGTCGATATGTCTGGCAACATCGCGCGACACGGGTCGCCAGCGACGTCAGATGAGGTAGTGCGACGTTGCCGGACTTCGCTCGATATGTCTGGTAACACGATGTATCTGGCGATTACGTTGCTACGGACATAAGTCGCGTGATGTCACCAGATATGTCAGGCGAAATTTCGCGAAGTCGTACAAATTCATCTGCGTCGCTGCGGCCATAAGTTGCGCATTGTCGCCATATGTCAAAGAAACCACGTAGATTTCCAACAGCGCAACTTTAAACGGACTGTAAAGGTTTAAAAGTTTAGTTTTTCAGTGTTTTATTTGTGCTTCAATTAATTCTTGGGACACATCGCGGTTTGGTTACCCCCGACACCAAAAAACGTAATCATGTAATTCCCAGCACCAAACATAAAACGAAGCTTGCAAGGCACCAATTCTACGTAATAAGTACGTACATCTATACTAATATATAAAGCTGAAGAGTTTGTTTGTTTGTGCGCGCTAATCTCAGGAACTACTGGTCCGATTTGAAAAATTCTTTTTGCGTTGGATAGCCCATTAATCCAGAAAGGCTTTAGGCTATATAACATCACGCTGCGACCAATAGGAGCGGAGCATAACTAACTCTACGCGAACGAAGTCGCTGGCGCCCGCTAGTTTATAATAAAGTCCAAAAAAAAAACTAAACATTCTCGGTCTCCCAAGGTTTAAACTAAAACGTACATTAATTGAATGACTGATTAAACAGGACTATCACGGAACGGAATCAATTTTAACTTACATAATATAATAAATATCCACTTTGTTTTCACATTAGCGCTAAATATTTACACATACAATACACCCACTCTACCATAATTCACTACACACCACAAACACTTTCTAAACAAACATAATCATCAAACACTTACTCTTACTACATACAATTTCATTCTTCACCGTCTCACTCTCATATCTTTAAAGTTTGACACAAGGTCAAAATTCAAGAACTGGCTAGTCCACTGGCACATCTGCCAAAATTGCATTATTTAGCATACCCTATAGCAGGAAACTGACCCCTAAGATACAGGCCTAGCCTAGTTTAGGGGCAGGGATAAACCTATTGTACCTATTGCAATGCATTATTGATGTACATGAAAATTTAAAAATGTGTTTTTTGGCCCAATAAATATTTGTATTTTGTATTTGTCAGGCGAAATCGGCCGGCTTCGCTTGACATGTCGCCGATACTTGTCCTGGCACATTTGTCCCCTAGTATGTTCGTGGCTTAACTTAATATCGTATTCGTTTGAAAAAATAACTTCATACAATAATATTAAATTCTTTGGAAAGTTGCTGATAGGTGTTAAAGTAGGTACCAAGGGTTTTATATGGTATACTTTCCAGTGTAATCATTCTTAACCCCATGTAGCTTAACACCAAGATGGAGCGACTGCATATCTAAGCAATACAACTTAGTAAGTGAGTTACACGATATCCCTTGGTATGACTGGTGACTGAGGTCCGTATTATAGAAGGAAACTCAAGCTTTGATCTCTCCTTAAGCATTACTTAAAACTAGTTTCAACCAATCAAATGGTTTGAAACGAGACTTAAGTAGAGCTTGAGTTTTGAGTGACGTTCTGTAATATGCACCTAAGAGCTTAAGATGCTTTTCAGCGCACGAAGGTGTCTCAATAAAGATAAAGATAATTTTATATGCTCAAAAAATGTATGTACATAGAAGAATATAAATGCATGTAGGATAACATAAAAAATAAATAAGATCAGACATGTTTGCCACCTAGTATGGCGTGCAAATATTATGAACAATAATAATTTTAATTATAAATTTTATGTCAATAATATATAAATATAATGGCATTACAAAACTAAAATAAATATCAGCACGAGAAAAAATTAATAACAATGCATCAAAAGCTATGTCAATATAAATGCTTCTGTCAGAAATGACTAATGATAGAGTAAGCTTTGTTAAATAAATATGACTTTAGTCGACATTTCAAATGTACATTATTTAGATCCCATGTAAGGAATGATCACTTATTAATTCACTAGCGGCCACCAGCGACTTCGTTCCCGTGGTGTTAGTTATGCTCCGCTCCTGTTAGTCGCAGCGTAATCTTATATAGCCTAAAGCCTTCCTGGATTAATAGGCTATCCGATGCAAAAAGAATTTTTCAAACTGGACTAGTAGTTCCTGAGATTAGTGCGTTCAAACAAACAAACTCTTCAGCTTTATATGTATACTAGGGGCCGTCAGCGACTTCGTTAGCGTGTAGCTATTTTTTATGCCCGGCTCCTATTAGTCGCACCGTGATGTTATATAGCCTAAAGCCTTTCTAGATGAATAGGCTATCCAATGCAAAAATAATTTTTCAAATCAGTTCCTGAGATTAGTGCGTTCAAACAAACAAACAAACTCTTCAGCTTTATATATTAGTATATATCAGCTTTATACTATTATATAAAGCTGGAGAGTTTGTTTGTTAGTTTGAACGCGCTAATCCCAGGAATTACTGGTTCGATTTGAAAAATTCTTTTTGCGTTGAATGGCCCATTAATCCAGAAAGGCTTTAGGCATTATATAACATCACGCTGCGACCAATAGGAGCGGAGCATAACTAAACCACGCGAACGAAGTTGCTGGCGGCCGCTAGTATTAGTATATATTAGTATAGATAGACCACAACAAGCATAACTTTACTATCAGATGACCCTTGCTACAGCTGTTATCATTTGGTAAGGAACCTCTTACAAAGTTATGTTAAGTAAATCCAATTAATGACTCGATAGTAACAAATTTGCTGTTAGTGACATTTCGATTAAATTAACTCGATATTTGCAAATTCTGGCTTTTAGGAGCCACGGTCATGACCTAATTAGTTTTGTATTTATTGCTTTTGAAATAGTGATATTTAAATTAGCAATGGAAATGTTATTCCTCGTTTTGATAATTAAAAGTTTGATGAAATTAATATTATTTTGGTTTGATAATTTAGTGGTGACCGTTTGTGTATTGTATATCGTAATCTATACTTAATATATAAAGCCGAAGAGTTTGTTTGTTCGCGCTAATCTCGGAAACTACTGGTCCGATTTGAAAAAAATTGCGCTGGATAGCCCATTAATCCAGGAAGGCTTAAAGCTATATAACATCACGCTGCGACCAATAGGAGCGGAGCATAATTAATTCCACGCGAACGAAGTCGCTGGCGGCTGCTAGTAATCTATATTACACGGAAAACAACATGCTTAAGAATAAAGGTGTGGTTATCTGTTATTGTGAATGTTGTACTTCATATATGTGATGTATTAACACAGAACTGAAGACCTGTCATTGGTTTTTGTTATTATCATTGTAAATATGTCATTGGTGTGCCATATTTCATAAATACATCCATACTAATATTATAAATGCGAAAGTATCTCTGTCTGTCCGGCTTTCAGGCCAAAACTACTGAACCGATTGTAGTGAAATTTGGTACACAGATAGTCTAGAGCCTGAGAAAGGACATAGGCCATAAAACATCCCACTATGACCAATAGGAGCACAGCAGTAACAAAAAATGTTGCGAAAACGGCAGCTAAGGCGGACGTACACATTGCCCCCATTATTTTAACAGGCGCTTATTTTATATCAACTAATCTCTTTTTAATTTACGGGAACCACCGCGCGCTATAAACCTGAGTCGCGGGCAACAGCTAGTAATCTATATTTCACGGAAAACAACATGGTTGAGAATAAAGATGTGGTCATCTGTTATTGTGAATCTTGTGCGTGCCTGTAAGTGATGTATTTACACAGAACTGAAGACCTGTGATTGCTTTTTACCCGACTACGGCAAAGCAAAAGGAGGGTTATGATTTTGACAGGCTATGTATGTATGTTTTCCACCCTTACGTTGTTAACACCACTACGATCCGGACGAAGCGTTTCGCCTCCTCCTTTATACCGCGTACATCGAGGGACTGGAATAATTTGCCAGCGCGGTGTTTCCGTCGGACTACAGTTTGAGTGTCTTCAAGGCTAGAGTGAATAGGCTCTTAATAAACTAGTGCGCTTTACCATCAACGATTGCGTCACTGCTTACCATCAGGCAGGATTGCGGTCAAGCGCTAGTTTATAATATATATAAAAAAAAAAATGTAGGTATGTGTATCTGTTCCCTCGTAACTTCTAAACTACTTATCAGAATTCGACAAATGACATATCATTAGAAGCGTCTTAATTGTCCGCTGGTTATAGGCTATATACGGTTTCACAAAATCTAATGTGGCGCCCTCTAGCGAACAAAACATACAGAGTAAAAAAAATAAAGTTAAGATAAATATGCCGTGTTTGGTATCATTTGAAAGGGCTTTACTTGTACATTTTGAATATATATAAATTGCTAGCATTTGCTTGTGACTTTACCTGTATTCATGGGCTGGTTACTTAGAATTCACATCTTTTCGTACATAGCTTCTTGCGATATTCACTATGTAGAGATAAATTTTCATGTTTGGAAAGGCGTAGTCACACGTTGTCAAGGTGCTTCGGTAGGTAGGTATATGTAACGTGTGACTACGCCTTTCCAAACTTGAAAATTTATCTCTACATAGTGAATATTGCATACTTCAGAATAGTATTGTATGACATTATTATCAAATTACAACGAAGGCATCTTGGTAGAGTCTACTGTGTCCATTTACTTGCAACTACATTAGCAACTTTGTTCAGTTCAGTATTCTGAAAATCTTGTTTTATACTTTTTCAGCGTCGTTTTTTGTCGTAGTTGGGTTTTAGTTTTTTAACTTTTTATTATTATTATCATTGTAAATATGTCTTTGTTGTGCCATATTTAATAAATAAATAAATTAAATAAATATGTGGATGTGATAGTGTACAATTTAATTGTCTATTCATTGAACTGTACAACTTTTTCCATCGGATGAAGTTTGTAATCGAGAAAAATACCAACTCTCCTAATATAGTTAACGTCTATGGCGTTTCCCAGAACCCCGGGGTCGCTGACCTTTGGAAGGCATACGAGAGGCCGACACTAACTCGGAGAGATCTGTTAGAAGTTTTTAATGTTATACGACATCAACAAACGATTATCCCTATTTACACTATGTTTAAAGCAATAAGGGTTTTCCTATATGTAGCTATAAGGGAAATCCTTAGTTGGTGTAGGATTATAGCAGGACTAGCGGCCGCGCGCGACTATGTCCGCGTTTATTTATATGCTCTGCTCCTATTGGTTACAGCGTATTATTATTTAGTTTTCGTCTTCCTGGATTAATGGGCTATCCAACACAAAAAGATTTTTTCAAATCGGACCAGTAGTTCCTGAGATTAGCGTGTTCAAACAAAGAGGGGTAGGACCGGTCATCGTAGAGATCCTTGGGGAGGCCTATGTCCAGCAGTAGATGTCTTTCAGCTGAAATGATGATGATGACGGAGACAAAAATATTGGATCGAGTATTATAAGGTTAAAACGAACTGAAGTGTACTTGAACCACCCATAAAAACTATGAAAAATCTATAACCCCTTCTTTGTTATAATTATCAGCTAGTGATCCCACAGCACTGGATAAAGGCCCAGCCTCTTTCCACTTATCTTTGTTTAAAGTACCAAGGACCACTTCTTATTGAAGGAGTCCTGCTCAACCTAATTGTCCTACATAAAATGTTGATACTCAAATGCAAGGGCGGATAATATATTTTCAAAATATGCGTCTATCACTTCATATTTCTGGAAAATTTACCTTCCAAATCGCGCCGCACATAAAAACAACTATAACATTGGTAAAATCACCAAGTTATACAATTAAGGTTTTGGCCGAAGGTAAATAAAATTTTGCACGTTTTCGGTGAGCAGCTCCATTGATGGAAGTCAGACGACTTTCTTCAAAAACAAATGAGCGCGTGTATTTTTAAAGGACGCTTGTAGAAGCTACCTATTGGGATGTTCTAGAAACCTCGATTCGTCTTCTTTGGCCAGGCGGGAACGGTTGTAAAAAGGTTTGCCTTATTTCCTCCCCCTTTTGACCAGGTTATGACCCTATGCCTGGTCAATGGAAATTCAGAAGAAATTTTGCAGGTTTTGTTCTGTATTTACGTTTTTTGTCGATCACTTTAAACTAATAAGATCAGGAAAAACAGTGTATGCAAATGAAAAAAAAAAAAAATAGCACTCCAAAATATTTTTTTGTTATTCCCTTTATTTATAAGGGCTTTTTATCCACACAGATACGTCAACCCCATTGTACCATTATACTAAGTTTACAAACAATACCCAATTAAAAAAATTAAACAATGTTTATATCTCACAAAACAATTATTATATGCATATAACATATTATGAGATGGAATATCTGCCTAGAGTTCTGAATTAAGCTATAAACTATGCGTCTAGTCCTTTCTGATTTTGGGTGAGCCAAAATATTTTGGATAAGTCCAACGTCTCACATGTTTAAATCAAACTCCCTAGCCAAATATTTCCTCTCGTCTTTGTTCTTTACACAATCCATCAGCAAATGTTGCACATCTTCAACACCGAAATCATAAACTTCTCGTTCCTTTTTTCAGTCTTTAAAACGTACAAAAAATTCAGTGGCCATAATGAACTTAACTTGGTCTTACAATGCTTTCCTCGGAAAAAGAAAGGAACAATTTATGTAAATAACTACAGAAAAGAAAACAATTTTGTTAATTTAGGACCCATATTAATACAATATAACTCTTTCTTCACGAACAATACCAGACAATTCTGTCCCTACCACGTAACTATAACTCCCACATGCTGTACTCCGTAAAGATGTTTTATATAAAGACAGTTTTGTATTACAAAAGGAAATGGAAGCACGGTTCCATTTACTATAATGATAAATTATGCTACCAGTATTAAGCAGAAAGTATTTATGTCGTAGCGAAATACAGAAAGACGGTATCTGGATAAAAAAAACTGACTAGTTCTTATTGTTTGGTCCGTAGAGCATAGATTCGCGGCAACAGCGGCATCTACAGAATACTGTAGTCAAAAGTGCAGTAACTGCACGACATTTATGTCACAGAAAAGCCGTCAGTTTGCATACGTCATTTGTGTAGTACTACGAGTAAACGCTGGTTTGTATGGAAAGTGTTGACATCACCATCTCTATCAGCGGCCGCTAAGACATCTAAGACATTATAAGCATGTAATGATTTATGTCGTGGTGGCCTAGTAGTTAAAACACCAGCCTCTCAAGTATGAGTGCGCGGGTTCGATTCCAGGTCAGGCAAGTACCAATGTAACTTTTCTAAAGTTATATGTACTTTCAAAGTATATCTTGGACATCAATGACTGAAGGTGAAGGAAAACATCTTGAGGAAACCTGGACTTTAAGTCTGAAGTCGCCAACCCGCATTGAGCAAGCGTGGTGATTACGCTCAATCCTTCTCTGTATGAGAGGAGACCTGTCCCAGCAGTGGGACGATTAAAAGGTTGATGATGATGATGAATGATTTATGGTTAAGGACACTTTAAACAGTTACGCTATCGACATGGTGCTCCTAAATGGAGTACGGAGGACGGGTCTCAGCAGTTGTGTTGCGATGCGTGCCGGGTACGATGTGCCAAATGTTGTTGTGTCGAGAGTTCGGTCGTGAAGGATCTCCAGATCAATCTACCTCTGGCGCAGCATTGTTGGTCATGTTGTTGGGTATAACGTTGCATCACTTCGCTCAACAGCTGTCTTCTTTCCTATTCACTCAGGTTTTTTTTTAGGTAAATAGGCTCTTAATAAACTAGCGCGCTTTACCATCAACGATTGCATTACTG
This sequence comes from Sesamia nonagrioides, assembly GCA_017933935.1. NCBI lineage: Eukaryota > Metazoa > Arthropoda > Insecta > Lepidoptera > Noctuidae > Sesamia > Sesamia nonagrioides. Next base: position 30,567 of record JADWQK010001439.1, read on the forward strand.
CTTACCATCAGGCGGGATTGTGGTCAAGCACTAGTTTATAACCAGCGATAGAACTAGAAAGATGAAATGTGGTGTGTTTATAAAAAAAAGCAATAATCGGCTCAAATTTGAAAACTATGCGGTTACTCGGGGAAACAGTCGGCGATGAAAGTCGATTAACACTTTAGTTTTCAAAATAATTGATTACTAAACGTAGTGTAGCAAATGTAAGTAAAAATATAGCCAGACTAAAGTGGGAGTGGGCCGGACCCATCACACGAATGTACCCCAAGAGATGGGCAAACATCGTCACTCACTGGACGCCTTATGGACACCACAGCGAAGGTGTCCATCAGATTTGACCTAAGGACATACTTTAAATAAACTTGTTACCTACCTCTCGGAAAAATAATGCCAAACTTTTTCAGACGCCAGATACAAATAGGTATTACAAAAAATACAATTTTAGCAACTCGTGTAAAAACCGCGGCTAATCTTGTTAGGTGGCGTAATTTTTTTGAAACATTACCGCCATCTTGTCACGAGGGCATTCATTTTGTTGACTTATGCCAGCCATTTTGTTATTTCTACACAAGGGAAATTCTGTTCTATGTCTTTCATGTTTAGGTGGGTTTTCATTTATGAAGTATTTCAGAAGAATAGAGCTCTCATGTGCACGAAGTGACTATCGTTATATGAAGTGCAATTGTGTTTATATAAACGAGAATTTCATCTCTGTGAAATAATAATATGTACTTGCGTTGATGAATGTTTTTAGTAGATGAATATACGAGGTACAATATAGCGCCACAGAAGAAGCGGTGAAAGGTGTCACATTAATAAATTGATATTAATAAACAGGCCTTCCCGGGGACATACATAATTGGCGCTTTTAAAGCATTACGTATTTCTATAATGCCTTTCAACAGAATTGCCACCTTTAGCTATTGACGAAATTTATTTCATTGGAAGTTTTAAGACATAAAAATCAAAAGTCATTTATTCAAATTAGGCAGTGAATCAGTCACTTTTCGAGGGCCAAAATTAGAAAACACAGTCTCCCCAAAACGCCCACATTTCATCTTTCTAGTTCTTCCGCTGGGTAGAAGAAGTGGCACAAGAAATTTTCCAACAGCACAGCTGTCAGTTCAGGCACATCCGTTTACTGACGGCGCCGGTGGGCCTCTAAACAAATGAGCGTTGAGTAAAACAAGGCTCACCAATCGGCTGTCAAATGTGTAATGGGCGAGAGGTTTGACTTTACTGTATAAAAAACGGCTAAGAAAACACACCAACATCCCGATTAATATTTTAAATGGGAAAGTGAGTTTGTTTGTTTGATTGTTTCGCTTTCAAGTCGTAACTACTGAACCGATTGCTTTGAAATTTAGAAGTCCGGATTGAATAAGGATAGGTACTTTTTATTCCGGAAAAATTTGGTATTCCCGAGAGAAATCTAAAAAGCGCGATATAACCGAACTCCAAGCGGCCGAAGCCGCGGGCGGAAAGCTGGTACTTTCATAAATAACGTTTCAGTGACGTCATTCTCGGTAAATTGTGGACAATTTAATTATTTTCACAATTTAATAATTATGCTAGTGCTTGACCGCAATCCCGCCTGATGGTAAGCAATGATGCAATCGTTGATGGTAAAGCGCGGTAGTTTATTAAGAGCCTATTTACTCAAAAAAACTGACTGGATAGGAAATAAGACGGCAGTTGAGCAAAGCGATGCAATGTTACACCCAACAACACGACCAACAATGTTGCGCCCGAGGGCGATCGATGTGCAGATCCTTCACGACCAAACTCGTTTATTAATAGCCTATTCATTCTAGCCTTAAAGACATTTCAAATGTCTCTCGGTGGTAGGCTATAACAACGGCTGCCGGCAGAAGTTACCACCCACCAGACAAAGTCTTGCCGCCAAGCGATTCGTCGTGTTCCGGCATGATGTCTGGTGAAGCCGCACGGAGGACGGGTCTGAGCAGTTGTGTTGCGATGTGTGCCGGGTACGATGCGCCAAATGTTGTTGTGTCGGAAGTTTGGTCGTGGAGAGTCTCCAGATCAATCTCCCTCTAGCGCAGCATCGTTTGGTCGTGCTGGTCTTGGGTTTAACATTGCATCACCTCGCTCAACTGCCGTCATCCTTCCTATTCCTAAGTTTTTTAAGTGAATAGGCTTAATAAACTAGTGCACTTTACCATTAACGATTGCATCACTGCTTACCATCAGGCGGGATTGCAGTCAAGCACTAGTTTATAATTATTAAAAAAAAAGAACAATTGTAGTCAGACAGAAATACCACCGCTGGATAATTGTTCCTCTCCCTCGATGTACGCGGTATAAAAGACGAGGCGAAACGCTTCGTATGGATCGCAGAGGTGTCGACAATGTAAGGATGGATACTCGCCGTACGACAACGGCTCGTCCGATGATGGAAAGATGGCGGAATTAAGTCATGTAATTCCCTCGCATACTCTCTAAAATCTTCTTCTTCTTCAGCCTATAGATGTCCACTGCTAGACAAAGGCTTCCCCCAAGGCTTACCACGCCGACCGGTCCTGTGCCGCCCGCATCCCCCTACGCTGCGTCTTCCAGTATATGGCCGCCACTCCAGAACCTTACTGCGGACAGCCTCCGTGGCGTAGCGGTAGCGGACGAGGCCGCTGCGCAAGGTGGCGCGGGTTCGATCCCCGCACAGTGCAAGTATTTGTATGCATGAATATGAATATTTGCACTGGTCTGGTCGTGCCTCGGAAAGCACGTTAAGCCGTTGGTCCCGGTTGCCATACGAACATCTAGTGGCAGTCGTTACGGGTTGTTGGAGCCCTCAAAAATCCAACAATTGGTCTAACTGCAATGCTTCGATGTCGCCTTCGGGTTGTGGAGGTCAGACGGCAGTCGCTTCACGAAAAATGTCGAAGTTTAACCATATCAGCAGTTGGACTGGTAAAGCGGACCCCAGACTCCAAAGCTGAAAAGGCTTCGGATGCGACTGGGATTAACGCTGGGATGATGATGATGATGATGACTCCAGAACCTTACTGCCCCATCGGCCATCGGTTCTACGAGCAATGTGCCCTGCCCACTGCCACTTAAGTTTAGCGACTCGCAGAGCTATGTCGGTGACTTTGGTTCTTCTTCTTCAGGATGTCCTCATTTCTGATTCGATCACGCAGTGAGACCGAGCTTAACTCTTTCCATTACCCTTTGTGTGACTCTGAGCCTCTAAAATGCATCCTATAAAATACCGACAGGCTGGCTACTCTGGCTACTCCAGGATACTCCAACCTTTCGAGAGCGTTTTGAACCAAATCTGGGTCGCCAATTAGCGTCTTCGCACGCCTCTCTATCGAATCCAAAGTTGCCAAATCGAACCTTTGCTCCAAAGTCTGGCAACTGTCTTTAGAAATTCTGTAGGCCGGAGATGTAATCTGTAATGAACATACTTGATTAGATTGAAAGGCGCCCCTAAAATAGTTTGAAAGACACGTCTAATGTAATTACTTGTTTCAGTAGAAATATTACGTAATTATCACATTGACTGTTGCAGTAGCTTCGTTCGGGTAATTACAGAAAGTTGGACCTAATATAGAAGTAATGAAAACATTGTTCATATATAAATTCGGACCTCTACTGCTCAGTGTGTCACGTTTTTATATAATTGCTAGCTTTCCCTCCGCGACTTCGCCCGCGTGGTGTTCGGTTATATTGCGCTTTTTTTTCCCTCGGGAATATCAATTTTTTTCGAGATAAAAAGTACCTTATTATTTAATCCGGACTTCTACCTTAAGTCTGCAAAATTTCAAAGCAATCGATTCAGTAGTTACAGCGTTAAAGCGGAACAAACAAACACGCTTTCCGATTTATAAGTAAGGATGTACTTTTCTTTATACCATATTTGGTGTCCCACAGCTGGGCAAAGGCCTAATCTTTTTCCTTCCAAATCTTTCTTGTGCTATCTTTGGCCATGTTGATTCTGAGAACGTTTGTGAAACCAGATTAACACACCATATTTGTTTATTAGTGAATTAATATTTATTACAAAGGGCTGATTTTCCAATCTTTTTATAACTTTATTTGAGGACTAATTTGGAAATTATGGCACTTATTTCAAACAAAAACTGTAAACTTTAATTTGAGTCCACGATTCTGGCGATGGAAAAAACAAACTTGTTTTTATGTATCTTAGCTGGCATTCGTGCATCTTTGAGAATTATTACGGGTCTTCTTCTTCAGCCTATAGAGGTCCACTTCAGGACAAAGATCTCTCTCAAGGCTTTCCATAATTACCGGTACTGCCAGCATCTATCGGCTTCCCGCGACCTTCACCAGGTCATCGGTCTTACTTTATGGGTAAGGGTCTCCATCTTCACATCCATCGGTATGGGTCTTTTATAGACTGAACTTCTGATAATTTCTCTATTTGTAGTGTATCGTTTTACCAACTAAGCAGCGATGCAGTCTTTGAAGGTTAACCACACTTGTTTATTACTACAATAACTTCATCATCATCATCATTAGTTCAGCCGAAAGACGTCCACTGCTGGACATAGGCCTCCCCCAAAGTTCTCCACGACGACCGGTCCTGCGCCTCCCGCATCCAGCGGTTTCTCGCGACCTTCACCAGGTCGTCGGTCCACCTTGTCCGGGGCCTATCCACGCTGCGGTCTTCCGGTGCGTGGTCGCCACTCGCGAACCCATGGGCCTCATCGGGCATCGGTCCCACGAGTAATGCGCCCAGCCCACTGCCACTTTAGTGTTGCAATTCTTCGGGCTATGTAGGTTACTCTCGTTCTTCTGCGGATCTCTTCATTCCTGATTCGATCGCGCGGTGAAACCCCAAGCATAGCCCTCTTCATTGCCCTTTGAGTGACTTTGAGCCTTTTTGTAAGGCCCATTGTTAGCCAAATCCTTCCAAAACCTTAGTCTTAAGCACATCTTTTGTATATTGGTGTACTAGCTTTCCGCCCGCGGCTTCGCCCGCGTAAATTTCGGTTATATCGCGCTTTTTAGATTTCCCTCGGGAACATCAATTTTTTCCGGGATATAAGGTAGCCTATGTCCTTTCTCAGGGTCTAAAGATTGTGTGCTTTCCGTCCGCGTCTTCGCCCGCGTGGTGTGCGGTTATATCGCGCTTTTTAGATTTCCCTTGGGAATATCAAATTTTTCTGGGATAACAGGTAGCCTATGTTTTTTCTCAGGGTCTAAAGATTGTCTGTGCCAAATTTCATCAAAATCAGTTGAGAGGTTTAGGCGGGAAAGCGCAACAGACAAACAGACAGACAGACAGAGTTACTTTCGCATTTATAATATTAGTATGGATTGAATTGTTTAAAATAAATAACAGTTAACAGTTAGCGACCACGATACCATAATAACTTCGATAGTCGCCAACTTCGCGGCCTCTCACCACTCCCACAACTTACATCTGTTACCGCTTACATATGCTACAGTAAAATATTATGTTTATCTACAAACACAGTAGTTGTATGTACTACTCAGAGTATGTACCGCCATCTGTCACTTCAGATCAAGTACGTGGCGTGTACTTATGTCAACTTGTGTTATATTCAATTACAGAAGTAGGTCACCATGTTTCGGTAAGGAGATGGGCCACTGAACTGTTGTGTTTTGACATATTGAGGATATCATTACCATAGCTGTGTTATGGTTATATCAAGTTGTTTTGTTATTAGTTATTTAGCTTCTGCCTACGAGAATGGGGCCGATTCTCTGGTTCATAAATTTAATTTAATTGCAGTGCTTCTTTTTGTTTCCATTTTATTGTGGAAACCACAGAAGTCAAAATATAAGTCCTGTCAAATCAAGATATTTCATAGACAGTTTAGAAGTGATTAAAACCATGGCAACCTTTCGGTGTTCTATAGGATTCGTTCCACCATCGGATGACCCGTCGCACTGCGAGTTTCCATCCTTACGTCGTTAACACCACTACGATTCGGACGAAGCGTTTCACCTCCTCTTTCATATTGCGTACATCGAGGGACTGGAACAATTTGCCAGCGGCGGTGTTTCCGTCGGACTACAATTTGAGTGTCTTCAACGCTAGAGTGAATAGGCTCTTAATTAACTAGTGCGCTTTACCAAAAGTTTTAAAGCAATCGGTTCAGTAGTTACGACTTGAAAGCGGAACAAACAAACAAACAAAGTCAATTTCCCATTTAAACTATTATTAAGGATGTTGGTGTGTTTTCTTAGCCGTTTTTTATACAGTAAAGTCACACCTTTCGCCCATTACACATCGATTGCCTCACTGCTTACCATCAGGCGGGATACCGGTCAAGTGCTAGTTTATAATTTATAAAAAAAATAATCTCCAGGCTCTAATTTGATAACACTTAACTAATCTTTTTCTTCTCCCGCTCTGGGCAGAGGGGAAGGGCGTGTCAGACTTTTACTGACTAAATCCACCCGTGTTTCTTCACTTGTCTGTACGACGGCCAGGGCCACGGTTTCTAATATTTATCTTCTGTCCTTCTCTTAAAGAAGTAGAAAGAATAAGATGCACTTAACTTAAGTAACTTAGTTTCGGTTAAATCTACGCTTGCACAATCCCTTTTACTTCCCTTCCTTGAATACGCCGATGTCAATAGGCTATTTGACAGATTTATATTTTTTATCTTGAATTACTTGGTTGCGGCTATGAAGTTCACCGAAAGTATGGATTTTAATTTGAAATACGTATTTCGTAAGAAATATGCAAATAAAAATTCAAAATTCAAATAAGCCGCGAAAACGATATATATATAGCAATATGGCGTCGCGCTTTAGTGACGTCACAAGCGGTTTTCGGTTCTCAGTGGTGTTTGTTTTTATTTATTATTTGTTGTTGTTATCTAATAAAATGGTTTACAAGTGGTGTGCTGTACCGGGTTGTACAAATAAATCGATTAAAACCCCCCGAAAAACAGTTTATAAGTTTCCTGAAAATAAGCGTTGATGCGCGTATGACGTCATAGCGACATTAGCCAATCCGGATCGTTTCACAATGTGTGGCGCGATAAACAAAAAGCCAATCATATTTTTGTGTTTTGGATATATTAATTGTTATTATTTTTTATTAAAACTCATGTAAATGACATAAAGAACCCTCATTTTATGCAATTAAAGCAAAAAATCACAAAAAATTGAATACTGTCAAATAGCCTATTATCCAGATCTTACTGAGGCACATCTAGATAAACTTGAGCACCTTCAAAACTCTTGCATGACATTTATATTTGGCCTACGCAAATATGATCACATACCTGAATTTCGTACAAATCTCAAGTGGCTTTCTATACGTCTTCGCCGGAATTTTCATATCTTATTTCAGGTCTGCTGTATTTCGTTTAATCCTAAAACCTCCTCTTATCTTGAAGAACGTTTCAAATTCCTTCACGATACACATAATATATATCTGAGATTGGATAATCTGATACTAGAGATCTAGTTCTATTCTACTAGTTGCTGTGATAAATCCTTACTTACTATTATATAAATATCCTTACTTACTATTTATTAAATACTTACTTTACTACTGTTCAAGCAGTACGGCTATGGAATGATTTTCTTGGATTAATGGGCTATCCAAGGCATAAAGAATTTTTCAAACCAGACCAGTAGCTCCTGAGATTAGCGCGTTCAAACAAACAAATTCTTCAGCTTTCTATATTAGTATTATATATTTGCCCTTTTTTTTCTGGATGGGAAGTCATCAAATGAACTCTCCCGCTCTAGGTGGAGCACAAGGCAATGTCAGACTTTTACAGACTAAAGCCCACCCGTGTTCTTTCACTTGCCTGTGCGCCAGGGCCACGGTTTTTTTTAACCAACCCGCAACCCTGACCCAGGAGGCATCGGTCTTCGTGGACCACGAAGTGCTTTACATCTCTTTGAGGTGCGCGTGAAACATAACACGCCGTCGACCCGGGCCTGCTCTTTACTGGGAGGGGAGCTATCCACTGCTCGCCGTCCGCAAGCCCGCGCCTAGGGTGGCGGGGAGTTCAATATTGTCTCCCCTTCAGGGCGTCTCCTGCGGCGGCTAGTGGCTTGGAGGCGCTGGGATTCCCGCTCCCTCAAGCGTTCCGCCTCCTCACTGCTTCGTAGAAGGAGGTGTCGGCCTGCCATATACTTTTACTCCGGACAATGGCCTGGACCAGGGCCGGACGTGAGAGATCATGAAAAATCGCCGCCACGAGTACACGCCGGGTGCTCTACGCAAGCCGGGAAACCCCCACCATATGTTCCACCGTGTCCTCAGGGCGATCGCCACAGTAGTGACACCCTGGCGTTTCCTCCCGCCTTATACGGAACAGGTATCTCCCGGAACAGCCATTTCTGGTGAGGACCTTCGTCGGGTGGAAGGTGAGCGCACCGTGTCGCCTCTCTAGCCACTCCTCAAAGAGTGGACTTACCGCCGCTATTGCGGCGTGCCCAACCCGCTATGATCCTTACACATTCATACTTTTGGTCAAATACGCACGCCGGTAGTAATTTATTTATTTACTAGCTTTTCGCCCGCTGCTTCGCCCGCATGGAGTTGATTATATCGCGCTTTTTAGATTTCCCTCGGGAATATCAAATTTTTCCGGGATAAAAGGTAGCCTATGTTTTTTCTCAGGGTCTAAAGATTGTCTGTGCCAAATTTCATCAAAATCGATTGAGAAGTTTAAGCGGGAAAGCGTAACAGACAGACAGACAGACAGAGTTACTTTCGCATTTATAATATTAGTATGGATTTAATTTAATTCAAGCCACTGGGGCCCATAGAAAATACAATACAAACTATAACATAAAAATACAAGTAAACTAATATACAGTATGTTAACTAACAGAGGGCGTTCCCGTTAACCCGAAATAGTATAACATACATACGTCATACATGCTAAAAAAAATATTTCCATTCGAAAACAAAATGTTTTAAAATTTTTTCCAATAAGAAAATATTCAATAAAAAATTTAAATTGACATGTAAAAGAAACACACTGTACACGCGAACATGAAAGACGGCAACGTCGCAATTTATTTATACATGACGACTACTATTTTGATTTAAAACAGGAAGTTTCAAATTTATTTCCAATTAGAATTTTTTTTTTATTCGGATTTTTTTAAGCTTATTTTTCTATGCTGATATTTTTATTTTAATCTATTAATGATATATATTAACGAGTTTAAGGGAACGCCCTCTGTTATTTAACATACTGTATCAAAAATATCACAAAAATACAATATATTAAAACTTAAAAATACTATAAATACATAATAACATAACTACTAAAACTAGTGTACACCGATCATCGGCATCGTGTTTCGCTGACTGGTGTCATGCAGCCGGCCACGAAATCGGCGGTACACAACACCCTTTCGCCATAGCTCTTCTTTCAGGAACCTGTCGAGATCATGCGTCGAAACACGTACCACGAACGACTTGAAGTACGAGAATTACCGCACATCTGAGCTTTCCTAAGAACAATATTCCTAATACTATTTATGACCTGATAGGAGATAACACTCATATAAATAAAACCCAAGCATTCAATCTCTTAAACCTAAGCATAAGAAAAAAAAGCAGCAACACACCCATAGTAATCCTAATAACAAATATCCGGAAAATCTTCCCATATATTATCATTAAGTCCTCTCCTATCTTTTTCCCACTAACGCCATTTCCAACTGTCAAGTGAGATGAAAGATTCCACAAGGGAAAAAGGATTACCAAACGTTACTACTAAAAGCTTCACGTAAACCCGGTTTCATGCAAAAATCTGTAAAGTGTGTGGGGAGTTGAATTTTCACTTAAAAATGAATGCTTTTATAGCTATTATATTTGCACTGCAGTGAATAACAGTGATTTTATGAATAAAAGTTTTTGAATATGGAATGCTCAGTTTTTTTGGGAATGGAATTTTTGTAATATGAAGCTGTAGTTCGGAAATAACGTACGTTGTAAAAACAAATTGCTTTTGTTAGTTTTGTTTGAGAAGTTTATGTAAAATATAGACCTAGCAAATTCCGTTTTGAGTTAAAAACATATTATGGTACTGATATTGACCTATAGAAAGAAACAAGAACAATATAGGTTCAATAGGGAACATTACACAAAACTTGGCGCCCCCTGCGCCACAAGCATATACCTACAACAAACAAACTTCCATATTACACAATTTCCAATTTTTCAAAATCCTTGTCGACTGTCGTACTGAGTTAATAAAATATTCATTATCGATCTTTTATCGTCCCACTACTGGTCACAGGTCTCCTCTCATGCAGAGAAGGATTGAGCGTAATCACCACGCTTGCTCAGAAAAAATCTTAAAATAAAGTATCATCGTTAAGTTGCGGATTGGTATTTTTACATATATTTGTTGTCACCATTCATAATTCACCAATAAACATTTCAAAAATATTTTGTAAGTTATTAGATTTGAACTCGAACCACCTTGAATGCCTATCAAGGCGAGGACCGCTAGGCCATTGGAACACTTACTGTGAACGTTGAAATTAGTAAGCAGTACCTAACAATCATAAGCGGGCAGTAAGTTGACAATGTGTATGAGTGTGTATGAAAATTTATTATAGAAAAAGGTCGTAACTACAACTAGTTTTGCTTGGGCATAGTTTTGTGAGATTGTAACTCGAATTTTGGTCTTGACTGTACATCCGTGAAATCAATTTCGCGACAAAGATATTTTGTAATTTTAATTATCATAGAGACTGATAGATGGCACTTTTTATTTGTTTTGTAAATATAAGTCGGTATCAAGATTCTCCTCCAATAGTGTTTTATTTTATAAAATATACTAGCTTTCCGCCCGTGGCTTCGCCAGCGTGGAATTCGGTTATATCGCGCTTTTTAGATTTCCCTCGGGAACACATTTTTGTTTTTCAATAAAAGGTAGCCTGTGTCCTTTCTCAGGGTATAAAGATAGTCTGTGCCAAATTTCATAAAAATCTGTCGAGAGGTTTAAGCGGGAAAGCGTAACAGACAGACAGACAGAAAGAGATACTTTCGCATTTATAATATTAGTATGGATAAAAAGAAGAATAATTTTAGTGCATTTTATGTATTCATGGGAGGATAGAATAAACATTGGATTTAGTACCGTATATTTTATTTTTCATATCAGAGCTTGAGAAGTAGGGATAGGGACCCGTAGTGTCATGTGACCCTCACTAAGCCCGAGGATTCGTATGACCACCTTTTTACAATCAAGGGTCAAAAGTGCATTACCACTTTTGAACTTTATTGCAATAACAATAAGGACCAAATGTGTTACTCCACTTTTGACCCTTACTGTACATCGTAAGGACTATCAGCAGTTCTTTCTACCATCTCGCAACGTGAGCGAGCACCAACCCTAAACCCTCACGAAGCCCGAAGGGTTAACACGTAAGCAGAACTTAATTTAACAGGAAGACTATCAGCGTGCTCGGTAAATATAGCTAAATAAATCTATAAGCATACAAGGATAATAAAAATTAACAACACACAAACAAAGCATGCCGTCAGTTTTCACGTCAATCAGAAATATATAAAGTGCAACTACACATTTACGAACGACTTTCACTTGAACGAGAACTTATGTAACTTAGTGAAAAATCATACAACTCGTGTTAACAACTTAACACGAGTTACACATGTTGGGCTAAATTATTTTAATTTAGGTAGGTAGGTTTTAGTTTAGCTATTTCTTCTCGGTGGTAGGCCATAACATCGGCTGCCGGCAGAAGTTATCACCCACCAGACAAAGTCTTGCTTGTCTGGTGGGTGGTAACTTCTTCGTGTTCTGGCATGAAGTCTGGTGAAGCCGTACGGAGGACGGGTCTGAGCAGTTGTGTTGCAATGTATGCCGGGTACGATGCGCCACGTTTGGTCGTAGAGGGTTTCTAGATCAATCTCCCTGTGGCGCAGCATCGTTGGTCGTGTTGGTGGATTTAACATTGCATCACCTCGCTCAACTGCCATCTCTCTTTCTACTCACTCAGTTATTTTGAGTGCTCTTATAAATTAGCGCGCTTTACCATCAACGATAGCATCACTGCTTACCATCAGGCGAGATTGCAGTCAAGCACTAGTTTATAATAATTATAAAAAACAATGTTTAAAGTTTATTGCTATTTCTATGTTTGTGATTTTCTGAGAGGAATTTCACGTAATTTTATTCGTAACAAAAATATCTATAGCCTTCGGGAGTTATGTACGGACGACAGCAGGTCAAGCTACCCGGAACTGTCAAATATTCCCAATCAACATTGAGCCTTAACGCTTTAGAGATAAAGTTGAAAATTTAATAAAGAAAACTGAGATTGTAGTAGCTTGATGTGCTATCGTCTGTACAAGTCTAAAATTATATTTAAAGTGACAAACAAAACTGAGCCGTAATTAAGTTTAATCCGATTTAAACCAACCGGTCTTAGTTTAACTTAGCTAAGCTAGAATAAAATTAATAAGTTATGGAACAATTTGTTAGGTTTATGGACTGAGCGAAGTCTCAGTAGGAAGGTCGTTGTTGGTTTGTAGAGTCCAGAAAACAGCAGCCAGATGATAGTAGCAATCAGGTGACAGCACAGTTCTGATTTTTCCAGTGTAAAGTTTAAGTGAACCCATAATAGAAGCACAGTCTAAAAATCATACAATCGTCCGACGAAGATGTCTAGACAGAGCAATCGTGCGGGGTGTGCGGGACGAGACGTGGGTAAGCGGCACCCGAGCTGCGAACAAAACGATGTTCGTAGCTCGGTATCTATCATTAAGGGCTAACACGTGTTTGTTTTTTTATTTGTTTGTTTTATAATTTGATATGAGTGTCAATTTTGAGTATAATTGGGGTGCTTGTAACGAAGAAGCCATCCTTTTTGACATCCAAAATGGCGGACGTCATTTTTTTATAATTTAATATGGGTGTCAATTAAGTAAATATAATTGTGGTGCTTGTTACGAAAAAGCTATCCTTTCTGAAATCCAAGATGGCGGACGCCAATTTAAATGTATATTAATATGATATGGGTGTTAATTCCGAGGTCGATTGGGGTGCTGGTTACGAAAATGCCATCTAAATAACTTAAATCTGTCTCGAGTTGTTCCCTTAGTAAAAATAGCAAATTAATTAAATATAATACAGCTATCGATATTGATCTGCAATAAATAAATAATTTCATAAATATTGTTTATTTGTGACAACCCTGGCCGATGCGTTACTGTCTAGACGATGTCCGTGTGTGACGTTGTTAACACCACTACGATCCGGAAGAAGCGTTTCGCCTCCTCCTTTATACCGCGTACATCGAGGGACTGGAACAATTTGCCAGCGGCGGTGTTTCCGTCGGACTACAATTTGAGTGTCTTCAAGCTACAGTGAATAGGCTCTTAATAAACTAGCGCGCTTTACTAACAACGATTGCATCACTGCTTGCCATCAGGCGGAATTGCGGTCAAGCACTAGTTTATAATTTACAAATAAATCGTTTCGCCTTGTCTTTTATACCACGTACATCGAAGGACTGGAACAATTTGCCTGTGGCGGTCTTCCTGTCAGGTTACAACTGACGTGTCTTCAAGGCTAGTTGTTAAACTAGTGCGCTTTATCATCAACGATCGCATCGCTGCTTACATGCGTCATCACATCAGGCGGGATCACGGCCAAGCTCTAGATTATAACATTAAAAGTAAAACTGTAGGTACTGACAGCGGAAGCGACCTCCAGACAAAAAAAAAAAACAAAAGTCAATTATCAAATTAGGCTGAGAATCACCACATTTTGAATATTACATTGGACAGTCCCCCAAAACGCCCACCCATCGACACTTCCTAGTGCTTTCGCTGGGAAGAAGAATTGACGGAACAAACTCCCCAGCAAAACAGTTGTCTTTTCATTTAAAAATCCACATGATTTTATACAATACTATGTCTAGTGATGAGTACAAGAAAATACAACAACAATGAAATTATTTACCATATGCCAGCTACCACGCCAAAATATCAGCAAAGCAAAACAATATAATATCTACAATAACAACAATGTATATATACATTTAAATGAAAATAACTAAAAACTTATTCCTTAAATAAAAGCCCCAGGCATATACTGTAGTCAGCATAAACCTGAAACAAAAATTGTGAATTGTATACAGAGTGGATTGTATTCACTAATCTCCGTTTCGCAGATGATATCGTGGTCATAGCTGAGACCCTGGAAGACTTGGGCAGAGTGCTCAATGACCTCAGCAGAGCTTCCCAACAAGTGGGTCTAAAAATGAACATGGATAAGACGAAGATCATGTCGAACTCTCATGTCGCACCCGCTAAAATTAATTATAGTTGGTTGTTCTGCACTCGAAGTTGTTGACGAGTATATATACCTGGGACAAACAGTCCAACCAGGTAGGTCCAACTTCGAGAAAGAGGTGTCTTGGAGAATCCAGCTCGGTTGGGCAGCGTTCGGGAAGCTACGCTACACCTTCTCGTCGTCCAAGATACCACAGTGTCTCAAGACTAAAGTCTTTGATCAGTGTGTGTTGCCAGTGATGACTTACCTACGGAACTGAAACGTGGTCGCTCACAATGGGCCTCATACGAAGGCTCAGAGTCACACAAAGGGCAATGGAAAGAGCTATGCTAGGAGTTTCTCTGCGTGATCGAATCAGAAATGAGGAGATCCGCAGAAGAACCAAAGTCACCGACATAGCTCTGCGAGTCGCTAAACTTAAGTGGCAGTGGGCAGGGCACATTGCTCGTAGAACCGATGGCCGATGGGGCAGTAAGGTTCTGGAGTGGCGGCCACGTACTGGAAGACGCAGCTTAGGGAGGCCCCCAACAAGGTGGACCGATGACCTGGTGAAGGTCGCGGGAAGCCGATGGATGCGGGCAGCACAAGACCGGTCATCGTGGAAAGCCTTGGAGGAGGCCTTTGTCCAGGAGTGGACATCTATAGGCTGAGGAAGAAGAAGAAGAAGATACAGAGTGGTGCTGACAATTCGACAATAAATGACAACACGAACAATGCTGGTCCATAAGAATAATCCTAAACCATAGAAAAAAACCTAGCGTCAAAAATAAAGAAGTGAAAATTTCGAACAAACTAAATCGCGTAAAATCGCAAACGGAATAGAACATCCTTTAAAAACATTGGTTCTCTGACCTCCGATCGGCGTAAGCGCGATCCTGTATCGACTTGCTTTTTTCGCGCCTTTGTTATTAAAGTTTGGTAGCGCAGTATGCGGCTGTAATTTCCTGTGACTAAACTAATGGACATAGTTATATGATTTTTTATGGGTGGACTGAGAATGTGTTGAGGTACACGATGTTTAATTTATTGTCGTATTGTCAGCACCACTCTGTATACTTCATTCTACCTATCGCTGCGTTGAAACAAGACATGATATCGTTATGTGTCGTTAGCTGGGACTTCAAAACTTATTACTTTAATGGCCTCGCTACTAGTTCCACAAAAGAAGTTCTCAACTACAAGAATAACAATATATTCTTGTATAACCCGCGCAGATAAAGAAAATATCTGAAAATGGCGGTGGATACTTATGGTACGGTTGACAAAACATGCCATTGTTTAATCACAAACTAAATGCTAAGATAGTAAAATGTCAAATTTACGTTGTAAATATTGTTATTTACAACGTAAATTTGACATTTTACTTGTTTGTTGTTGTGTTTGTTTTTATTGTTATTTTTGTTGAGTTTGTTACGCGATGGTACAACATACGAATCGCTGACGATGGATGACATCACTACTGCGCATCGCAACCGAGGCCACCCCGAGGCGCCGACTCAGCGAAACATGCACTCCCATCGAGCTACATACTTGTATTTCACAATAAGTTAATCATTGTAATTCTGCACCATGTAATAAAATATTGTCATTCTTGGTACAAGCATCGACCGACTATCACCTACTTAGATTTTAATTAATTATAATAAATAGTTTTAAGAAAATTGGTTTTTTTTTTGCATCCTCCGGCTCCAGATCTCTTATTTAATTTGATTGTTCAAATTCAACAAAAACAACAGTATCAACCAAATAACAGAGACTTTAGCGGAATGAAATTAACGATAACTCGGAGTGCGTCAAGGTAGCTTCAGTAGTTTGGAAAGCGAATCCTGAATTCCTAAACGATGTTTTTTTTTTTTGCAGCGCTTACTTCACTGTGTTAGTATAAACAGCGATAGAGAGTGAGTGAGAACGCATGCGAGCGGACGCCATTTACAGATCTTTTCTTTATCTGCGCGGGTTATACAACAAATATCTATGTATTTTATTAGCCAATTATTTTTTTAAATAGTAACCGTGGAGTTTCTCACATGTTGGTTTTTGTGAAACAAAATATTGTTGAGAGTTAGGGGTACTAAAATGCATGTTAAGGGTTACGAAGTTTGCAGGAGGCGAGCAGTGGGCAGCTGGCCAGAAAAGTGGTGGGTTTTAGTCAGTAAAAGTCTGACACGCCCTTCCGATCCGCCCAGAGCGGGAGAGGTCCTTTGATGATTTCCCATCCAGAACAAAAAAATGGGGTTACGAAGTTTATTGACAACGATGGTACAGTCGATAGTAGGCGATGACAAGTAGAACGTAGCTGATGGTCGCACCGATGTCTTAATTAATGCCCACCCTATGCCATTATCTTGAGTGACTTCTTGACTGCACGGTTAGCGCAGTGGTTAACCTATTGACTGCTGCACTGCGTGTCGCGGGTTCGATTCCCGCACGGACCAAATATTTGTATGACCTACAAGTAGTTGTTCCGGGTCTGCATGTCTGTGTATGTGAATTAATATGTTTGTAAACGCACCCACGATACAGGAGAAATTCCAAGTGTAAGGCAAAGTTAAAAAAAAAAAAGAAAACAAGAAGAAATTATATAAGCTGTAGTCGTTCGTGTTTTCGGTTCGGTTTCGAAGAGAAAAGTTCATAGACATCGTTGTGTTTTAAAGATTTTAAAACGAAAAAACGACATTAGATAGAGACAGACAGATACATTCATAAGATTTAACATAGGAGTAAATGAGATAGGAAGCATCATCCCTTGGGGTGCCTGGTGGGTCTGACAGACCCATCGGTTCAAGGAATCGACAATATTTCAGAAAAGGGGAATGCCAGGTTTAGGCCCAGACGTGCACAGGGGTTTGGTTTTACAAAAAAAATATGTTGATATTTTTCAAATATCTTCCACGTACTCATTAGTCTTTGAATGAAAGCAACATTTTTTCAAAAATATTAAGCATTAAAACGACTAAACTAATGGAACTTGAACTGACTTGAATAAAACATGAGCTCAAAATGTTGCCTTTACAAAAAAATGTTGGCAGGTATTAATCCGAATAATCAGTTTTCGTTTATTATTAATAACCGTTCATTTTCTTCTAAGCAAACATTCATTAATTCCCAAAAATCTCCTTTAATAATTATTATTATTCCAATTACTATTAATAAAGAAATATGTATATCTATAAATCGACCTTTTCGAAAAATATATAAATACTTTTTATGGCAACTTGCTTTTGTTATGTCAAAGTCTTACTTGTCACTGTCAGCGTGTCAGCTGGCGAAAAACATAATACGTTGTTTAAACGGTGGTTTGAATATATCCAGAATGCGAAGATATACTTTGGAAATCGCTGAAGTTCGATGTCTTATACAACAATGATGGATTGGGCAGGTAAATATAATGTACTTACGTATTTATTAGAAATCTTAATTAACAATACTATTCTAGACGTATTTTAAGAGCTTGACTTTAAAACTTTACTCATCTTTTCTTTCAGGTACAAGTTTCCAGTGATAATTTGGTGTACCATGACTTGTACCCAAGCAGAAGAAAGAAATGCAGATATACATACCAGTGATCAAGTAATACTGCCAAATTACATACAGGCCCCAAGTACACAACGGCATTGTTTTTTTCCCTGATTGTAACAGTGTTGAAAGACTTTTAGTCCCAGTATCACTACGCGTAAGTTTACTTTGCGATTATATATAATTACTATGTGCCTTCAGATTGTAGAATCTGCTCATATCACTTGACCGGTATTTCTTGGTGCAATCAATATTAAATCCTATTAGAACATTTAACTCTGAACAAATGGAAGAACTACTCTTTACTGAAAGATAATATGATAATGCATTTAGATTTTGACAACATTCAGACTATGGCAGATCATTATTGTTCATTATTATTTAGGATTTTCCAAACAGCAATTTGAGAAAATTCCTGCAGAAGTACCGAGATTATCAGGCAAGCATAGAGAAACATTTGCACTTGCAGCCTATTTAATTATATTATACTATTAAAATATATTATTATTGAAGTGTGCACTAATGCTAGAAATAGAACCATGAATGGCAATATATTTGGACATAACTGTTCACTGACGAGGATCAGAATCGCTAACTATTATGTTAGTCGCAAAGTATACTTTATGTATGTTTTAGTCAGCACTGCTAACACAGGCCGCGCAGCAGTACAGCAATACTGCTGTAACTGTATTGTCGGCTGCCACACTGTAGGATGATGTGCCCATGTTATGACAGTATGGTACTTAGGATGGGCACGGCATCAGAATAATATTTTTACACCGGCACAATTTTTAGTGATATATGAAGATGAACAAAATGAATAAAGATGTGAAACTACAATGTTTTTTGTATTATTTGACTCCGAGTGTATTGACCTAAACAGTACTGATGGAATATAAGAATCTTAAATAACTTTGAAACACTAAGTGTTTTGTAAAGCATTTCTTTTACTGATTAAT
The DNA here is from genome assembly GCA_017933935.1 of Sesamia nonagrioides. Classification (NCBI taxonomy): domain Eukaryota; kingdom Metazoa; phylum Arthropoda; class Insecta; order Lepidoptera; family Noctuidae; genus Sesamia; species Sesamia nonagrioides. Next base: position 49,318 of record JADWQK010001439.1, read on the forward strand.
TGTTACAATTGCCCCCTATTATTAGCATTATTTTAAATTTGTGTGCACAGTGGGCCTAAATTACTATGGCGACTTGGCATTCCCCTTTATAACTCCCGCCACTGCGCGCCTGAGTAGCTTCGTGATATAGACTGGCGGCTAGATTATCGCCCCTCCCGCAGTCCGCAATGCGCACGCGTTCGAGTAACACGTGTTTTATTTGCGCTCGGGCCTGAGAAACCCGACCAGGCACGCGGCGTAACTTTTAACTGGTAAGTAATTATTTTTGTTTTCCATTATTTATTTTGCATTGTGTGGTCAATTATTTATGTTAATAATATTTTTGCAGTTAAATATGGCTAGGCGATTAACTAATACCGAAATAAGCCAAATTTTGGATGAAGATTTCAATGAAATTGAGGATGACATGGTTTTTGATGAAAGTGGAGCCGAAACCGATCACGTGAGTGTTCAACATGATTCAGATGAGTCTGAGGAAGAAGTAGAAGTTCATAATGATCCCAGTAGTGACAGTGATGATGAGATGTCTCAGCCTTTGAGCAACTTTGCTCACAGATCAATATATAAAGGAAAAGATAATACAATATGGTTCCGTGATCCTCCGAGTGTTCGCGTTCGTACTAGAGCAGAAAACATTTTTACTGGAACACCTGGAGTGATGAATGTAATTATGGAACATACTAATAGGAAGATTCGCAATACGCGGCAGGATAGCAATACGTCAAATGAATATGCCTATTCAGAGATCACAATGAACGAACTAAAAGCAGTTATTGGATTACTCTTCTTAGCCGGATTATTCAAATCTGGAATACAAAATCTGAAAGATTTATGGGCAAGTGACGGAACCGGCATAGATATATTTCAAATAACAATGAGTTTGAGACGATTTGTGTTTGTTGTAAATTGTATGAGATTCGATGACTTGGACACGCGTGAAGAAAGAGCCGCAACTGATAAATTGGCCCCTATCAGATATATTTTTGAAGACTTTGTAAAAAACTGCCAATCCGTCTATGTTCCACATGAAAATTTAACCATTGATGAAGAATTGGTAGCATTTCGTGGTAGATGTGGGTTCCGCCAGTACTTACCCAGCAAACCAGCAAAGTATGGGATAAAGATTATAGCCCTTGTTGATGCCCATACTTATTATTCTTTGAATATGGAGATATACACAGGACAACAGCCAGAAGGTCCATATATGGTGAGCAATAAGCCGCATGATGTAGTAGATCGTATAATACAACCCATCTCTCAAACAGGAAGAAATGTCACCATGGACAATTGGTTTACGAGTTTTCCCACGTACGAACATCTACTGAAAAATCATAAATTGACTGCTGTGGGGACAATGAAAAGCAACAAAGCCTGTATACCACCGAGTTTTTTGAAAAAACGTGACGTGAACACCACAATTTTCGGATTCCAAAAAGATTTGACAATCCTTTCTTATATTCCAAAACGAAATAAGAATGTTTTCATGTTGTCGTCACTTCACCACGATTGTGAAATAGATATTGAAACAGGTGATCAACAAAAACCGGCAGTTATAACCTTCTATAACCAGACAAAAAGTGGTGTGGATAACGTAGACAAATTGATTCGTACATATGTGTCTCGAAATTCAAGAAGATGGCCGGTAACAATTTTTTTCTGGATTCTCAATACCGCTGGTATAAATGCCAAAATTATTCACATGTTGAACAATACCGGTGCTACCAATGTAATTACAAGAGATTATAAAAAAAAATTGGGCATGGCATTGATGGCCCCATATCAAGCTGAACGTCTTAACAATTTGCGTCTTCCTATTAATCTAAGGAAGAGAATTAGCGCTCATATAGGAGAACCATCAGAGCCACGAGCTAAAAGACAAGATACTGCTATAAAAAGACGTTGTTATTTATGCCCTGCTAAGAAGGATTGTAAGTCTAAGTACACTTATATTTCTTGCACGAGTCACATTTGCTTGGAACACGCAAATTTTATATGCGAAAATTGTCGCACAAATACCTAGTAGTTATTGATCGATATTCTTATTTTAGTAATCAAACCTGTAAGTTGATTTATCTGTGCATTATAATAATGTGAAGTCTGATTTTGATCTCAATTAAAAAGAGTTTAATATTGTTGATTTAAAGATAAGTGCTAATTATTGTTAGTTAAGTATCAGAGGTTTTTGAATTGCTCAATAAAGCTTTGTAAAATAATTTGTCTTATTTTTTCCCCTTTTTTTAGTTAGAAACAATGTTGAATATAATTTAAAACTTGTTATATGGTTTGTAAAACATCAAAATGAATAAAAATAACCAATTACATTTACGGGTCTGTCAGACCCACCAGGCATGCCGTGTGATTTTTACCCACCACGCTCCCCAAGGGTTAACATGGGAGTAAATGAGATAGGATATATCATTTAACATGGGAGTAAATGAGAGAGGATATATCATTTAACATGGGAGTAAATGAGATAGGAAGTATCATTTAACATGGGAGTAAATGAGATAGGAAGTATCATTTAGCATGGGAGTAAATGAGATAGGTCTCAGTTACTCCCATGTTAAATGATACTTCCTAAAGTATCATTTAACATGGGAGTTAATGAGATAGGAAGCATCATTTAACATGGGAGTAACTGAGATAGGAAGTATCATTTAACATGGGAGTTAATGAGATAGGAAGCATCATTTAACATGGGAGTAAATGAGATAGGAAGCATCATTTAAAATGGAAGTAAATGAGATAGGAAGCATCATTTAACATGGAAGTAAATGAGACAGGAAGTATCATTTAACATGGGAGTAAATGAGATAGGAAGCATCATTTAACATGGGAGTAAATGAAATAGGAAGCAACATTTAACATGGGAGTAAATGAGATAGGAAGCATCATTTAACATGGGAGTAAATGAGATAGGAAGCATCATTTAACATGGGAGTAAATGAAATAGGATATATCATTTAACATGGGAGTAAATGAGATAGGAAGCATCATTTAACATGGGAGTAAATGAGATAGGAAGCATCATTTAACATGGGAGTAAATGAGATAGGAAGCATAATTTAACATGGGTGTAAATGAGACAGGAAGTATCATTTAACATGGGAGTAAATGAGATAGGAAGTATCATTTAACATGGGAGTAAATGAGATAGGAAGCATCATTTAACATGGGAGTAAATGAGATAGGAAGCATCATTTAACATGGGAGTAAATGAGATAGGGAGTAAATGCATCATTTAACATGGGAGTAAATGAGATAGGAAGCATCATTTAACATGGGAGTAAATGAGATAGGAAGTATCATTTAACATGGGAGTAAATGAGATAGGAAGCATCATTTAACATGGGAGTAAATGAGATAGGAAGCATCATTTAACATGGGAGTAAATGAGATAGGAAGCATCATTTAACATGGGAGTAAATGAGATAGGAAGCATCATTTAACATGGGAGTAAATGAAATAGGATATATCATTTAACATGGGAGTAAATGAGATAGGAAGTATCATTTAACATGGGAGTAAATGAGATAGGAAGCATCATTTAACATGGAAGTAAATGAGATAGGAAGTATCATTTAACATGGGAGTAAATGAGATAGGAAGCATCATTTAACATGGGAGTAAATGAAATAGGATATATCATTTAACATGGGAGTAAATGAGATAGGATATATCATTTAACATGGGAGTAAATGAGATAGGAAGTATCATTTAACATGGGAGTAAATGAGATAGGAAGTATCATTTAACGTGGGAGTAAATGAGATAGGAAGAATTGTTCATTTTATATTCGTCTTCATTGTCTTAAAATCAAAATTTTTGAAGGTTTCGCTTTTAGCACATGAGAATTGCAGACACGCTTTTTTTTCTGTGCATATTTGTTTTTAATGTCCTAATGGAACACGTTGTGCCTGCTGCACATTTCCTTTTTTAGTACGATGAGATCACAAGACTCTCGTTACTCAATTACAGATAGGTAGATTTATAAGTCAGTCGACCAAATACTTCTGTACAGATTTTATGTCTTTCAAATATAAATAGTTATGCGTTTATGGAGTTTCATTGAAGGACCCTTGGAACACAACTTACACTAATATAAGAGGACTCAACAACGTAAATACAAAGGAAAGCGGGTTTTACGATGATCTGCTTGTAATTCTACAGTTAGGCCAAATTGGGGTAGGTGAGATTTTTATCCTAATGATATTGTACGATACGAGAATATTAAATAAGTTGGAACGTAATTATTTAGTACTCAGTTATTCCTTATGGTGTGAAGTCATGTTATATTTCTGGAATTGCAATAGAATTGCATTGTTTCTTTACAAATATAATAAAAATATTGGTTTTTCCTAAGTGGTTAAAAAATATTTTATTATGACTTACTTTTATACAAACAAAAGTCATATAAGGCTGAGAATCATCACTTTTTGATCGTCATTAGTCCCCCAAAAGTCATTAGCCTGACTGCCAAATCTAGAAAAGTTTCATACAGACTATTTTTAAGCCATTCTATCAGGGAAAAAAACTCACGTAAAAATCATCGTTATTCCTCCCCCGTATAACTAAATCACAAAGCCTGTCACCCCTTTTGTTTTCGTGGGGTAGTTAAGGGTAGTCCCGAACTGTAATCTCATTCAGGACACGTCCTAAACAGTTAATTATTAAATACTATAGACACAGATTTAGAAACTTCCGTTGTCGTGGTTTGAATGACACAATTAGAGTTTCAAGTTTCGTACAATTGACATTTCATTTTTTTTAACCATTCTGGTCTTTTCTTTACATTCATTATTTCAAAATTGGAATTCGGTGTGTTCTAAAAAGTTTTATAAGCCCCGCACGATGATATTGCGATTGGCGGCCATCTTGGTGACGTAGTCGAACTCGCTCCGTCGGTACCGTTAGCAAGTTCAGTCCGCGCTTATCCACTTACGCACATCGAATATTTTTGTTAGCTTTTTGTTTTTGTTATCCTGTTTTATTATTGTTCTTGAGTTTTGTTGTTTAGTTTTGTTAGCTGTTACTCGTTTAAATGAGTAAGAAATTAATTAACAGTCGTGCTCGTGAAATTATAATTTAATTATCCATTATTTTTATTAGTGTCCACTTTAGTGGACAATTATTTTGTTAAAGAGAAAAAGGACTGTAAGTTAGTTCTTGAAAGTATAAACCGTGCTTTAAAAAGTGCTTCGGACACTACTGAGGACATTTTAATACCGAAGCAACTGCTAATAGTTATTAAAAATATTTTGCAGAATTCTACCAAGTCACGGAGCGTGTGGCATGTGCCACAGGCGTTGCAAAAAATACTGTGACAAAATTGCAACGAGAGCATGTGTCAGAAACAGCCAGTGGCAGCAAAATGAGAACTCTTACTAAAGGAAAAAGACAAAAGAAGGAATATTTCGGCATGTATACGGTGAGGAGATAAATACCCACAATGCGCAAAATATTGGCGGCATCAAAAGTAGACCTTAATTATACTGGTAGTGAAACTACATTAAGAAAAATAATTAAATGTGATTTAGGCTACCAAAAAAGACTGGCTCTAATTGAAAGACCACAAATTCAAGCGTGGAGGGCTAAATATTTACGACGTATGAAAGAAAATGACTCGCTTGGTACTAACAAAAGACCCGTTATTTATCTCGACGAAACGTGGATACACGCACACTTCACGGTAAAAAAATGTTGGCAAACAGCAACCGATGTCGGAGTGAGATGGAACGACAGCCCCGGCCGCCAATGGATAATAGTTCATGCGGGAAGTTAAAGCGGTTTTGTTTACAATGCCCTTTTAATGTTTAAAGCAGACACCAAAACGGGGGATTACCATGATCAAATGAATGCTGAGAATTTCATCAACTGGCTTACAGAAAAATTAGTACCCAACATACCACGCAACTCCATAATTGTGATGGACAACGCCCCTTATCACAGTAGGGAAGAGAATAGGCCACCAAGTATGAACAATAAAAAAACAGTTGATGGTTGAATGGCTACAAGCTCACGACATCGACTTTCCCAACGACAGTACAAAACCTGAACTGTATTTATTAATTAAACGGCACAGACTGGCGAAAATCATAAAATTGACAATTTATTAGCTGGCAGTGGCCATGAGGTCGTTAGATTACCACCGTACAACTGCGACCTCAACCCCATTGAGTACATCTGGAACCTGGTAAAGATGAGGGTGTCAGAAAAGAATGTGGAGAAGTTGGAAAGTCGCATTGAAGCTCTGACGTTGGAGGCGTTGGCGTCAATAACTCCAGGTGACTGGCGAAAGGAAGTTAATCATGTTAAACGGCTTGAAGAGGAATATTGGAATAAAGATCGAATAACTGACGAGTTATTTGTCATAAATACGGCAGACGACAGTGAATCATACGACAGACACAGAAATCAGTTCTTATTTGGAAGACTATATGAGTGGAATTGAATAAATAGGGTAAGATTACATATTACATATAAACATTTTTTTACATACTATCCTGGTTTTATTTATAAGCTGATAGATGTAGGTAGTAATTAAAACATGACTGCTACACAGTGGACTCTGGTTCAATTCCCGCTCGCAAATTAACAGAAATGTAGTTAATAAAAATTAGTATACATGTAAGAAAAATATATGAATAAGTATATTTTTCTTACGTCTACAAGAATTATTTCCTTGAAATATTTAATAATGAAAGTTTATTTGTCAGAATATGGATGAGTAGGTATAAAGAGTGTATGTATAATAAAATTATAAAATAGAAATAAACCCTTAACCCCAGTTTATTAATTTTGCATTTAACATTCTTTTGCTAGCTGTCCTTTTGCGTGACAGATGACGTCACAAAGCTGTTATTGTGACAAGGTTCCATCGCAATATCATCGTGCGGGGCTTATAAGTGCCAAAGGAGATGTTTCATTTTGGGCCACCACTATGTACGCTATATAGATAAAAAGAAAAAAATAAAAGATTTTATTAGAAATACTACTAAATTAATTTGAATGAAAATACAAGTACATATAATTAATTATTTGAAACGTTTTTTAGTGAGATAACCATTTATTAAGGTAGCCATGACAGTGGTTATGACGTTTATTTAATGGACCGTATGTTCGGAATTCATGTTTTAATTTGTAGATAATATAGATACGATAGCCTTAGATCAAACTTAGATACATGACACGTCAATCAAATATCACTGTCAAAATCTTATTTCACTTATTGTGACCACCATATTTATTAGTAGTTGTGTTGCACTCCTTGACCGAGTTAAATTGAATTTGTAGAAAAAGTAAGCCAAAATATAGGAAATTAACATTAAAAACAGTTAAGTATAGCGTAACTATATAAATGTACAATGTGCTGGCCCAGGCTCCATACATTTATGAAACATCTCCTTTACTGTGGGCTGGCAATAAAACTTTTGCTTCGCTGTGATCTGTAAAAAAAAAAACTGGTATGATCACAGAAATCTTATTACGATTTCTGTGGGTATGCTTGATGTTGAACTAGATGTCAATTGTATTGTCGTTGTCAGTTTCTTATATTCGTTGGCATATAAACTTGGTTTGCTGTCAATTAATTTCGTAAATTATATTATTTATTCCTCCTTATTCATAGACGGTGCTTAAAGTCAACTAGTGATTAGCAATTCTTTAAACATACATTTTAGACATTTGCCGTCACTTAACTTTAATCATTGTATATGAATAAACCCCTTAAACACTGTGGTGTTTATTTTCATAAACGATGATTAAAGTTAAGTGACGTTAAAACGTCAAAAATGTTTGGTGAAAGAATCTCTAATCACTAGTTGACTTTAAGCAACGTTTATGAATAAATAATATAATTTAAAAAAATAATTGACAACAAACATAAGTTTAAGCAATGTTTATGAATAAGGGAGATTATTTACAAGTGTTGTTTTTCACACCCTTCTTATTAAATCACCATTTAAGTTTCGGAAAGATTCTACACCCACTGGCACAATTAAGGGAACACAAACAAAGACGGATTTTTTTTGCAACTTGTGAGAATTTGGACAAGTGGCTCCTTTATTTAATTCATTGCCCTCACACGGCGTACCATATTGAGACTTTTTGGCACTCTTCAATCATTTGACAGAAATTAGACCCTCTTAAGTCATTGTTGACAATTACTGCGTTTAAATGTTTTTGATAAGAAATTTGTTTATGCAGTCCATGGTGACCCTAGCTTATTTTGTTGTTGTTGTTCGGAGAATTAACATTGTATCGCATAGAAAATTAGTGATTTGACAGCAACAGAAGTCGCCAGAGCTGTGATAATGATCGAGGAAGGTCACAAATACCGTTTAGTGAGTCGAAGGTTAGATGTGTCAATATCTGTGATCCACCGTAATGTAAAACGGTACAGGTAAACAGGATCTTACGCGCGAAGGCCGGGACAACGCAGAAATCGTACAACCAGCGCCGTAGCTGCCAGCTCACAGATACATAACAGAGATCTTAGAACCCCATGTAATGCCTTTTGCCCCGTTTTAAGGCCCAAATTTTGTAATAATGCACGATAACGCACGACTCCATACTGCTCGCGTAGTTACTGATTACCTTAACGTAATCGGAATAACCAAAATGAACTGGTCAGCACGATTATCAGACATGCATCCAATAGAGCATGTCTTGGACATGATTGGGCATAGGGTACGAAAGAAGAATCCAGCTCCTAGGACTGTTGAAGAGTTAAAATTGGCGCTGTTTGAGGAGTGGGACAATTTTCCCCAAGAAATGATTGAAAATGTCATTAGGAGCATGGGCAGACGTATCCAAGCTCTAATAAGAGCCCACGGAGGCAATACAAGATAATGATAGCTTTTTAAAAACAAAACAGACACTGTAATTAAATTTTTAAAATAAACAGTAATAATTAGTTAGTTTAATTTGAACAATCCGCACATCACATCTTGTGGGAGTGTATTCTTTGGCAGAATGAACGCAATATTATGTTGGATAGTGTACAAGTTACATCCGGAGTTGTTTATTATACGGACCTTGTTGAAACTAGAACTAATTTCCGTGCGTTCAGGCGCTTTTGCCATACCTATTATTGGAATCAATTGTAACAGCAAATACCTACTTAGGACCCATTAACTTGATCAAATGTTATTCCGTGGTGCTTGGCAATCTGGGCTTCTCCCAGTTGCAATAATGTCCCTTTGTGCCGATTGGCCTAGTTCTATTCTGTCTCCTGCTTATTATGGAGGGAAGTGGAAAAATATCTTTTTTCTTACTCCTCCGCTATTCTTTTCTGATTAATTTCGTTGCGGGACCCAAGACAGTTGAAAAGTTTCTCCGGGACTCGTCGAGCTTCATTGTTCAGCGTTTTTCTGGCGGTCTCCACTGTTGATTCTAGCTTTCAGGAGTTGCAGTGGGTTGGGAACAATGTGGCGGGTTTTGTCCCAAAAAAAATTTTAAAATTATGCAGACAATTTAAAATATGTGTCATTTTTTGTATTTTTCTGTATAAATGTATTTTTATGTAAAAGAAGGGTTTTTTTTATTTATCAATAAAAAAAAACCCTTCTTTTGGATGTGTTATACTCGTATTGAGTAAATACACTCAAATTAAGCGAAAAACATCCATTACAAGCTATTATTTAAAAAATAATCTGCCTTTTATTTGTGTTCCCCTAATTGTGCCGATGTGTGTAGTAGCCGATAGCGGACATTGACATAAGTGACATTTGATGTTTTCATCTAAAAATGCTTAGGCGAATGTAACTATTTCATTGAGTTTTGGCGGGAAGGCAAGCTAAATCCCACGCTCGTTTTTCATTGGACTTTAAAATTATTAATAGGGTTGTTTACTAAATAAAAGTGCGTGATTTATGTAGTAAAAAGTGCATAAAGTAAATAATTCATAAAGAACAGTGAAATATCGCAGCATAGTGGCCACATCATGACTTTGTCCCAAACCTCCCTCATAAGACGAGTCACACGGCCGTCTTTTTCGACATGAATAATTAATTACGAGACATTGGCTAAATGCACAAACCGTGCAAAGCCAACTCGGAACAACTACCCAAATATTTGTTCCGTGCGGGAATCGAACTCGCGACACGCAACGCAGCAGTCGATCTCTCCGCCACTAAGAGTGATGGTTGTTATTTTATTTTGGTTTGATGTTTATCACGAGTAATAATTTCCATATACTAAATTCATTACCTTTTCTATATGGGTAGGTAAAAACAACAGTACCCCTAGAACTCTTCCTCTAACCTTATAAAAACCATTTTTTTATTGTTGACATAAAGAAGGAGGCATTTTTGTATATTTATAATGATTTCTTAAAATGCTGGTTTGATTAAAAGAAAAAAAAAACACTGGCAACAAGCTATACCATTACCGAGTAAACAAAAAAAATAAAAGAAACAGCAGCCTATTAATGCACGCTATTAGGCCAGGGGCTTTTCGTATACAAACAAGACACGAGCATTTTTACACCATACTTGCTCAGGGCGGTTTGGCATTTTATACGGAATGCTTGGAGTAATATTTCAGGTACCTCTTCGAGAAGTCATCTTCATCATCATTTCAACCGAAAAAGGTCCATTACTGAACCTTATGTTCAGTAATGGACCTTTTTCGGTCAAAAGTTCGGAGAAGAAGGCGTAGAGGACGCAACCGCCTTAATGCCTAAAAAGCGGAAACCCCGCCTGCTTCATCTAAGACAGGCGGGAACTGGAGGTCGCGGGCTATTACGAGTGGGAACTTTGTCGGCCCATTGAGTGACCTCAGGGAGGGTGGCGTACAGTGTTCATGTGTTGCCTTGCATAGTTAAGTTCGGGGAGATCCCTTTTCAGTCTCCCCAGAGGTGTGCCTCAACAGGCGTTGCACGGAAGGAGCTCTGGAATGGTCTTTTGAGAGGTAACGATGCCCTTGATGCCACCGGGGTAGTTTTAGTGAGGTGAGAATCCTACACTCCCTGGTCCTATCCCCGAGGACCAGGGGTCTTTAGAAGGTTTCCCCCCTGTAGCAAAAAAATACCTCCCAAAAGCAGAGCTTCAACAGGTTCCGTGCTTCTTGCATCCAATGTGTTCCTGTGGCTTTAACAAAGTCGTCAATCCACCTTGTGGGAGGTGTTAAAACTTTACGTCTTCAGATACGTAGTTGCCATTCCAGAACCTTTCGGTCCCATCGGCCATCTGATCTTCGAGCTATGTCGGTCACCTTGGTGCTTTTGCGGAGCTTTTCATTTCTTCGGATGGTATTGCCGTAATTTATCACAGTTTAGTTGATAGATTTCAATGGTCTTAATTAATTGGTTTTAGCACATGCTTTTTGATTGGAACCATGAAAACTGTATATAACCGATGCATTGCTGAAGGCGTTTTTCCTCGTAAATGGCGACGCGGTTTCATACGAATAATACCAAAGTGTGGTGATAAACCACCGGATGATCCGAAGTCATATCGGCCTATCACGCTTCTACCATCTTTGGGGAAACTTCTTGAGCGCCTCATCGTTCCACGGTTACTACCGAACGGTCCAAAATTTCATAGTAATCAATATGGCTTCACCATCGGTAAATCAACAGTCGACGCGGCGCTTTCTGTCAGAAGAACCGTTAACCAGTCGGAACACAAGTACGTGATTGGTATCTTTTTGGATATTTCTGGGGCTTTTGATAACGCTTGGTGGCCTATGCTGTTGTTAAAATTAAAAAACCGCGGTTGCTATAGAAACATATATAATCTCGTTTACTCGTACTTTATAAACGGTTCCGCGGTACTTAAGCTCGGTCATTTTTCTAGTACTAAAGCACTGACCATGGGATGTCCTCAGGGTTCAGTTGTCGGTCCTTATTTATGGAATTTGGGTTTTGATGATTTTCTCGCGATCCCGCTTCCTTGCGGCTGTTCACTTACTGGTTACGCGGACGATGGCCTACTGCTCATTCAATCAAGTACCCGAGCCGGACTTGAGAACTTGGCCCATACTTGCCTAAATCTAATATCTCAGTGGGGTGATCGTAACCGCCTAGCGTTTGCGCCGCATAAAACCTATCAACTTCTACTAAAAGGTAATCTTAAATCATTGCCTACTATTAAATTTAATAACGTTCCCGTTAAAAAACAGCAATCCGTATGCTACCTTGGTATGGTCTTAGAAAGGAATTTTTCATTTATCGAACATATAAAAATAGTTGGCGAAAAAGCTAAAAGGAACTTTTATGCCCTAACTAGAATATCCAAAGCAACTTGGGGTCTATCATTCCTAACTTTAAAAACTATATATGGAACTACCTACTTAGGATGTATGTGCTACGGTGCACCTGTTTGGGCCGATAGGGCCAGCATAGGGGCGGCGCGACGTAAACTGCTTCAAAGCCAACGTTTGGCATTGATATTTTTATGCAAGGCGTATAGAACAGTCAGTACTGAAGCCTTACCCGTTCTGGCAGGTGTACTTCCAGTCGATCTTGAAGTACAGCGACGTGCTTCAATGTACTACTCCGTGAGGGGGGAGGCCATGGACACTAACTTTGTTACACGACGCGACCTCAATAGAATTTCTAGATTATTTAAACCTCAGACTGACGTCTGGGAGGACCTCTTATCCGAATGGCAAAGTAGGTGGGATAATTCCATCAAGGGCCGGCACCTCCATCTGTTCTTTCCATCCGTTGGCGATCGGCTGGCTAAGACATGGCTGGAGGTTGACCACTGCGTTGCCCAATTTCTCACAGGTCATGGCAACTTTAAAAGTAAACTGTATTCTTTTAAACTTGTTCCTTCGCCTTTGTGTCAGTGTTCTACATCGAACTGTGAATTTGAACAGTCCGCACATCACATCTTGTGGGAGTGTATTCTTTGGCAGAATGAACGCAATATTATGTTGGATAGTGTACAAGTTACATCCGGAGTTGTTTATTATACGGACCTTGTTGAAACTAGAACTAATTGCCGTGCGTTCAGGCGCTTTTGCCATACCTATTATTGGAATCAATTGTAACAGCAGATACCTACTTAGGACCCATTAACTTGATCAAATGTTATTCCGTGGTGCTTGGCAATCTGGGCTTCTCCCAGTTGCAATAATGTCCCTTTGTGCCGATTGGCCTAGTTCTATTCTGTCTCCTGCTTATTATGGAGGGAAGTGGAAAAAATATCTTTTTTCTTACTCCTCCGCTATTCTTTTCTGATTAATTTCGTTGCGGGACCCAAGACAGTTGAAACATTTCTCCGGGACTCGTCGAGCTTCATTGCTCGGCGTTTTTCTGGCGGTCTCCACTGTTGATTCTGGCTTTCAGGAGTTGCAGTGGGTTGGGAACAGTGTGGCGGGTTTTGTCCAACCATGAAAACTTCAAGTTCTTAAAACTTCCCCGCTATTATGTTTGGTCCACCACGGTTTTGGACTGACATAAAATATGTTTTATTTGTAGACAGTTAAACTTCATTTGAACATCCACGCTAACATAATTGCAGAAAACATTACAGAAAGAATAGAATAGAATACTCATTATAAATTACACAACAAAAATATGAAGATTTTACAAAGGGTGACACAATGGGCGGTCTTATCGCTAAGAGCGATCATTTACAGACAACCTTTATAGCAGATACAAAACTAAATATTACTAAGGACGATAAATATTAATTTACGATTATGGCTTATGAAATCAGGTGTCAGATGTTACGGTCTTAAAGAAATTAATAAGCAGTACCTGGTAACAGGCTGCCGATAACTTTGCGAAGTACCTCTTGGTTTTCTCAGAATCTCCTTTGTTAAACATTATAGCTCCATCTTACGACGATATTGGATCTAGTCTTCATAGAATTATTGCTGTTGTAAAAACATTAAGGGTTTTCCTTGTTGTTTAATACTATAATTAATATTGAAGGCCACGTAGATCGAGTGGTGTAAGCGCTACCTCTGACCATGAGATTGTGATTTTAGAGTTGAGAAAAGTGTTATAAGGTGTTCTATCAGGGATTTTCCAGAAGCGGCTTCCTTTTATGGCGATTGAAATTAACTGTAGAATATTTGGCACGATAGTTCAGTTTACAACCAGCGTCAATTAAACCTTTTTGGTGCCGCCCCGAGGCAAGCTATTCTGTTATTTGTAACATCGGGGTTTATACTTTCTATTATCAAATAGAAAGTATAAACCCCGATGTTTTATTTGTTGCTACCTAATGTATGTTTATTTTAGGTGTCTTGCGTGTCTTGTAGTCTATGCTAAATATTTTAATTATTATTATTTTCTTTCTTTCTTTCACCTTCCGATCTTCTTTGTAATCTATACTAATATATAAAGCCGAAGAGTTTGTTTGTATGTTTGTTTGTTTATTTATTCGTGCTAATCTCGGGAACTACTGGTCCGATTTGAATTTTTTTGCGTTGGATAGTCCATTAATTCAGGAAGGCTTTAGGCTATATAACATCACGCTGTGACCAATAGGAGCGGAGCATAACTAGTTCCACGCGAACGAAGTCGCTGGCGGCTAGTGTTCAATAAGTCGTATGCCATTGATATCTATCTATACTAATATATAAAGAAGAGTTTGTTTGTTTGAACGCGCTAATCTCAGGAACTACGGGTCCGATTTGGAAAATTCTTCTACCGTTGGATAGCCCATTAATCCAGGAAGGCTTTAGTATATAACATCACGCTGCGACCAATAGGAGCGGAGCATAACTAACTCCACGCGAACGAAGTCGCTGGCGGCCGCTAGTCAGTAATATAATAAAAGGTAATTCTAAAAACAATTGTCATTGTTTTGGAAATCAGTATCCAACCTAAAATTTGCAACCATGCCGTGCAATTATTTTGGAGACAGTTTTCCGTTCCAGCACCTAGATTAAAAAAAAAAAAAACTGCAATCCCGCGTGATAGTAAGCAGTGATGCAATCGTTGATGGTAAAGCGCGCTAGCTTACTAAGAGCCTATTCACTATAGCCTTGAAGAACCTCTGCTCGCAAATTGTTCCAGTCCCTCGATGTACGCGGTATAAAACACGAGGCGAAGCGTTTCGTCTAGATCGTAGTGGTGTCAGCAACGTAAGGGGACGTACTCGTCGTCCGATGATGGAACGGAGATGGAGCAATAAAGTCAAGCAATTCCTGCGGATACTCTCTAAAATTCTTCCTATAGAACACCGACAGGCTGGCGACTCTACACCTGTGCTCCAAACTTTGAAGGCCGTTTTGAACCAAGTCTTTAGCCGAAATATAACAAAAAATACTCATACTTCAATATTAAAATAAAACGTTGTTGTTTTCAAGAAAATAAATGATACCAGCAGCTTCCTTCCATCTTCTCAATTTATACTGTAGCCACAAAGCCTACTAACTGTATGGAAGAATGAATGTTTGTTACTTTCTCATACAAAAACTACTAAAGGGATTTAGATGATATTTGGCACACAAATGTTTTATGATCAGGTTTATCATATAGAATAGTTGAGTCCCGATATTCCCACAACATCAAAACTTATGCGGGTGAAACCGTAAAGCGCAGCTAGTAAATAATATTTCCGTGTTTCTTCTAGTGTGAATAGAGTGAAATAAATTGCATCACGACGTAGACTTGTGTCGCAATTTGTGTTATAGTCGAGATGTAAAATGTCTCAACTTTGAAAGGCTTCACATAAGTGAATAAGAGAGAGAGTCGAGAATATTCTCGGCTCTCGAATAACTTGCGACGGTATCAGTATTGTAAGTGTAAGTAAAAAGAGGTATTTTGTAAATACTGCATTACTAATGGCCTGACGTCTGCATTTCGCAACTATGGTAAGTTCGGCATTTAGTCTAACCTGATTAGGGATTAGCGCGGGATCCAGCTCAATTTTAGGCTCTGCGGGATCCCGTGATATCTTGCAAATCCGCAAGCATCAGCTCTATAAGAAGTAGGTTGGGAGATAAAACCATTGATGCAATTTGTTTTTTATGATCATATTAATTTCAAAAAGAGAAGTGACGGATTTTCTTTTATTTCATATTTATGACTGATTATTTCATATTTCTAACGTTACAATTAATTATTTAGTAAGAAAAATTAAAAGACTTAGTGAACAAAATTCATTTAATACTCTTTGTGAACACAAACGCAGGTTCGATCTCCGCACAGTGCAAATATTTGTATGCATGAATATGAATATTTGTACTGGTCTGGTCGTGCCTCGGAAAGCACGTTAAGCCGTTGGTCCCGGTTGCCCTACGAACATCTAGAAGCAGTCGTTACGGGTTGTTGGAGCCCTCAAAAGTCCTACAATTGGTCTAACTGCAATGCTTCGATGTCGCCTTCGGTTTGTGGAGGTCAGACGGCAGTCGCTTCATGGAAAATGTCGAAGTTTAGCCATATCAGCCGTTGGACTGGTAAAGCGAACCCCAGACTCCAAAGCTGAAAAGGCTTCGGATGCGACTGGGAATTAACACTGGGATGATGACTCTTTGTGAACACAAAAGGCTTACCTCAGATAAAGAGCTGAATTAATATTTTAAGTTAAGTCCGAAGTAACTACAATACAATGTTCTACCAAATACACATTAATATTTTTTTATGTTTCTGGACCTTTTATTTATAAATAAAAAAGTATAAATTTGATTACAATCATAATAAGGTTTATTATTTTGAATTCAATAAGAACGCTATAAACTACGTAAGATCCCGCAGGATCTTGCTGTTACGTAGTCAATCCAGCGGAAATCCCGCGGGATTGAAAACAGTGAAGATTTTTAGTCCCTAAGCCTGATGCATCTTAGCATCAGTCTTTTACATAGAGCAACTGCCAATCTGATCTCCGCTACCCTGGGTAATACGGAACCCCTTGGGATCTTGGTACATAATCTTTGATCTTGGTATTGGACGAATCGCGACAAGCGTATCGTATACGTCATCGGTCGACCCTGGCTTGTGGCAATGCTTACTCTACCATAAGCCCCTCATCACTATTATAATATGAAATCAATAAATATAAAACAAAGTGGCCTCGGCGCTGATGTCTGAAGGCGATAAATTTTAAACTTACCTAACGTAATTATCATACAGTTTTCATCAATGGATGGAGAGAGAGGTATACAGCCTCCGTAGCGTAGCGATAGCGATCGCGGCTGCTGCGCAAGGAGCCGCGGGTTCGATCCCCGCGCAGTGCAAATATTTGTATGCATGAATATGAATATTTGCACTGGTCTGGTCGTGCCTCGGAAAGCACGTTAAGCCGTTGGTCCCGGTTGCCATACGAACATCTAATGGCAGTCGTTACGGGTTGTGTTGGAGCCCTCAAAAGTCTAACAATTGGTCTAATTGGAATGCTTCGATATCGCCTTCGGGTTGTGGAGGTCAGATGGCAGTCGCTTTACGGAAAATATCGAAGTGTAGCCAAAAATCAGCAGTTCGACTGATAAAGCAGACCCCAGACTCCAAAGCTGAAAATGATGAGGGAGGGAGGGAGATGAGGGAGAGATTCATGAGGAAGGTTGAAATGTATACACCTGGGTTGTTACAAATTTTTCGTATTCAGACTTGCGAATGACTCGCAACATTTGAAACACTCGCATTCACATCAAACTATGCGAATGTTTAGCGAATGCGAATCTATGCAGGTCGAGACATGTAGGAGTGTCCAGAGTCTTAGTGGGACCTCATCGCCTGTTTTTTACTTTGTTTCTAATCTATACTAATATTATAAATGCGAAAGTAACTCTGTCTGTCTGTTACGCTTTCCCGCTTAAACCTTTCAACCGATTTTGATAAAATTTGGCACAGACAATTTTTAGACCCTGAGAAAGAACATAGACTACCTTTTATCCCGGAAAAAATTGAAGTTCCCGAGGGAAATCTAAAAAGCGCGATATAACCGAACTACACGCGGGTGAAGCCGCGGGCGAAAAGCTAGTTGTACATAAATTGTCGATCAGTAAATAAGAACTGGACATAGGCCTCCTTCATGGCACGCCAACAAGCTTGATCCTGAGCAGTTCTCCGCCAGCTACTACCAGCCACCTTTACCACCATCTCGTCCAGCAGTGGACGAGATGGTGGATGATGATGATGATGATGATGGAATAAGAACTGTGATTAAGTGGATATCACAATTTCGAATTTATTGATAATTTGATTGCGTATATTATACAACGTACTATGATCTACCGCCAGCTGTGTTGTGCGCTCGGTCAGCACACTGCAACAATTTCTAAATGTATTTAGGCATTGATAAAATATTAAACAGATACGATATATTCTAACAAACTGACCAAAAAAAATGTGCCGAACACAGCAGCAGCACATATGCATATTTTTATTCGGCATACATTGGTACAGTGTGAGTGAGATGGGGCACAATCTAAAGCATAGAGAAGAAAAAGATGGCTAGTGTTTGTCGTTTGCGCTGTTAGTGTTTGCCGTTTGTTTTTACGAGTGTATCGAGAGTGACTAAGGCGAGATGCAGGACTTTCCTTCCTTTTGTACGCTTCATTTTCAGTGCGCTAATAACATATCTACCTTAGTTTAATATTTTATCAATGTATTTAGGTAAAAATATAACATGGTGTAAAATGATTGGAATCGATTCAGTTGCTTATTCTGAAAAAACTATATTCAGGTTTCATATAAAGTAAAAATAACCTTGTATACATTATATACTGTATAACGATAAATGAAAACCGATGATTATAATCATATTTTGATATTTCTTTTCTGCCTATTTTCAACATTCGCATTCACATTCGCGAATATCTGAAATATGACATTCTGTATTTACTTCAACCTTTCTCATTTCTTGCCATGTTTTTTTTTATTTTTTTTATTAGTTATAAACTAGTGCTTGACTGCACTCCCGCCTGATGGTAAGCAGTGATGCAATCGTTGATGGTAAAACGCACTAGCTTATTAAGCCTATTCACTCAGAAAAACTGAGTGAATAGGAAGGAAGACGGCAGTTGAGCGAGGTGATGCAATGTTTAACCCAACAACACGACCAACGATGCTGCGCCAGTGGATGATCTGGAGGCCCTCCACGACCAAACTCCCGACACAACAACATTAGGCACATCGTACTCGGTACACATCGCAACACAACTGCTCAGACCCGTCCTCCGTACGGCTTCACCAGACATCATGCCGGAACACGGCGAATCGCTTGGCGCCAAGACTTTGTCTGGTGGGTGGTAACTTATGCCGGCGGCTGATGTTGTTGCCTACCACCGAGAAAAATGTTTTCCTCTTTAACTTCTTTCATTAAAGTTTGGAGTAAATTGATTGGAATATGCAGATAACTATGGAAGATATCAGAAAAATTATGCCGACTGGTAGCTCTACGCGCTATGTGTTGGAATCCCAACACATAGCTTATTATTTGCTTAACTTTACTGGCGCGAGCCACTTGAAATTTGGCTCACACGTCTTTAAAACATAGGGTAGGTACGTCCATTCAATAGCGGTATATAAATAGTATATTAAAATTTTATGTACTTTTTTAATAAAATATACCGATCACGTATAAAGCTTTATCAAAGAATAGTTCATTAATTTTAATTGGTGAATTATTTCACTTATTCTGTAGATCCGTACGTATATTATGAATTTTCTCTCACCCTTTCACCATACAAAAGAACTCATCAGTCCACAACCAATTCGTAGCTGTAGCTTTTTTATCCTCAAAGAGGAGTGAATCGTCAAAAAAAATGTTTTTTGAAGTACGTTCCCGCTCGGTATAAAAAGTGCCACAGGAAAAACAGGTGACAAATTTCCGCGAAACCCATTGAGTTTGCTGTCGTTACTATTTTTTAGAATGCAATAAACTTGTCAGAGTCAGACAGACTGTTTTTCGTCCTTTATCATTTTAGTTTCACATTGAAACATCAACATAGTACGACTAAATCACGGAAATAAAGTGGCTATCAAGCAGTTTTTTTTTTTTGAAGAGAAAACTTCTTTAGCAACATTGTGCTTTTTGGGAAGGATATAAAATGTTATACTCGTATAGCATGAGAGTAGGAAGTAAAAGATAAATATTAGTTTAGTCTTCGCAAATTAATCCTCTTTTAGACGTGATTAAAAATGGCGACTAAAATACGTCAATTTACGCCAGGCACACTAATTTGATGGGAGTAATCTTTTCTCAATTAAAGGAGAAGGAAAAAGATACACTGAAATTAATTTGGTTTAATTTATGAAAAAGGGAATTGGCGCCAGTATTTACAAAACTAAATTTAAAAAATCACTTTCTAAATCTTCAAACACTACTAGTATTCTATAGAATGCATTTTGGAGAGTGTGCGCGGGAATTAAATGACGCTATCATCGGACGACCCGTCGGACCACGGCTATCCGCCCTTAAGTTGTTGATACCGCTACGTTCCGGACGAAGCGTTTCGCGTCGTCTATTATACCGTGTACATTAAGGGACTGGAACAATTTGCCTGCGGCGGTCTGCTCGTTTGACTTGAAGACTTGAGCTTTGAAGACACTTAAATTGTTATTAAGTGTCTTCAAGGCTATAGAGGAATGGGCATGTTATAAAAGCGGCGGTAAGTCCCTTCTTTGAGGAGTGGCTAGAGAAACGCCACGGCACCCTCACCTTCCGCCTGACGCAAGTCCTCACCGGACATCGTTGTTTCCGGAGGTTCCTGTTTCTGTTCTTGTTTCTGTCTGACACGGTGCAGCATACGGGAGAGGTCTGCCCGGCTTGGGTAGAGTACCGCCGTATCCTCGTGGCGGCGATCGGCGGCGATCGGCGGTGATCTCTCGCGTCAACCCTGGTCCAGGCCATAGTCCGAAGCGAGAATGCATGGCAGGCCGTTACCTCCTTCTGCGAAGTAGGGATGCTGGCAATGGAGAAGGCGGAGCGCGTGGGGGAGCGGGAATCCCAACGCCCTCGCACCTCTAGTCACCGCAGGAGATGCCCTGGTTGGGAGACTACAAGCCCCGCACGATGATATTGCGATGGAACCTTGTCACAATAACAGCGTTGTGACGTCATCTGTCACACAAAAGGACAGCTAGCAAAAGAATGTTAAATGCAAAATTAATATTAGGGTTATGGGTTTATTTGTATTATATAATTTTATTACATTCTTTATAAAGAGTGTATGTATAAATTAATATTAGGGTTAAGGGTTTATTTGTATTCTATAATTTTATTATACATGCACTCTTTATAAAGATTGTAATAAAATTGTAAAAAAAAAACCTTAACCCTAATATTAATTTTGCATTTAACATTCTTTCGTAGGTATACCTACTCACCCATATTCTGACAAACAAACTTTCATTATTCAAAATTTCAAGGAAATAATTTTTGTAGACGTAAGAAAAATATACTTATTCGTATATCTTTCTTACATGTATACTATTTTTTTCTAACTACATTTCTGTTAATTTGCGAGCGGGAATTGAACCAGAGTCCACTGTGTAGTAGTTATGTTTTAATTACTACCTACATCTATCAGCTTATAAATAAAACCAGGATGATATGTAAAAAAATGTATATAGTCTTCCGAATCAGAACTGCTTTCTGTGTCTGTCGTTTCCGATTCACTGTCGTCGCCGTATTTATGACAAATAACTCGTCAGTTATTCGATCTTTATTCCAATATTCCTCTTCAAGCCGTTTAACATGATAGACTTCCTTTCGCCAGTCATCTGGAGTTATTGACTCCGACGCCTCCAACGTCAGAGCTTCAATGCGACTTTCCAACTGCTACACATTCTTTTCTGACACCCTCGTCTTTACCAGGTTCCAGATGTACTGAATGGGGTTGAGGTCGCAGTTGTAAGGTGCTAATCTAACGACTTCATGGCCATTGCCAGCTAATAAATTGACAATTTTATAATTTTTTGGCGGTCTGTGCCGTTTAATTAATAAATACAGTTCAGGTTTTGTACTGTCGTTGGGAAAGTCGATGTTGTGAGCTTGTAGCCTCTCAACAATCAACTGTTTTTTTATTGTTCATACTTGGTGGCCTATTCTCATCCCTACTGTGATAAGGGGCGTTGTCCATCACAATTTTGGAGTTGCGTGGTATGTTGGGTACTAATTTTTCTGTAAGCCACTTGGTGAAATTCTCAGCATTCATTTGATCATAGTAATCCCCCGTTTTGGTATCTGCTTTAATCATTACAAAAGGGCATTGTCAACAAAACCGCTTTAACTTCTTTATCCATCGGCGGCCGGGGCTGTCGTTCCATCTCACTCCATCGGTTGCTATTTGCCAACATTTTTCTACCGTGTAGTGTGCGTGTATCCACGTTTCGTCGAGATAAATAACGGGTCTTTTGTCTTTTATTTTTCA
Source organism: Sesamia nonagrioides (assembly GCA_017933935.1). Classification (NCBI taxonomy): domain Eukaryota; kingdom Metazoa; phylum Arthropoda; class Insecta; order Lepidoptera; family Noctuidae; genus Sesamia; species Sesamia nonagrioides. Next base: position 71,599 of record JADWQK010001439.1, read on the forward strand.
CCAAGCGAGTAATTTTCTTTCATACGTCGTAAATATTTAGCCCTCCACGCTTGAACTTGGGGTCTTTAAATTGGGGCCAGTCTTTTTTGGTAGCATCGTTTAAATTGGTAGCCTAAATCACATTTAATTATTTTTCTTAATGTAGTTTCACTACCTGTAGGTCTACTTTTGAAGCCGCCAAGATTTTGCGCATTGTGGGTATTTCTCTCCTCACCGTATACATTGAATCTATAATATTTCTTAAAGCTGTTAAGGAAAACCCGTCGAAATATTTCTTCTTTTGTCTTTTTCCTTTAGAAGGAGTTCTCATTTTGCTGCCACTGGCTGTTGCTGACTCATGCTCTCGTATCAATTTCGTCACAGTATTTTTTGCAACGCCTGTGGCACATGCCACACACTCCGTGACTTTGATAGAATTTTGCAAAATATTTTTAATAACTATAAGCAGTTGCTTCGGTATTAAAATGTCCGAAGCACCTTTTAAAGCACGGTTTATACTTTCAAGAACTAACTTACAGTCCTCTTTCTCTTTAACAAAATAATTGTCTACTTTAAAAATAATTAATTATAATTTCACGAGCACGACTATTAATTAATTTCTTACTCATTTTAACGAGTAACAGCTAACAAAACTAAACAACAAAACTCAAGAACAACAATAAAACAGGTAAACAAAAACAAAAAGCTAACAAAAATATTCGATGTGCGTAAGTGGGTAAGCGCGGACTGAACTTGCGAACGGTACCGACGGTGCGAGTTCGACTACGTCACCAAGATGGCCGCCAATCGCAATATCATCGTGCGGGGCTTATACATCGAACTCCAAGCCCGGGTCGACGGCCCGTCGTGTTTCACGCGCGCTTCGAAGAGATATCAGCACATCTTGACGGGGTCCACGAAGACCGATGCCTCATCCGCAACCCTGGCCCATTGGCCAGGGTTGCGGATTGGTTGAAAAAGAAACAGTGGCCCTGGCGCATAGGCAAGTGGAGGAACACGGGCGGGTTTTAGTCAGTAAAAGTTTGACACGCGCTTTTGCTCCACCCAAAGCGGGAGAGGTCATTTGATGATTTCCCATGCACACCAAAAAATAAAAAAAATGGTAGCAACTTCATCACGTGTCTCAGGAGCGGTAGGACAGACATGTGTACATTGTTACAGGACATTGTTTTAATTAGGTTTTATATTAACCGTTTGTCCAGAAAAAAACATACAACGTCCCGATATCAACTGTCGGACAGAGAATCCACCCTTTTCTATGGAACATGAAAATTTTCAAATGCTTCCATTCCTCCATATTGTAACTAGTTACAATTGATTAGAGTCACTAATACTAGTAACCAAAGTTAAACCAAGAGCCTAATAAATAGTACAATTACAGACCACAAGATTTTCAAAACTGAAATAAGTTTCTCATTTAATATAGACTAGTGGCCGCCAGCGACTTCGTTCGCGTAGTTTAGTTATGCTCCGCTCCTTCCTGGATTAATGGGCTCTCCAACGCAAAAAGAATTTTTCAAATCGGACCAGTAGTTCCCGAGATTAGCGCGAACAAACAAACAAACAAACTCTTCAGCTTTATATATTAGTATAGATTAATGAATTTGCCGTTATTAGAAACAGCTGAGCATCCCTGATGACACGTCTTCGCGGCGGCAGCAACAGTACCTATTCTGAATGTGTTTGCGTATTGGTAGGATTCCCCGATATTGCGGAGGTGGCTTATACTAAGTATAAATTTCTATAAGATATCATCATCTATATAAGTTAGTATTTCGTAACTAGTTTAATTTTTAATAAATATTCATCTGCCTAGCACACTCATTTGTAAAGTTTGTCGTTGAATTTACACCACAAGATACTTATTTATTAGAAATTCCTAAGGGATAGAATACAATGATTAAAATTAGAATTCATATTTCATACCGGCAATGTAACTTTTAATTAGTTGCTTATTTTTTCCTTTGTTATTTACACTTTTGATAATTAAAGTCGGTTTTAATACACATTCTTGTTATTTGCTTTCGCTCTCTTTCTCTATACCTCTTGTTTTATTAGGTGTAGAAATAAGTTTCCGCCGTTTAACAAAAGATGTCCTCACTAAGAGGTTTCGTTGAAATTGTCAGATGTAAAATGTGATATCGTAAGTTCGGACATCTGGTAATAGCATACACTTAGGGTATTAGTGACTCTGTATCAGTATCACATATTTATTATTGCATGCTTTTAATTTGAAGAAATCTGCTGCTGACGCCCATCGATTACTTGTAAAAGCTTATGGTGAAGCTGATTTAAGCGAGAGAAGTTGTCGTGACAGCCTCCGTGGCGTTGCGGTAGCGGACGCGGCCGCTGCGCAAGGTGGCGCAGGTTCGATCCCCGCACAGTGCAAGTATTTGTATGCATGAATATGAATATTTGCACTGGTCTGGTCGTGCCTCGGAAAGCACGTTAAGCCGTTGGTCCCGGTTGCCATACGAACATCTAATGGCAGTCGTTACGGGTTGTTGTAGCCCTCAAAAATCCAACAATTGGTCTAACTGCAATGGTTCAATGTCGCCTTCGGGTTGTGGACGTCAGACGGCAGTCGCTTCACGGAAAATGTCGAAATTTAGCCATATCAGCAGTTGGACTGGTAAAGCGGACCCCAGACTCCAAAGCTAATAAGGCTGCGGATGCGACTGGGATTAACGCTGGGATGATGATGAAGTTGTCGTGAATGGTTTCAAAAGTTTAGAAACTGTGAAGACAAAGAACGTAGTGGAAGACTGAAATCGTACGAAGTAACGGGATTGGAAGCATTATTGGAGGAATATAGAAGGAAGAGGAAAAACGCACCCATTACTACTCCAGATAATATGACAAAATTATTCTCCTACGTGATAATGCTCGTCCGCATGTTCAAAAAACGGCGGAAGTTTATTTGTTCACCTATTATTTTAGGGTAGGTACATCAGAATCAATTTGGTGGTACAGAAGAATAAATTAGATGAAATGTGTAATAAATGACAAAGACAAGAGAATTTACTGCTGGAATATGTTGTAGTTATGATGAAATAGTAATTTGAGTGCAGACAGTACCTTCTGGAATCCTTTACATTTTAAAAAAGAACTTCAAAAAATAAATTAATATACCATTATAAACGCAACATTGTTTTAATCTTTGCCACACTTTTAAACACCAAAAAAAAACTCTTTATAAAAACACTACAATTTTACATGAACATTTTACTTTGACTGCAGTCTTTCTCCTTGTGATGCTACCGAAACAATAATCACACGAAACAATAAAACTTTTGCTCCTGTCTACCTCATCTTCCAAACTTAAATATTTTTCCATAAAAATGTCAGCTGCCAGAGACAATAATCAAATTCAACCTCAACAGAATATACCTACTCTTCTTGACTGGCCATATGACGACAAGAAGAAAATTAAATAAAAACATTCCGCCGAAAATCATAAGCCTGTATTCTCATCTAATTCAGTCTATCGTCTTCCTCCATCCTTACAATATACCAAGTGAGATGTTATTGATAACCAGAATGAAATCTGGAACGGGTCTCAATCAGTCACGTCGATACCCATTTCGAGAACACAACGTATGTTGACCAGATCCAATCTTTTGTCAACTAAAGAAACAATCTTCTGTGAATAAAGGACCAGACCAATCTATGTACATTATATTCCTCGTATTTTCAGTCCTATACGGCTTGATTAGAGAAAACAATTGAATTGTGTTTCAATCAATTATTGTTAGTTTTAATTTATATGTAAATTTGAGAGAGGAGCACATGGCGTTGCTGAATTGAGAGTATTGTCTACATGTATTAGTTTGGATCGTAAGTGCCGTTACACACTGGGCGATAGATCTTCCAAGATTTTGTTCTAAATTCAACTTGCTTTTAAACACAACTTCTAAGAGACGGATATTTTGTAAATTGACAATGGACAAATAATGTGTGTTGTCCATCCTTACTAATATTATAAATCGGAAATTGAGTTAGTTTATTTGTTTGTTCTGCTTTCACGCCCTAACTACTGAGCCGCTTGCTTTGAAATTTTGCAGACGTAAAGTTAGAAGTCCGGATTAAATAATAGGATACCTTTATCCCAGAAAAATTTGATATTCCCAAGGGAAACCTAAAAGCACGATACAACCGAACACCACGCGGGCGAAGCCGCGGTCAGAAAGCTAGTTGATGTATAAGCTGGTGTTGTCTTTGACGCTGGCTATGACATCAGGAAAACATATTTGATAATTTTTTCGTGTTTGAGTACCAGCTCTTTTTTAAATTATAAGCTAGTGCTTGACCACACTCCCGCCTGATGGTAAGCAGTGATGCAATCGTAGATGGTAAAGCGCGCTAGTTTATTATGGGCCTATTTACTCTAGTTCAAATTGTGCCAGTCCCTCAATGTACGCGGTATAAAAGTCGAGGCGAAACGCTTCGTTCGGATCGTCGTGGTGTCAACGACGTAAGGGTGGAAACTCGCCGTACGGCGAGTCGTCCGAAGAAGGAACGGAGATGGGGGAATTAAATCATGCAATTCCCTCGCACGCTCTCCAAAACACTATAGAACACCGACAGGCTGATTACTCTTTACCTGTGCTCCAGGCTTCGGAGACCGTTTTTTGAGTTTATTGTATTTTATGTCTTCTTTTATTATTATTATTTACTTGTAATGTTCATTTTATTTGTGCGGAATAAACAATTTTTCTTTCTTTGTGTGTAATTACCTTGCCGTTTGTTTCTAAAACATACCAAAATTCCTGATCTCACTCACTTTTTTCACTTTCACTTTTTTCGTAACATTTCTCTCAATTCGGCTTCTAATGATAGCTAACGATTTACATGTAAGCACCACTATTTATAATTTCTCTCCCAACATAGTCCTTCCTATTCATAAAAATTGTCATCCAAAATGCTTGTTGAATTATACCTTCATTATCATTTCAATACCGAAAAACACAATTCAAAAGCATTTCAGTTAAATAGAGTAGGGACATAATACACAAAATTATCGATAATCGAGTGGGGATCATTGATATAATATTAAACAGATATGATATGCTCTAACAAATAAACCAAAATAAATGTGCCGATCGGAGCAGCAGCACACACATGCAATTTTTTTATTCTGCGTACATTTCACACGTTGGCACAGTGTGAGTGAGATGGGGCGCAATATATAGCATAGAGAAGAAAAAGATGGCTTGTGTTTGTCGTTTGCGCTTAAATAGAATCGACGAAAGCTAAAGGACTTACAAAAGGAACCTAGCTTACAAAAGGTTGTACGCTTCATTTTCAGTGCGCTAATGACGTATCTACCTTAGTTTAATATTATATCAAGGGTGGGGATATATTGAGTTATCGATAATGATTCATACGATATTGTCAGTGAAGCGCGATGAGGATTGTTCGGCTAATCAATATTAGTTGTATTCGATGCTGAATGCCAATGGAATCCTGTTTGCAGACCGCATCATTGTCACGTATTCTTAACAGGGGATTACTGGGATGTGTCTCAGATTTAATTACGTTGGAATGAGAAAATTATGTGGTTCGATAGTCAAAAAGGAACACTTATAGCTTCGCCAAGTATATCTGTCCGTCCGTCTGCGGATAATCTGAGTGACCATTAGAGCTCTTCCTCAGCCTATAGATGTCCACAGCTGGACAAAAGCCTCCCCCGAGGCTTTCCACGATGACCGGTCTTGTGCTGCCCGCATCCATCGGCTTTCCGCGACCTTCACCAGGTCATCGGTCCACCTTGTTGGGGGCCTCCCTACGCTGCGTCTTCCAGTACGTGGCCGCCACTCCAGAACCTTACTGCCCCATCGGCCATCGGTTCTACGAGCAATGTGCCCTGCCCACTGCCACTTAAGTTTAGCGACTCGAAGAGCTATGTCGGTGACTTTGGTTCTTCTGCGTAATTAAATATTGTCATAAAGAAATTCTAGAATACTGTAATATGCTTTCTCTTTAAGGAGTATATTTCATATCCCCATCATATACGCCCTTTGTGTGACTCTGTCCCTTCGTATGAGGCCCATTGGGAGCGATCACGCGTGGTTTTTGGAAATAAGTTTTGTATAAATCTACAATCTGTAAATTAATTAATTCATTCAATCTCTGTGTACTTTACGACTGACATGAACAGAACGAAAAAGTCTGTAACATCATAACAGTCACGACACATTTAATGAAATATATTTATTCATTTAGTTTATTTATGATCTAAAAATACATCCACTTACGTCAGGCGCCGACTAATTTGACAGGACTTAACTAAGATGTTATCTTCTGTCCTCTTCTTAATGAAATAGAAAGACAGAGATGCACTTAACTTAAACTTAGTTTCAAGTTTGTGAACAATGGAATCGGCGCCATTGTTTTGGTAACTTATTAGTTTGTATACCTACTAACATAGTTAATAAGACCTTTGTAACAATATTATGGATGTACTTAAACACTCGTGTGGTGTTGTTAACACCACACGAGTGTTTAAGTTATTTATACAGTATGTTAGATAACAGCGGGCGTTCCCTTAAACTCGTTAATATATATCATTAATAGATTAAAATAAAAATATCAGCACAGAAAAATAAGCATAAAATAATCCGAATAAAAAGAAATTATAATTGAAAATAAATTTGAAACCTCCTGTTTTAAATCAAAATAGTAGCGCGGAATAGTATCTACCTAACGTTGCATTGCCCAACACACATCAACCAACACACATCAATCAATTTTATCTTAGATCGCCGCCGCATACGCGGCTCGTCATTCATAAATAAATTGTGACGTTGCCGTCTTTCATGTTCGCGTGTACAGTGTGTTTCTTTTACATGTCAATTTAAAATTTTTATTGAATATTTTCTTATTGGAAAAATTTTAAAACATTTTGTTTTCGAATGGAACTATTTTTTTTAGCATGTATGTATGCTATACTATTTCGGGTTATCGGGAACGCCCTCTGTTAGTTAACATACTGCATACAGTAAGGGTCAAAAGTGGAGTACCACCTTTGACACTTATTGTTAGTGCAGTAAAGTTCAAAAATGCACTTTTGACCTTACTGGTAACTTCTTCTTCTTCTTCTTCTTCAGCCTAAAGATGTCCACTGCTGGACAAAGCCTCCCCCAAGGCTTTCCACGCTGACCGGTCTTGTGCTGCCCGCATCCATCGGCTTCCCGCGACCTTCACCAGGTCAGCGGTCCACCTTGTTGGGGGCCTCCCTACGCTGCGTCTTAGCCTCAGTACATGGCCGCCACTCCAGAACCTTACTGCCCCATCGGCCATCGGTACTGGCTATTTATTTACACTAATTGAATGATAAGTTTATTATTAAAATAAATGAATTGCGTTTTATTTTTATGTAATTATAAACTTGTTCTTGACTGCAATCATGTCTAATGGTAAGCAGTGATGCAATCGTTGATGGAAAAGCGCGCTAGTTTTTAAGAGCCTATTTACTCAAAAAACTGAGTGAATAGGAAGGAAGACGGCAGTTAAGTGAGGTGATGCAATGTTAAACCAAACAACACTACCAACGATGCTGCGCCAGGGGGAGATTGATCTGGAGGCCTCCACGACCAAACTCCCGACACAACAACATTTGGCGCAACGTACCTACGCGGCACACATCGCAATACAACTGCTCAGATCCGTCCTCCGTACGGTGGAACACGACGAATCGCTTGGCGGCAAGACTTTGTCTGGTGAGTGGTTACTTCGTGTCAGTAAGCTAATTCTGGAGAAAGAACACAAACATTGTCTTGGGTTAATCAGAGCGACCAGATATTGTTATTATTTAAATAGTCATTTACGGAATAATATTATGCCTTTCAACAATGCATGGATTTGATTTGTGCTATAATGGCAAGTCTAGCAAAACAGAGAGTATCTTGTTATAAAAAGTTATACCAAGCCCAACAAAGGAGTTCTGAACCTTTTGACAACAAACCACACTATGTGCAGTACATTATCATCTTTCTGCACGTTGCGTTTGCCTTTGCTACTTAAAGAAATACGACAGCCTCCGCCGCGAGCGAACGCGTCTGCTGAGCAAGAAGGCGCGGGTTTGATTCCCGCGCAGTGCAAATATTTGTATGCATGAAATGAATATTTGCACTGGTTCGGTCGTGCATCGGAAAGCAGGTTAAGCCGTTAGTCCCAGTTGCCATCTAAGAGCAGTCGTTACGGGTTGTGTTGGAGCCCTCAAAAGTTCAATAATTGCTTTAACTGTAATGCTTCGATATCGCCTTCGTGTTGAGAGGTCAGACGGCAGTCGCTTCACGGAAAATATCGAAGTATAACCAAAACCAGCGGTTAGACATTCTTATATTTCTAATTGTAAATCCTGGGGTCCGCTTTACTAAGCGGACCCCAGGATTTACAATAAAATAATGGTAATTTATGTGAGATTAATTGGAGGATTCTTGAAGAAATATAAGAATTTAATCAACAATCCTCCAATTAATCTCACATAAATTGAGTCGAGTTAGTCTCCCAGAAAGCCTAGAGATATCCTAGAGTCAGAGAAAGCCTAGAGCACAGGCGTAGAGTAGCCAGCCTTTCGGTGTTCTATAGGATGCATTTCGGGGAGTGTGCGAGGGAATTGCATGATTTAATTCCCCCATCTCCGTTCCACCAGCGGACGACCCGTCGTACGGCTGGTTTCCACCCTTACGTTGTTAACACCACTACGATCCGGACGAAGCGTTTCGCCTCCTCCTTTATACCGCGTGCATCGAGGGACTGGAACAATTTGCCAGCGGCGGTGTTTCCGTCGGACTACAATTTGAGTGTCTTCAAGGCTAGAGTGAATAGGCTCTTAATAAACTAGTGCGCTTTACCATCAACGATTGCGTCACTGCTTACCATCAGGCAGGATTGCGGTCAAGCGCTGGTTTATAATATGTAAAAAATAAACCATTATTTTTAAATTAAAGGGTAAATTAATCATATAAGGATAAGAAAAAAATTATCATCTTAAACCAGACTCCAAAGCTGAAAAAGCTTCGGATGCGACTGGGATAAACGCCGAGATGATGATGATGACTTAAAGAAACACGACAACATCCGAGCGGCACGAACTTTCCAGATTATCCAATACTAGTATTAGCTGAATAGAGTTGGACCGGAATCCGACCCCATCAAACCTGGGTAAGAGCCAGGCGGATGATTTACATTTGCGAAAATCGAATAACATGGATGTCGCCTAATATTAACCAAAGGCACCGGCAGAATTTGGAACATAATACCGCCCACACAGTTCCATTCAAAGTAACTCTTAAGGGGCCATCCATAAAGTACGTCACACGAATTTCATGATTTTTTGAGCCCTCCCCCGTCCTTGTCACAGGTGTTCACATTTCTGAAACCCCCCCTCCCTAGTGTGACGTCACATGTTTTGCAATTTCACATCGAAAAATTATTAAATTAAAACATCGTAAACAAAACAATTTAAACCGTATTGTCCCGAAAATAGAGTTGGATATATTTTTTAGTTTATAATTAATATTTCAAATTACGCGATTACTACCTCTAGGTATATTAGATTTTGAAATGTGATGTCACGAAACTTACTACCCCACCCACCCCTTGTCACACCATGTCACACTTTGTCGACACCCCCCTCCCCCCTTTATGTGTGACGTACTTTATGGATGAGCCCTAAGTGCAGACGCACATCAAGCTGCTATAATCTGTCTAATTTCTTTATTAGATTTTCAACTTTATCGCTAAAGCGTAAAGGCTCAAGGTTGATTAGAAATATTTGACAGTTTCGGGTAGCTTGACCTGCTGTCGGCCGTACATTCGGACGAATGTCAGCATTTCTTGGACCAACAAAGTTATCTTGTGACCCATCTTTCATCCCTTATTTTTTCCTGATTACATTCACCACTGGCTTTGTAACAAGACTGAATCTGGTAAATCCTCGGGCTATGATAAATGTAGTGACGTCAGCAGCCCATATCCGGTTCCTACTTTATTTTTAGTACTTACTGCCACCAGGGCTTTATGTTATTTTGGTGGTTGAAAGCCATAGTTGTATAATGACCTGAACCCTAATTACGTAACACATTATTACTATAAGTTGGAATAATTTCGAAGCATATTGCCAATCCATTGCTCCATTAGTTCCAAATCAAAATCAAAAATCAAATCAAAATCAAATTTCCAAAGCTCCAAATTATTTGACATTAGTTGGTGATTGAAGCCTCCTGTTAAGCAAATTATGGCTGTGTTAAATGCTCAACAACGTAAATAACGCAATGAATGTTGTTGAACTGTCAAAATGAAACCCATTACTACTGATAGTATGTTACGTAATTACCCTACTGGATTAGTTAACAAACTTATAACCTTTTATGTAAAATAATTCTGTGACATATTCGCAAAAACGCAAACAAATACATAGGTGCATGGAAAAATAACTTTAATTCCAACTTGATAAAAAACAGTTTACTCTTCATCAATAATTTTTATTTGTTTTTTCAAATGTGCCAGTCAGACTAAAATCATCTCAATTACAATTATAATGAAGATGATATTTGTTTAACTTGAAATAACGTCAATGAAGTGAAACAAAATTTGAATATAGGTTAATTATTGTCTTCCATGCAATGATGAGCGATGAGGGGTCCACGAAGACCGATGCCTACCAGAGTTGTTTGAAAGAGATACCGTGTTCCCTGGTATAGGCAAGTGAAAGAAAACGGTGGGGTTTTAGTCAGTAAAAGTCTGACACGCCCTTCAGCTCTGCCCAGAGCGGGAGAGTTCATTTGATGATTTCCCATCCTCAAAAAAAAACATTTTTTTTGGAAAAATCCAAAATTGTCACACTAAATTTATTTCATTTCATTCATTATCAGTACTCACCTACGATATTTTAAGTTTAATACAAATAATATTCGTAAGGATAACACATACAATATGTAAAGAAAACCCTGTCCGATCCGTGAAGGTATTGTTAGGTATCGATAACTGATTCTAATAATGCCTACAAAGCCGGGCTAAACTTAAAAAAAAATCCCCAAAAAAAAATAAATATTATTTCGAAAAAGCGAGGTAACTTAATGCATGTGCGGTAGGCAACCCGATAGGCATACATGCGCGGGTGAAGGGGGGCGGGGCATGCGGCACGTGGTCGCATCGCTATTCGCTCCGTCACAAATGGTGTTGTCAGTTTTTTAAAAATTACCAAATTTCGGGGAAATTGGAATTAATACCCGGGAAAAAAAGGTTATTTCAAAATTCATTATTATTGTTACTGTGATGATTATGTAAATTTTTATATTATATTTGGTCAAGTGTTTACCTGACCTTTATTATCCTTATGGGTCGGACAGGGTTTTCTTTACATATTGTATAATAGAATAGTAATGAAGAATTATATATTCTCTGATATTTGTTCCAGACTGGCGCAAAAACTGACAAAGCAAATTTGAATTAAAATCGGTACACAGATGACTTATATCCCTGGTACCTGGTACAAGTTACACACGGTATTCTTAATCCTGGTAGTAAGTACATTATATATTTACCTACATCAACACGAGAAAAACCGCAAGCAAAAACTACCCTACTATAACAGGGTAGATGACTAAAAAAAAGTAATTAGTCCGGCAGTCAGATTTCCAAAAAAAACTGGACACGTATTTTTTCTTTTTTAATATAGACAAAACATGAAGACGATACAGTGAGTTGAAAACTCGTGTGACGTCACTCCTTGCTACACTTTTTAACAACGAGTGACGTCACCAGCCACCACTCCTGATCTTTGATGCCTTTTATATTTGTAAATTTTTATTGATTTGATAAAACAAAATATACGTATCCAATATTTTTCTATAATCTGAATGACGGACTAAATACAATCATTTTTTTTTTACCCAGGAAACATTCCTTTTATATCCAGTATCTATTTCGAAAATAAATCCTACTAGTACATACACTACTATATTTTCATAATTACATTTTCCTCCATTTTATAATATCTGGCCGTTTTCCAACACTAAAATTGAGAGCCAGTCGCCGCCTTCATTAGTAAGCGAGTAATTACATCATGAGTACATATATTCTCATGAATTTCCGATAGGAATTAAATGCAACACGGAGCAAGCAACCTACTAATTTGCTATGTTCGTAAAATGATTTCAACACTGACCAGCTGCAGCACTCTGTTTACTCTCGCGCATACTGTTTACTCTCAATTCGAATCATTTTGAATCATAATGCTAATCCATTGCTCCATATGTCCTAAAATTATGTTTGCTCAACTACGTAAACATCGCAATGAATGTTGTCGAACTGTCAAAATTAAACCCATTGCTACTGATTGAGTGTTACGCAATTACCCTGCTGATCAAAAAGACACAGCTAGCACAATCCATATGTTTGTATAGTTAAAGTTTGCTATTTTGTGAACGTTCGTTCATTCGTGTTTGTTTACTATTATACTTTAACTAATTATTAATGTTGTAACCCATAACTGTTTTTTGTATCAAATAAATAAAATGAAATAAAAATACGGGAATTGCCCACTACAGAATTGGTTTTGGCGATCTAACTTTAATCGGTCATTCGGCAATTATTACGTAGCATAGTTTGGGTAGCGCAGGACCGGTCGTCGGTCGTGGCGAACCCTAGGGAGCGTCCAGCAGTGGACGTCTTTCGGCTGAAATGACGATGATGATGATAGTTTGGGTTATGTCTGATAGGTATGTGTTTGTATGTCACTGTAAATTTCAGACTAATCCTTATGTGTCCGTATCTCGTCAAAGGTGACATAAGGATTATGTCGGAGGAAGCTTAGTGAGACTTAAGTTGAACAATCTGTCTCTTTTTAAATTATAAACTAGTGCTTAACCGCAATCCCGCCTGATGGTAAGCAATGATGCAATCGTGAATGGTTATACGTACTAGTTTATTAAGAGCCTATTCACTCTAGCCTTGAAGGCACTCAAATTGTAGTCCGACGGAAACACCGCCGCCGGCAAGTTGTTCTAGTCCCTTGATGTACGCGGTATAAAGAAGGAGGCGAAACGCTTCGTCCGGATCGTAGTAGTGTTAACAACGTAAGGGTGGAAACTCGCCGTACGACGGGTCGTCCGATGGAGGAACGGAGATGGGGGAATTAAATCATGCAATTCCCTCGCACACTCCCAAAAATGCATCCTATAGAACACCGAAAGGCTGGCTACTCTACGCCTGTGCTCTAGGCTTTGGAGACCGTCTCGAGTTAAGTCAGGGTCACCAATTAGCCTCGTCGCACGCCTCCACTGAATCCAAAGTAGCCAGGTGATATTTCGCAGCACCAGCCCAAATGTGGCTGCAGTACTCCACACACGAACGGACCTGTGCTTTCTACAACATTTGAAGCTGCCCCGGTTTGAAGTACCGCTAGACCTTCGCGATGACGCCAAATTTTCTGGCAGCCACCTTGGCCTTGGACTCAATGAACCACCCAAAGTTTAGGTTCGAGGAAATCTCAACTCCCAAAAGCTGAAGGCGGTCGGTGCACTCCAAGGATACATTCTGAAAAGTAGGAGCCAAGGTGAACGGGCTCCTTTTGGCGGTGAAATTATGTATGTATATGTCTTTCGTGTTCATTTACTATTATAATTTAACTAATTAGTTTTTTGAATCAAATAAATAAAATGAAATAAAAATACGGGAATTGCCCACTACAGAATTGGTTTTGGCGATCTAACTTTAATCGGTCATTCTGCAATTATTACGTAGCATAGTTTGGGTAGCGCAGGACCGGTCGTCGTGGCGAATCTTGGGGAGGCCTATGTCCAGCAATGGACGTCTTTCGGCTGAAATGATGATGATGATGATAGTTTGGGTTATATCTGATAGGTATGTGTTTGTATGTCACTGTAAATTTCAGACTAATCCTTATGTGTCCGTATCTCATCAAAGGTGACATAAGGATTATGTCGTAGGAAGCTTAGTGAGACTTAAGTTGAACAATCTGTCTCTTTTTAAATTATAAACTAGTGCTTAACCGCAATCTCGCCTGATGGTAAGCAGTGATGCAATCGTTGATGGTAAAGCGCACTAGTTTATTAAGAGCATATTCGCTCTAGCCTTGAAAACACTCAAATTGTAGTACAAAGGAAACAGCGCCGCTGGTAAATTGTTCCAGTCTCTCGATGTACGCGATATAAAAGAGGAGGCGAAACACTTCGTCCGGATCGTAGTGGTGTTAACAACGCAAGGGTCGAAACTCGCCGTACGACGGGTCGTCCGATGGTGAAACGGAAATGGGGGAATTAAATCAAGCAATTCCCTCGCACACTCACCGCATAGGCAGCATGATTACATACATACAAAGTGTAGTCTTTCCCACAATAGCAGAAAGTCTTTAATAAACCACAAACCGCATAACACCAATTTTACGTATCAGCGAACTACATCAAAGTATTTTACCGAAAATTGGTTGAAGTTATCCAACTTTATTACAACTACACGTACCTACTTGCAACTAAACTACGAGTAACGTAAACTTCGGCCCAGTAGCTTTGGAGTTGAGAACTATTAGAAAAGTCAACACTAAGTTTGATTACTGTGGAGTACATGTAATCAATTTGAACATTGGAAATTGAGTGATATCCAGGAACAAATTGTCGACGCCCTTGTTGTTAAAAGTTTCGAACTCTTTAAACACGATAAACAATTTTACAGAGATTGCTACAACTAACGGAAAAAGGATCAAATTCAATATAATAGAATAGAATACTCTTTATTCTGTACACTATATAAATTACAGAACATAATATGCAGACTTCTACAAAAGGTAACACAATGGGCAGTCTTATAGCATATAGCATATGAAGATGCTGCTCAGCTGCCTCCTTCTCTTTATCTAATTCATTCATCATCAGTATGCTGTCGATCTCTACAACTGGATAAAGGTCTTTCTCATTAGTTTCTCGAACTATCCACCAGACTTTAAAAGGGACCAAGTTTTCTAAGTCTGTTTCAGCATTTCTTCTCAGGGTCAGTGGCACAAACTTCTGCTAGTTTCTTCTAAAAAAAAAAATGCAATATAAGTAGAGAAAATTTGTTCCAGTCCTTAGATGTACGCTGTATAAAAGACGAGGCAATACACTTCGGCCGGATGGTGCCAACAACGTAAGGGTGGATACGCGCCGTACGACGGGTCGTCCGATGATAGAACGGAGAGAAAGGAATTAAATCATGCAATACAAACGCACACTCTCCAAAATGCATTCCAAATGATTGATCAATACCTACATATTGACAACGTACAACAAATCAAACTTTTGGATTCAATATGCCGTTAATGATCTTTTTGTGACTGATTTTTCCAACAGCAAAGTAGGTAATTTTATTCGAGGAATCATTTTGGCATACTATTCATACAAAAACTGCCAAACGTCAAATTTGTTCCTCAAATAAAAGTTATTTGGCGATGTATAAATCCGCCCTTATATAAATAAACTTACTTACATAAAACTTAACGCTAAAGAAGATTACTTTATAGGATAACTGAGCAAGTTTGTTCCTACATATACAATATGTTAAGAAAACCCTGTCCGATCCGTGAAGGTATTGTTAGGTATCGATAACTGATTCTACTAATGCCTGCAAAACCTGGCTAAACTTAAAAAAAAATACCCCCTAAAAAATAAATAACTTAAATAAAATAAATAGGTAATTTCATGGCAACACAGGCACAGGTCATGACCGCAGTTGACCTCATGCTTGTAGGTATAGGTAGCTTGTTCACGTTTATCGACTCTCGAAAGAAACAATGATACTTAGGTAGTTTGAGAAAAGAATTTTTTTAAGGAGGAAGGTCGTCTGACTCTCCGAATGTATTATTTCATTGCGGAGGGATTGGATTGCTGGGGATTGCAGGCGGAGATGTTCCATATTTCGTCGCACGAGATTAGCACGGACATGCACACAAATAAAAATCAAGTGGTGTCAAATCCGCGCTGGCCACAGTTGGCCCCTACCAATCCACTGCTCGCCGAACTGATAATGGACAATAATGATAATGTACTCACGTACAGGTCGGAAAAAATATCGTGAGGCACCGTCATGCTGGAACCCTCGTGCAGCATTGACCGATAAGTACCCACTTCCAAAACACCTGATCACAACACAGCTAATTGCAGTTACTACCTCCATCATATGTTACATTACTCTACGTTAGAAAACGACATGATCACACAATACACGAATAGTGTGTACACCAGCAATGTTTCCGCGCAACTAATAATTTAAAATAAAAATTATTTTTATTGTATAAACATAGGTATCTACGCGGCTGGCGGCTTCATGCTTTGATAGAGATGTGTAAGTAATCAAAATATTGTTTTTTTTATCGATTGATACTCGTCTATTTTTGGTATCGATTTAGTATTGTAGTTTCTCATTCTTATTCTCGATTCAACATCGCATGGAATTGTTTAGAACTTTTACAAAACTCAAATTAGCGAGGTACACTGCTGTAAATGAAAATCATGCCAATGTATTAATTTCAGTTTCTGTCTTAATATCGATGATATTGACCGATAAAATATTTGTAAAACTTTACTAAAATTGTGTTTCATAAGTCTTTCTCGTTTCTGTTTACTAATACTTGTGTTATAATAATGTTATTAGTAATTAATCGATAAACAAACAAAAGTACTTTTACCATTGGGTAATCTGTGTTTTTACAACAAATCCTTCAACCAGATATAAGTTTCGATTAATAGCGATAAAAAAACGTTATTACGCAAAAAATAGTACATCCCTAGTTTCACGTACTTTTTTCTTCGACGACACCGACAAACTCGCTGCGCGCCGGCATCACAAACGAGGCCGCCAAATATTGAACATAAATTTATACATTTAATATCCACCAATAAATCAAACGATGATACCGCCGAAAATGGTGTTGTCACATTTTAAAAATTTACCTAATTTTGGGGAAGTTCGCGGGAAAAAAAGATAATTTCAAAATCACTAGTATTGTTACTATGATGATTATGTAAAATTTCATATTTTATTTGGCCATGTGTTTACCTAACCTTTATTATCCTTACGGGTCGGACAGGGTTTTCTTAACATATTGTATATAATAATATTGGGATAGCTTTTGACTGACTTCATAATAAGCGATATTATATTATGTTAATTCCATAATATACCATAACAAAATCTTTTAGTCTTAAAGCTCTCAGTGCTAGCCCTGTATAGAAGTCTAACAGATGGTATTCGGGACACAAAGCTGCGCTATCCTGGACACAGGGGTACAATAGACCGACAGCGCGCGAGATAATGTTTTTCATAACGCGGCCCGGCTTAATGGAGGATTCGGCGTAAGCTATGAGTGTTTGTAAAGCTATAATATTTGTGAGAGATACGCGACGCTATGAAGCTCCAGACAGCCTCCGTAGCGCTAGCGAACGCGGCCGCTGTGCAAGGAGGCGCGGATTCGACCAATTTGCACTGGTCTGGTCGTGCCTCGGAAAGCACGTTAATCCGTTGGTCCCGGATGTCATACGAACATCTAATGGCAGTCGTTACGGGTTGATCGAGCCGTCAAAGGTTCAACATTTGGTCTAACTGCAATGCTTCGATATCGCCTTCGGGTTGTGGAGGTCAGACGGCAGTCGCTTCACGGAAAATATCGAAGTTTAGCCAATATCTATTAGACTGATAAAGCGGACCCCAGAGTCCAAAGCTGAAAAAGCTTCGGATGCGACTGGGATTAACGCTGAGATGATGATGATGACGCAACGCTATGAAGCTGTAATGTGTTAGTGTGGAGACTTAATTGGAAGAGTGAAACAACATGAGCCTGAACAGGGGAATCTAATCCACTAATCGTTTATTCAGCGCACTCTGTGTCATTGTCAGCTGTCACCCGTCTGTGATATCAACTATTTACTCGTAATTGGTTGGTTTGAATTCCTTATCTTTGTTTTAGATAAAATACATGTTTATATCAAAACATTATAATAATTAATTTATAATCTTTTTTGTCCCTAATCCATACTATTATTATAAATGCGAAAGTAACTCTGTCTGTCTGTCTGTCTGTTACGCTTTCCCGCCTAAACCTCTCAACCGATTTTGATGAAATTTGGCACAGACAATCTTTAGACCCTGAGAAAGAACATAGGCTACCTTTCATCCCGGAAAAATTTGATGTTCCCGAGGGAAATCTAAAAAGCGCGATATAACCGAATTCCACGCGGGCAAAGCCGCGGGCGGAAAGCTAGTACAATATACATATGTCGCCCGTGTTAGTCGACACGTTGTGACTTGTTATGACACGTTATGACATGTTATAATAAGTTATGACACTTTATGATTTGTTATGAAAAACGTTCTCTAAACTACTTCAAATGTAATGTTAAGACACTAACGTCCGAAATTCCAACTAAACTGTCATCAAGCTTTGTCATAAGAATAATATTCAATTAGAGCATCCTGCTGCTATGACAATCTAAAACATGAAATAAGGACACTTTTATTAATTTTTAAAATTTCCGGTCGGTAACTGGAAATAAGGTATGTATTATCATGTGGAACTTCTCAGCGGAAGTTAGTTGTTTACTGGCGGCAAACAGGCTCAGCCCAAATAGGGGGTTATGTTATGCAATATTACGGGCAAAATGTGGGTATAATCGGCTCATGTCAGCCTGGCCCATTGCAGAAACAGTGCATTTCGTTATGTGTAATGTAGAGCTGGAAAACGGTACAAAGAAGGCCTTGCCAGTATGGTCTGAAGTTTTTTTTTATAATTATAAACTAATGCTTGACTGCAATCCCACCTCGCAAGCAGTGATGCAATCGTTGATGGTAAATTGCGCTAGTTTATTAAGCCTATTCAATTAGAAAACTTAGTGAATAGGAAGTAAGACGGCAGTTGAGCGAGGTGATGCAATGTTAAACCCAATAACACGACGAACGATGCTGCGCCTGAGGGAGATTGATCTGGAGATCTGGACACAACAACATTTGGTATATCGTACCCGGCACACATCGCAACACAAATGCTCAGACCCTTCCTCCGTACGGCTTTACCAGACATCATGCCGGAACACGACGAATCGTTTGGCGTAAAATACATCGCTCCACATCGCTTTCACTGTTTCACAAGCCCAACGTTTTCAGTGATTCTCATTTTATGCAATGAGTCAACAGTTATCCGGCTCACAATGGGAACTTCCAGCCAGATAACGGTTTTTAGTTTTGATTTCTAAACCTTCTTTAGTTGGATATTAAACGAGGACAATACTAGTTCCTAACAAATATCATGGTTAGAGAAGGTCTTAGAAAAGGGATAATGGGTGTTCTTCGATATTATGGGTTGTGAGTATTATTGATTCAGGAGTAGGGATTTTTATATTCTCTGTAGTGTTTTATGAAAGTTCATGAGAAGGAGTATGATAAATATGAATGAGTCATGGCTTAATAAGGAGGGTGTTTAGGATTAAAAGACTAGATTTCGGAACCACAAATTATATACTCCACGTCACTATTAAAAACAAAACGTCAAAATATGAATGAGTCATGGCTTATTAAGAAGGGTGTTTAGGATTAAAAGACTAGATTTCGGAACCACAAATTATATACTCCACGTCACTATTAAAAACAAAACGTCAATGTCTTTGATGGATGATTCGAGAAGAAAATTCGGTACGTGAGATGTGAGCTGAGAGAGTGTGTGCTTAATAAGAATTTATTACTGGGAATAATTCTATACAATATGTTAAGAAAACCCTGTCCGACCCGTAAGGATAATAAAGGTTAGGTAATCACATGACCAAATAAAATATGAAATTTTACTTAATCATTATAGTAACAATATTAGTGAATTTTGAAATAATCTTTTTTTCCCGCGAATTAATTCCAACTTCCCCAAAATTTGGTAGTTTTTAAAAAGTGACAACATTATTTTTGACGGTATAATTCTGAGCGAATAGCGATGCGGTCGCGTGTCGCGTGCTCTGCCCCTCTTCACCCGCGCCTGTATGGCCTACCGCACATATTTTAAGTTACCTCTTTTTGCGAAATAATATTAATTTTTTTAGGAGGATTTTTTTTTAAGTTTAGCCCGGCTTTGTAGGCATTAGTAGAATCAGTTATTGATAACTAACAATACCTTCACGGATCGGACAGGGTTTTCTTTACACATTGTATAGGTGATTGAAATCCAGCGCATAGGACGATTGATTGTTACCAAGTTTTATTCAGCGGATTCTCGAAACTAGATTGGCAGTTTTGAAGACAGACAACGCACGCGAGTGGGGCGCGGCGTTATTTGGTGAATCTACACGATCCAAGTATATAACTATATCTATTAGTATATTATAGTGTACGACAATACAACACAGAACTCACTACATAGAACTCATACAATAGCGAACAACAATGGGTAAGTCTTTTAAATTGTCATAAAACCTTGTAGGTAGGCGGCTGTTGACATCCATCCATACTAATATTATAAATGCGAAAGTAACTCAGTCTGTCTGTCTGTCTGCCTGTCTGTCTGTCTGTCTGTCTGTCTGTCTGTTACGCTTTCCCGCTTAAACCTCTCAACCGATTTTGATGACATTTGGCACAGACAATCTTTAGACCCTGAGAAAGAACATAGGCTACCTTTTATCCCGGAAAAATTTGATGTTCCCGAGGAAAATCTAAAAAGCGCGATATAACCGAACTCCACGCGGGCGAAGCCGCGGGTGGAAAGCTAGTACTTAATATTATAAATGCGAAAGTAACTCTGTCTGTCTGTCTGTTACGCTTTCCCGCTTAAACCTCTCAACCGATTTTGATGAAATTTGACACAGATAATCTTTAGACCCTGAGAAAGGACATAGGCTACCTTTTACTTATCCCGTAAAAATTTGATATTCCCGAGGGAAATATAAAAAGCGCGATGTAACCGAACTCCACGCGGGCGAAGCCGCGGGCGGAAAGCTAGTTTATTATTATAAATGCGAAAGTAACTCTGTCTGTCTGTTTGTCTGTTACGCTTTCCCGCTTAAACCTCTCAACCGATTTTGATGAAATTTGGCACAGATAATCTTTAGACCCTGAGAAAGGACATAGGCTACCTTTTATCGCGGAAAAATTTGATATTTCCGAGGGAAATCTAAAAAGCGCGATATAACCGAACTCCACGCGGGCGAAGCCGCGGGCGGAAAGCTAGTATTTTATAAGGTGCAAACTTGTGAGGCATTGGGGCATTGCAAGGCTCATATCGGTAGCTCAGAGCGTATTATACATTTGTGGTAGCAAGAGCGTGGATCTCTTGGCTGCCTTATTAAACAGACGGAATATATTGCCAACGATTTTTTAACCGACTTCAAAAAGGAGGAGGTTACTCAATTCGACCGTATATATGCTTTTTTTATGTTTGTTCGCGCATAACTTCGTCGTTTATGAATCGATTATTCTTTTTCTGTTGGAAAGAAGACGTTCCCAAGGCGGTCTCATGATAAGGATATCAAGGTTTGATGAAAGACCAGAGAAAACAAGGAAAACTTTCAAAAATTGCAGGCGCGACTAGTGCATTTCTTAGCATTTTCATTAAGTATTTTAAAGCACTACAATTTAATAAAGGTCTGGAGTAGATGTGATGCTGGAGCCGGGAGACAGTCGAAGGAACTCCTCAACAATTCACAGCAGCTACCTTGCGTTTGTGCTTGAATAATTTGTATTGACAAAAACCTTAAACCTAGATGGGTGGTGACTGTCATTAGGGTGCTGATGATGATGACAAAGGTCAGTTCCGGAAACTCCTAAACGATTTGCAGTAGCTACCTTGTATTTGGACTCAATTCATTTACATTGATGAGACCTGTGCGCCCATTAGGTTAAAATAATGGTCTGCAGTAAATTTGATGATGAAGACCATAGGCAGTTGAGGGAATACTTACGGGTAAAAATTAAAGTAAACAAAATTACGTCGTTTCCCAACTATATTTGCGTCAGCTTCCAGTCTGACCGGATGCAACTGAACACATAGTACTTTTAACAACTAAAAAGTGAAAAATAAAAACTTTTTTACAAAAAAACAACCGACTTCCAAAAACTACTGTGTCAAAAACCACGGTGTCAAAAATAAATATACAAAACCAAAGACACCGACTTCCGAATATAGTTATTTTTCCCTTTGTAGTGGTTTTTGGAAGTCGGTTGTTTTTTTGTAAAAAAGTTTTTCTTATTTCTCTTAATTTCTCTTAATATATTCTAAAAAGTCTTAGGTTTAAAAGTTGAGTGAAGTGATTTAAGAGAGAGGTGACAATAATGTCTTAAGATTAGTTGGAATTACACTCACTTCACCAAGTTTTCACAGTGACTAGGTTACGAAATAGCACTGTTGCAGTTCTAAGTGTACAACAACTAGGGGCCGCCAGCGACTTCGTTCGCGTGGAGTTAGTTATGCTCTGCTTCTATTGGTAGCAGCGTGATACGACGCAGCGTGATGCCTAAAGCCTTCCTGGATTAACGGGCTATCCAACGCAAAAATAATTTTTCAAATCGGACCGGTAGTTCCTGAGATTAGCGCGTTCAAACAAACAAACAAACTCTTCAGCTTTATATTTTAGTATAGATTAATATGGAACAGGTTAATTGTTCAATCTAATAGGGGTGACGGCGGCAGTGGCCCCGCTAAGTCAAACGTGAAGCAAACACTGTCGAACCATCCTTTTTTGGAACTATTTCACCACATTTTCAGACCCCTTTCTGATCTGAAAACCTCTAGTTAAGACTAGAACGCAGAAATTTATGACATCCAGTAAGCTATAATCAAACATCTACCTAAAATCCATAATTTCAAGTCTGTAAGTCCTTTAGTTCCGAAGTTAAGCGAAAGTAAATTTTCAACGAATGAAAAAAAAAAAACTTTTAAAGAATGTTCAACAGTCAAGCCACACAACATTAACTATAATAATAAAAAAAATGCAGTAAGGAACACTTTCCACGACTTGCCACGACTTTGTCTAGATTTCATTACTTTTTAGAGATAAACAAGCAGCTTCAGCGAAACTTGGCTAGTTCTTTACAGAATGTTTTTGTTAACAAAAAATAAGCTTAATTAGTCGTAATACATTTAGGTTAAAAACGAAACAATTGTTCTATATTTAGACCATTGTAACCGATTCTATTTCCATTTCCAGTGAGTATAATTAATCTTCCAAAGCCCACGCAATTTCATGCTTATTTGTTTTGACGTAAATACAGTAATTATTAGGAATTTTACCCAAATTTAACCTTAAGTTGTTCTGTCTCGTTATAAAGCGACTTCTAATTTTTACCCGACTACGGCAAAGCAAAGGGAGGGTTATGATTTTGACAGGCTATGTATGTATGTATGTTCATCTGTTCCCTCGTAACTTCTAAACTACTTATCAAAATTCGACAAATGACATATCATTAGAAGCGTCTTAATTGTCCGCTGGTTATAGGCTATATGGGGTTTCACAAAATCTAATGTGGCGCCCTCTAGCGGACAAAACATACAGAGTAAAAAAATAAAGTTAAGATAAGGTCAAGGTGCTACGGTAGGTAGGTATATGCAACGTGTGACTACGCCTTTCCAAACATGAAAATTTATCTCTACATAGTGAATATTGCATTCTTCAGAATAGTACCTATTGTATGACATTATTGACAATTTACAAAGAAGACATCTTGGTAGAGTCTACTGTGTTCATTTACTTGCAACTACATTAGGAACTTTGTTCAGTTCAGTATTCTGAAAATCTTATTTTATACTTTTTCAGCGTCGTTTTTGTCGCAACTCTGTTCCTGCTGCATATTAACGATCTGCTCATGCCCGGTATCTATGGGTATGTAGATGACAGCACAGTTGTGGAGAGATACCTGCCGGAAGTTCGGGCTAGTAGGGAATCAATCCAGTCCGAAAGAGAGGCTATGGTAGAGCGTACGAGTGCTGCACTACAGACAGTCTCCGAATGGGGCAAAGCCAACCTTGTAGCATTCAATGCCGCCTAAAAGCAGGCGTGTCTTTTCACCGCTAAAAGGAGCCCGTTCACCTTGGCTCCTACTTTTCAGAATGTATCCTTGGAGTGCACCGATCGCCTTCAGCTTTTGGGAGTTGAGATTTCCTCGAACCTAAAGTTTAGGGGTTTCATTGAGTCCAAGGCCAAGGTGGCTGTCAGAAAATTTGGCGTCATCGCAAAGGTCCGGCGGTACTTCACACCTGGGCAGCTTCTAATGTTGTACAAAGCACAGGTCCACTCATGTGTGAAGTGCACTGCAGCCACATTTGGGCTGGTGCTGCGAAATTTCACCAATGTTACTGTAGATTCGGTGGAGAGGCGTCTGAAGAGGCTGATTGGCGACCCAGATTTAACTTGAAACGGTCTCCAAAGCCTGGAGCATAGGCGTAGAGTAGCCAGCCTTTCGGTCTTCTATAGGATGCATTTTGGAGTGTGTGCAAGGGAATTGCATGATTTAATTCCCCCATCTCCATTCCACCATCGGACGACCCGTCGTACGGCGACTTTCCACCCTTACGTTGTTAACACCACTACGATCCGGACGAAGCGTTTCGCTTCGTCTTTTATACCGCGTACATCGAGGGACTGGATACATTTGTCAGCGGCTATATTTCCGTCGGACTACAATTTAACTGTCTTCAAGGCTAGAGTGAATTGGCTCTTAATAACATTTATCATTGCATCAGTGCTTACCATCAGGCGGGATCGCGAGGTGGAAACAAAAAAATTTAACAAATACGTTTTCCTGATGTTATAGCCAGGGTCAAAGACATCACCACCTTATACATCAATGGACAACACACATTATCTAGCCATTGGCAATTTACAAAATATCCGTCCCTTAGAAGTTGTGTTTAAAAGCAAGCCGATCGCCCCGTGTGTAACGGCACTTACGATCCAAACTACGGCAGTGTTTCCGTCACACAACAATTTGAGTGTCTTCAAGGCTAGAGTGAAGTAGCTCTTAATAAACTAGTGCGCTTTACCGTCAACGATCGCATCACTGCTTACCATCAGGCGGGATTGCGGTCAAGCGCTAGTTTATATAATTTATAAAAAAAAAAAAAACAGAATTTATTTGGTACTTATCTACCAAAGACATGATAAACATTTTTTTTAATAGTTATAAACTAGTGTTTGACTGCAATCCCACCTGATGGTAAGCAGTGATGCAATCGTTGATGGTAAAGCG
This sequence comes from Sesamia nonagrioides, assembly GCA_017933935.1. Taxonomy (NCBI): domain Eukaryota; kingdom Metazoa; phylum Arthropoda; class Insecta; order Lepidoptera; family Noctuidae; genus Sesamia; species Sesamia nonagrioides. Next base: position 96,811 of record JADWQK010001439.1, read on the forward strand.
CACTGGCTTATGAAGCCTATTCACTCAAAAAAACTGAGTGAATAGGAAGGAAGACGGCAGTTGAGCGTGGTGATGCAATGTTTAACCCAACAACACGACCAACTCCCGACACAACAACATTAGGCACATCGTACCCGGCACACATCGCAACACAACTGCTCAGACCCGTCCACCGTACGGCTTCATCAGACATCATGCCGTAACACGACGAATCGCTTGGCGGCAAGACTTTGTCTGGTGGGTGGTAACTTATATAACCGGCGGCTGATGTTGTTGCGTACCACCGAAAAACATGACGTATAAAGTAATATTTATTTTTGTCCTTTTCTTAATGAAATAGAAAGAATTCTTTCTATTTAAGTAAAAAAAAAAAAACTAAATAAGCTAAGTAATAAGCTAAGTTAAATTAAAGTTCAATGCATCCTATTGGATGCATTAAACTTTAATTTAACTTAGTTGGTGAACAAGGGAATCGGGGCCTGGGATTTTCAGCTTTATTCCAACAAATCTTATGTACTTACTCAATGATATAATATTAACAGATATGATATGTTCTAACAAACTAACCAAAATAAATGTGCCATTCGGAGCAGCAGCACACACATGCACATTTTTTATTCTGCGTACATTTCACACGTTGATAGAGTGTGAGTGAGATGGGGCGCAATCTAAAGCATAGAGAAGAAAAAGATGGCTAGTGTTTGTCATTTGCGCTGTTAGTGTTTGTCGTTTGTTTTTACGAGTGTATCGAGAGTGACTAAAATGAGATACTGGACTTACCTTCTTTTGTACGCTTCATTTTCAGTGCGCTAGTGACATATCTACCTTAGTTTAATATTATATCAATGTTCTTACTGCTAAGCTGTCAACTAAGATTCGGTTTAAACGTCAGTTTTTGTAAATAGGACCTTAATTCTTTCGGAATAATGTCGGAAATTGAAAAGGAATGAAGGCTTTTTTTAAATTTTCAAATACCACAATAGCTTTGGTATAAAAAAGAACACTGTTATATTTTGATTTCGTTCAAAACGAATGATCAAATTCAATCGGCAATCTCCATATACAATTTTAACCCATTCGCCGCCGCGGACTTTTTAATTACTTGCGGCGTGTCGATAAAAGTTTTTTTGTGTAAAAATATATACTCACCATTACCATATCAATCAGAGGTTTTAATTAATACACACAGTATACACTGCGTTGATTCATAAAAGTAAAAGAAAAGAGTACAAGAATCAGGGTACCAGTGATAAAATATGGTGAAATTTTAGTGGTTATTTTAACTGACATAGGTTGGCATGACAGGAAATGCGAAATGTCAGTGAAGTGATTACTATATTTTAGGTATACATATTAGATGTGGTTACGGCCACCACGAGACAAGGGCATTGAACCAATTGAGAGCCAGTCTTAGAGATTAAGTTTACAGCCCTTCGAGCAAAAGCATTGCCATGGTGGCAGTCAATCACGTTGTTTGTGTTTTTCTAAATCACACGTGGGCACAAATGAGCACCACTTAAGCGTTCGTGTTATCCGTATATTATTTAAAAAAAGAATATCAAACTAAAAGTTAAAAATGTTTTTAAAATTTAATTTATGACAATAGTATATAAACAATGTTTTATTAGTTTTTTAAACTATATTTATTTTCAACTTTTTGCGGTGCTCATTTGTTTTTACCAAACCTTTCTTGATCTCCAATAGACAGAATAGCAAGTGATAAAATTCGTAATGATGCAAAAAACCAGTTTGATACGCCCTTCCGTTTTGCCCAGAGCGGGAGAAGTCATATGATGATATCCCACCCCAAAAAAAAGTTAGACAGCTGCTAAATATATAGGTATCAAATATTAGTACACCTTTTTTCTTTTTGTTCTGGATATAAAATCATCAAATGACCTCTCCCGCTCTGGGCGGAGCGGAATGTCAGACTTTTACTGACTGACACCCACCTATCTGTCTTCACTTGCCTGTTCACTTGGCCACGATTTCTTTTTTAACCAACCCACAAGTCCGGCCCAAGGGGCATGGATCTTCGTGGACACCGTCACGATGTGCTGACATCTCTTTGAGGAGCGTGAAACACAACGCGCCGTCGATCCGGGCCTAGTCCTTACCGGGCGTCGAGCAGTGGGCGGCTCGTTCTCTGGAAATATTGGTACACCATAGCTGGGTTACAACGATAACTCCTTGCTAAGACCAGATGTCAGACTTACGGGGTTCTGACAAACCCTTATGACTTACAAAAGATCTACAAATGACAACCAGGCCCAACTGCTTAAGATGCTTTCGGAAGCATGGGAATGTTTGGTCACGCATTTACGAACCGACTGCAGCTAGTATAGCTTTATCTTTGTCTTTTCTACCCATATAGCTGATATTATGTAGCCACAATCACCTGCAAGAATATATCAGACAGTAAAAGACGCAAAATATACAACTTACTACACTTATTTACTCCGTGGCTTCAACCCTAAACTGCTATCGTTTAACCGCTAGGCGTGTCGACTTCCTTTATTTTATACGTTGCTCGTAAATGAACTTCCTAAAAGGTTGTGGCCGAAAACAGTATACGAACGTTGACGACATTTTGTACTGATACAATCTGAGAGGATTTTATTTAAGTAACACGTAGGATTTGTGTCGGAACTGTTAAACAAATGGAAAAGTTTTTTTTTTCTTTAGAATATCTGTGGGTACTACAAACAATTCATACTTGACATTTTCACATAACAGCACCCTAATTACGTAACATACTATTAATGTCAGTTGGAATCATTTCAAAGCATATTGCTAATCCATTGCTCCCTAAGTTCGAAAAGTGTGTCTGCTCAACAACGTAAAGAACGCAATGAATGTTGTTGAACTGTCAAAATGAAACCCATTGCTACTGATAGTGTGTTACGCAAGTACCCTGCTGATCAGACAGTTGCTAAAAACCTTAAATGCGTAATCGAAAGAAGGTTTTTATAGATTACTAGCTGTTGCCCGCGACTCCGTCCGCGTGGACTTCAGTTTACAGGAGCTCAGTTGATATAAAATAAGCGCCTGTTAACATAATGGGAGCAATATGTACGCCCGCGTTCACACCTGTTTCCTATTGGTCATAGCGGGATGTTATATAGCCTATATCCTTTCTCAGGCTCTAGAAGTCTAGAATATCTGTGTAGCAAATTTTATTACAATCGGTTCAGTAGTTTTGGCGTGAAAGCCGGACAGACAGACAGAGATACTTTCGCATTTAAAATATTAGTATGGATGTATATTAAAGAACTAATTCTATTCCCACAATCATCTAGCGTGGTCTATGCTAATTAGCTCCTTGTTCGTATAGTACAGGTAAAGATTACCATTAAGCCATAACTTGTGTCAAGAAAATTACGTATAATATTATTACTGTATTGTGATCGCAGTAATTTTAGGGTTCCGTTACTAAGACTCCGCGGTCTGCATGTCTATCCGTCTGTCTGTCACCAGGCTGTATTTCATGAACTGTTATAAATTGGTAGATCAAATTTGTCATTTTTGAATTTTTTAAAAGTTTATCTTTCGTGAAAATTTCAACCGTCGCGCGTCACCCTGTTGCCGTTATTCATTTCGAGCTAAAAAACCAAAGAGAATTCAACTATGTTCTCGCCTTCTCGACGTTGGCTATGTATTTTATTCGGAGTGTATTTGTTGTTATAGCGGCAACCGGAATATTTTCTATTTATAAATTATAAACTTGTGTTTGACCGCAATCTCGCTTGATGGTAAGCAGTCATGCAATCGTTGACGGTAAAGCGCGCAAATTTATTAAGAGCCTAGTCACTCTAGTCTTGAATACACTTAAATTGTAATCCGACGGAAACACCACCGCTGGTAAATTGTTCCAGTCCCTCGATGTACGCGGTATAAAAGAATAGCCGAAACGCTTCGTTCGGATCGTAGTGGTGTCAACAACGTAAGGGTGGAAACTCGTCGTACAACGGGTCGCCCGATGATAGAACGGAGATGGGGAATTAAATCATGCAATTCCCTCGCACGCACTCCAAAATGCATCCTATATAACACCGAGAGGCTGGCTGCTCTTCACCTGTGCTCCAGGCTTTGGAGATCGTTTTGAGCTAAATCTCTGTCTTCAGTTAGCCTCTTCACCACTGAATCCAAAGTAGCCAGGTGGCATTTTGGAGCACCAGCCCAAATGTGGCTGCAGTACTCCACACACGAACGGCAAAAATTTTAAATGTGTAGCAACCACTGTTCATATTGACAGATATATGGACAGTGGAATCTTAAAAATAGGGTCCCATTTTGTACTTGGCTACGTAACCCTAAAAATGCCTTTTAATTTTAGCTACCTTAACGGTTCATGTGTACAAAGTTACACAAACAGTATTCACAACTTCATAACAAAGAGCGAACTAACTTCGCAATAGACTGATGTGTCGATTTACAGTTTATGACTTCGTTTACCGTACAAATCGGGTGTGGCTGTATAATAAACGGTTGGGGCGACGTCCCGTTAGATAGGTCGTCGGGACAAATCGACCAGGGAAGGGAGTGGTTCGATTTAAATTTAGAAGTCGATTTTGTACATTTATGTTCTAGTTTAATAAAAAAAAAAAGGTTTATTTTTGGAACATAAACATATGAATAGATGAAGGGAGAAACGGTGATAGCTGCAAAAGTTAAAACTGTGTCGCAGCTATCAACGCCCGTTTTAACATTAAGAAAATTTTTGTTCCAGACATAAAGAACATAAATAACTAAAGAATTAAAAATAAAATATAATTTAAAATAAAAATAATGGCATGCAGAAGTGTATTTTGAACAGATGTAGGGTGAAAGTGTAGGTGTATGAAAGTGTATGTGAGAAACTGTATGTATATGCGTATGGGAGTGTGTGTGTATGTTAGGGTGGGGTGTGTGTGTGTATGAGGCTGTGGGGTGTGAGTGTGTGTGGATGTACGGGTGTACTGTTTAACTGATTATACTTCTACAATCTTCTCTGTTTCGTCATATGAAAGTGTTTTCAACCACTCGGGCAACTTCCTTTTAACTCCATTCTCGTTAAGCTATAAATGTTCATAATAATGTATTGTGTTATTTTATTATAAATTTTAGAGCTGACGAATGTAAAGTGTCTCCTCGCTGCCATCGCTTTACAGGGCATAACTTTACAGACTCTATCAGAAAGGCGTCTTGTGATACACAAACCTCGGTCGAAAGGTATCAAGCTGTGTTTTCTAAGTATAGTCTGCAAAATGAAAATCTTTCTAACCGTAAGCACATTACATTCCACGTAGAGATCAGCAGTTGGATATCGGAATGGTTTCTTAGCGAGCACCTTTAGAACAGCTCTTTGTGCTCTTTCCAGCCGAAGCAGAAGTTTTGTGGGCTCCACCCCATGAGGTTCCGCAATATCCAAGAACTGATTGGGCTAGTGCCAGCTATACCATCATGAGGCATCCAAAGTCAGCGACCCCCCTAAGCTTTTTAAATATATAAATTAATCTTCGAACACGTGTTACTAGGGAGGTAATTTGCATTTTCCATGCATTTATGCCGATTAGGGAGGGTTAATATATGAAATTGTTGGTTTTATTGAGTTAGCTTATTGAGTTAGCTTATTGACATTAAAGCTTTTGATATTCTACTGCAGGAAAAAGGCCCTTGTAGCGGTATCTACGAACGCGGAACGTGTCATCGATCAACGCGTCATACTGATATCACGCAGATTCTGCATTTGTATAAGATTTCTCGACATCAACCGTCCGGCGAGTGCCCGGCAGACACAACACATTGGTCTGATCATAGGATCTTCCCTTTTCTGTGAAGGATGAGTGAACTTTACACCTATTCCTCATACTCCTAAACTTCCTAATCTCTTTCCAATTCTCCGGGATGTTCATTTTGTAGACAAAAAAAAAAGAAACAGTCGTAAATATAGTTAAAATATTTCAATGAAATGATTGTTAAGGTGGCTCCAGAGGAAAAACACACCGCAAGCCGTTTTTATGTAGTTTTCCGGAGCTATCTACTCTTTATCCAAAAGAAATATCAACTTATTAAAAATACGTAAATTTTCTCCATAATCTTGGCTCCAAAATTGTAGATTTTTTTTTTTATTTTACTAAGTATAATGTTTAAATAATTCCTTCACAACGAAACCACTGACAAGAGAAATAATAATCATAAACGTGCATCTCCTCGGAAAGTAAGCATTATTTAGATTACGTTCTTACACTAATGGATAGGTAATTTCATGACGAACATTATTGTAGAAATATTTTTTTAAAACGACCAAAATCAAAATTTTGTTCAACAATCTGAGCGCATTCGCCATCATTTCTGTTGCCCGGGCTATTGAGATTCAGTATGCCACAAGCTCTCGAAGGGGGAACCCCTGTCGTTCGTCATCGCGCGCTCCGCTAGCATAAGCGGGCGGCGCGTGAGCGAGAAAGCATCTGCTTGCTCGCTCACGCACCGCATGTCGCATAGAGTATAATACTATCTTAGAGTATCTCTGTTATTGATGTTTATTTTGGTGTTCGTTTTTTTAACCGATTTCAAAAAGGAGGAGGTTGCTCAATTATATGTTTTTTATGTTCAATTTTTAACCGACTTCAAAAAGGAGGAGGTTACTCAATTCGACCGTATATGTTTTTTTTTTATGTTTGTTCGCGCATAACTTCGTCATTTATAAACCGATTTTGATAATTCTTTTTCTGTTGGAAGGAAGACGTTCCCAAGGTGGTCCCTTGATAAGGATATCAAGGTTTGATGGTGGAAGTCCAGAGAAAACAAGCGGAACTTTCAAAAATTGGGGGCGACTAGTGCATTTCTTAGCATTTTCATTAAATATTTTAAAGCACTACAATTTAATAAAGGTCTGGAGTAGATCTGATGATGGAGCCGAGAGACAGTCGAAGGAACTCCTCAACAATTGACAGCAGCTACCTTGTGGTTGGGCTCGATTAATTTGTATTGATAAGAACTTTACACCTAGATGGGTTGCGACTCTCATAAGAGCTCTAATGATGAAGACAAAGGCCAGTTCCGGGAACTCCTCAACGGTTTCCAGTAGCTACTTTGTGGTTGGACTTCATTCATTTATATTAATAAGACCTTTACTCCGATTAGGTTAAAATAATAAATAGTCTACAGTAAATTTAATGATGAAGACCATAGGCAGTTGAGGGAATAGGTACTTACGGGTAAAAATTAAAGTAAACAAAAGTACGTCATTTCCCAACTATATTTGCGTCAGCTTCCAGTCTGACCGGATGCAACTGAATACATAGTACTTTTAACAACTAAAAAATGTAAAATAAAAGCTTTTTTAGAAAAAAACAACCGACTTCCAAAAACCACTATGTAAAGTGAAAAATAACTAATTTCGGAACTCGGTGTCTAAAACGAATATACCAAACGAAAGACACCAACTTCCGAAATTAGTTATTTTTCACTTTGTAGTGGTTTTTGAAGTCGGTTGTTTTTTTGTAAAAAGTTTTTATTTTTATGTTTGTTTGCGGATAACTTCGCCTAAAATTTGGTATTTCGATGAATTTTTGGGTATTTCGACATGGGTGTCGTGATAGGGGTTTTCGGGAGTGCAGATCACGAATATGACGTAATTTTTGAAATCCAAGATGGCCGACACCAATTTTATGATATTTTGACATGGGTGTCGTGAAAGGGGTTTTTGTGGGTGCTAATTACGAAAATGACGTCATTTTGGAAATCCAAGATGGCCGACACCAATTTTATGATATTTTGACATGGGTGTCGTGAAAGGGGTTTTTGTGGGTGCTAATAACGAAAATGACGTCATTTTGGAAATCCAAGATGGCCGACACCAATTTTATGATATTTTGACATGGGTGTCGTGAAAGGGGTTTTTGTGGGTGCTAATCACGAAAATGACGTCATTTTGGAAATCCAAGATGGCCGACACCAATTTTATGATATTTTGACATGGGTGTCGTGAAAGGGGTTTTTGTGGGTGCTAATCACGAAAATGACGTCATTTTGGAAATCCAAGATGGCCGACACCAATTTTATGATATTTTGACATGGGTGTCGTGACGGGGGTTTTCGGGGGTGCAGATCACGAAAATGACGTCATTTTGGAAATCCAAGATGGCTGACACCAATTTTATGATATTTTGACATGGGTGTCGTGACGGGGGTTTTCGGGGGTGCAGATCACGAAAATGACGTCATTTTTGAAATCCAAGATGGCTGACACTAATTTTATGATATTTTGACATGGGTGTCGTGAAAGGGGTTTTCGCGGGTGCTAATCACGAAAATGACGTCAATTATAAGCTGTGGCATAGCTTCTATTTCTTTATCAAAGTCAAAAATAAAACATCAAATATAGTTTAGTCGCTAAATCGCCACCATTTTTCGCACTCCTTCAATGACGTCACTGGTAAAAAATAAATAAATAAATAAACTACAAAAAAGAAAATACATACTTATACAAATGTATACGTTAATTGCAAAATAAAAAAAATACTATGTCATAAATAACTAATAAAAAATTTCCTACTAACTACATACTGCGGAACTCGGTGTGCACACCTTTGCGATTTACCCCGCAGCCACGCGCAGGATTGCGTTTTTTATCTGCATTTTCATGCATATCTGCAGCCCTGCGCGTGAGCGCAGATTCAATGTATAGTACCATGCGTTTCTCCATACAAAATTTGGTACTAGCGAACATCTATCTTATATATAAAATTCTCGTGTCACAGTTTTCGTTCCTATACTCCTCCGAAACGGCTTGACCGATTCTCATGAAATTTTGTGAGCGTATTGAGTAGGTCTGAGAATCGGCCAACATCTGTTTTTCATCCCCCTAAATGTTAGGGGTAGTCCACCCCTATTTGTTTTTTTATTTTTACACAACATTTTTAGTTTCTATTTTTTTACAACATACAAAAATACATACAATCCTAAATTTTCACCCTTCTACGATCAATCCTTCAAAACTGATCAATCGTCATTTAATTAGTTTTATTCCCATGGGAAATCTAAAAAACGCGATATAACCCAATTCCACGCGGGCGAAGCCGCGGGCGGAAAGCTAGTACTAATATATAAAGCTGAAGAGTTTGTTTGTTTGAACGCGCTAATTTCAGGCACTACGGGTTCGATTTGAAAAATTCTTTTTGCGTTGGATAGCTCATTAATCCAGAAAAGCTTAAGGCTATAAAACATCACGCTGCGACTAATAGGAGCAGAGCATTACTAACTCAACGCGAACGAAGTCGCTGGCGGCCGCTAGTATAAAATAGCTTTACCGCGGCAGCCCCGAGTGCCACATGTTTTTGTTTTATTAGAAAGACGATATCTTCAAGGTAGTCTCATGTTTAGGAAATTAGGGTCTGATGATGGAAGACTAGGTAAATCTAGAAGAAATTTAAAAAATCAAAGGGGCGTCTAGGGCTTTTCTAAGTTTTTTCATTAAGTGTTTTAACGCACTACAATTTAATAAAGTTCGGAGTTAATGATGGAGCCGGGAGACAGCCGAGGGAACTCCTTAATGATTCACATCAGCTGCCTCGTGTTTGTGCTTAATAAATTTGTGTTGATAAGAACTTTACACCTAAATGAGTTGTGATTATCATTAAAGCTCTGATGTTGAAGACAAAGGCCAGTTAAGGGAACTCCTTAAAGGTTTACAATAGTTACCTTATGTTTGGACTTATTTCTGTTCATTTATATTGATGAAAACTTTACACCCATATAAGTAGGTTAAAATGAATGTCTGCAATAGATCTGATGATAGAGCCGAGAGAAATTCGAGGGAACTCCTCAACGATTCACAGCAGCTACCTTGTGTAATATCTTGATTAATTTGTATTGATAAGAGCTTTACACCTAGATGGATTGTTATGATCATTAGGAGTCTGATAATGAAGACGAAGGACAGTCTGTTGAGGGAACTCCTCAAAGGTTTACAGTAGCTGCTTTGTGGTTGGACTTAATTCATTTATATTGATGAGAAATTTGCACCCATATGGGTAAAAATTAAAGAAAAAAAAAACATGATTTTTGCATAAGCATGGCGCAGGGCAGATGTGCATGAAAATGCAGATAAAAAACGCAATCCTGCGCGTGGCTGCGGGGTAAATCGCAAAGGTGTGCACACCGAGTTCCGCAGTATGTAGTTAGTAGGAAATTTTTTATTAGTTATTTATGACATAGTATTTTTTTTATTTTGGCAATTAACGTATACATTTGTATAAGTATGTATTTTCTTTTTTGTAGTTTATTTATTTATTTATTTTTTACCAGTGACGTCATTGAAGGAGTGCGAAAAATGGTGGCGATTTAGCGACTAAACTATATTTGATGTTTTATTTTTGACTTTGATAAAGAAATAGAAGCTATGCCACAGCTTATAATTGACGTCATTTTCGTGATCAGCGCCCCGAAAACCCGTCACGATACCCAAGTCAAAATATCATGAAATATAATTTTGGCCACCTTGGATTTCAAAAATGACGTCATTTTCGTGATCAGCACCCGCGAAAACCCCTTTCACGACACCCATGTCAAAATATCATAAAATTGGTGTCAGCCATCTTGGATTTCAAAAATGACGTCATTTTCGTGATCTGCACCTCCGAAAACCCCCGTCACGACACCCATGTCAAAATATCATAAAATTGGTGTCAGCCATCTTGGATTTCAAAAATGACGTCATTTTCGTGATCTGCACCCCCGAAAACCCCCGTCACGACACCCATGTCAAAATATCATAAAATTGGTGTCGGCCATCTTGGATTTCCAAAATGACGTCATTTTCGTGATTAGCACCCACAAAAACCCCTTTCACGACACCCATGTCAAAATATCATAAAATTGGTGTCGGCCATCTTGGATTTCCAAAATGACGTCATTTTCGTGATTAGCACCCACAAAAACCCCTTTCACGACACCCATGTCAAAATATCATAAAATTGGTGTCGGCCATCTTGGATTTCAAAAATTACGTCATATTCGTGATCTGCACTCCCAAAAACCCCTATCACGACACCCATGTCGAAATACCCAAAAATTCATCGAAATACCAAATTTTAGGCGAAGTTATCCGCAAACAAACATAAAAATAAAAACTTTTTACAAAAAAACAACCGACTTCAAAAACCACTACAAAGTGAAAAATAACTAATTTCGGAAGTTAATAATATAATTTCACAGTCTTGCCTGGTCCCAAAAAAACACATGAATTTTTTTTTTTAAATGTGTCAGTTCTGCAGAAATTTATTTGACCCTGATTACGTTTTCCCTTAAAATAATAAATAATGATAAATTAAACTTTATTATATTATTTTTCTATCCCTTTGTCCATCTGACTTAGCTAACTTTCAATCTACAAAACTAACTTCCAACCCTGAAGTTACAGTCATAACATATTTAGTTATAAAGGTCTAATCAATACACATTAAATAAGCCCAAACACGTGACAATTGCTTCCGATGTGGATTCCCTTGATATTCTGTCATCTCCATCATCAGGTCAGGCCCAAATCTTCACGGTTTTATAGTATCATCCGATATAAACACGAGTATGAAGTTGTCACCCGAAGCGTGCCTACAATTTTCGATAATTGGCCTAAATTTCTCAGAATTTCCATTATCGACACTGACGTGGTAACAATGGGATTACATAGGCAGCATATCCCTTCATATAAAAAAGAATGGTCTAAATAGGTTCATTAACCATAAAGTTATCAGCGACAATAAATCGAACTGAGAACCACCTTTTTCTGAAGTCGGTTAAAAAATAAACACCGCAGAATTTTTATTATGAAGTATCGTCAACATTTGTTTGAGTACATAATAACCAAAAGTATTTGGGCGCACCAAGAAACAAAAATAAAAGTGCCATGTCTGTTACTTCTGTGGTCTATGAATTTATCTTGTATTTGTAAGTACTTCGTCCGCCAGACGGCGCTAGTAATATTTTGCGAAGTATTGTAGAGGTGGGGCGCGGTGAAGAGGGAGCAAATGCTCGAGGTCATTTGGTGAGGGTACGACCTTAATATGTTGATTGTTAAAAATACATTGATCATATTTGGTGACAATTAAATATTGTCGTAAAGAAATTCTAGAATACTGTAATATGCTTTCTCTCTATGGAGTATATTTCATATCTGTACTAATATATAAAGCTGAAGAGTTTGTTTGCTTGTTTGTTTGAACGCGCTGGGAGCAATATGTACGTCTGCTTACGCTCCCGTTTTCACAACATTTTTTGTTACTGCTTTGCTTCTATTGGTCATAGCGGGATGTTATATAGCCTATGTCTTTTCTCAGGCTCTAGACTGTGTACCAAATTTCATTACAATCGGTTCAGTAGTTTTGGCGTGAAAGCCGGACAGACAGACAGAGATACTTTCACATCTATACTAATATATAAAGAGTTTGTTTGTATGTTTGTTTCTTTATTCGCGATAATCTCATGAACTACGGGTCCGATTTGAAAAATTCTTGCGTTGGATAGCCCAATAATCCAGGAAGGTTTTAGGCTATATAACATCACGCTGCGACCAATAGGAGCGGAGCATAACTAACTCCACGCGAACAAAGTCGCTGGCGGCCGCTAGTATCCATACTAATATTATAAATGCGAAAGTAACTCTGTCTGTCTGTCTGTCGGTCTGTCTGTCTGTCTGTCTGTCTGTCTGTCTGTTACGCTTTCCCGCTTAAACCTCTCAACCGATTTTGATGAAATTTGGCACAGACAATCTTTAGACCCTGAGAAAGGACATAGGCTACCTTTTATCCCGGAAAAAATTGATGTTCCCGAGGGAAATCTAAAAAGCGCGGTATAACCGAACTCCACGCGGGCGAAGCCGCGAAACGTTAAGTACCAATGTAACTTTTCTAAAGTTATATGTACTTTCTAAGTATATCTTGGACACCAATGACTGAAGGTGAAGGAAAACATCTTGAGGAAACCTGGATTTTAAGTCTGAAATCGCCAATCCGCATTGAGCAAGCGTGGTGATTACGCTCAATCCTTCTCTCTATGAGAGGAGACCTGTGCCCAGCAGTGGGACGATAAAAAAAAGGTTGATGATGATGATAAATAATTTTAGAAGTCCAATGAAAGATGAGCGTGACACTTAGTTTGACTTTGGCCAAAACCTCCATAATATATCTACCCAACTATCTTCGGGTCGGTCTACAGTCTGACCTGACGCAGTTGAATACCAGTATTTTACTTAGTGGCTTTATCTTACTTCCATAACTCATTTACTGGATAATAATAATACGATACCCCTTGCTAAGACTTGTTGTCAAATATTTGGGCTACAGCCTATGAGCTACTCTCCTGTGTAAAATATAAAAGAGATTAACTAACGATTAAACTATTTGCGGTTGCAGAAAAATATAATTACATAACATATTTCTTCTTCTTCAGCCTATAGAGGGCCACTGCTGGACAAAGGCCAAGGTTTTCCATTGCATTGGGGGGATTTACCTTAATCCCCATGCTTGGGAGGCGGGTTGGCAATCACAATCATTTTTTTTTTTTTTTAATTACAACCTAACGCTTGACCGCAACCCCGTGTAGTAAGCAGTGACGCATTCGATGATGGTAAAGCGCACTAGTTTATCAAGAGCCTATTCAATCTAGCCTTGAAGACACTCAAATTGTAGTCCGACGGAAGCACCGCCGCTGGCAAATTGTTCCAGTCCCTCGATGTACGCGGTATGAAAGAGGAGGCGAAACGCTTCGTCCCAATCGTAGTGGTGTTAACGACGTAAGGGTGGAAACTCGCCGTGCGACGGGTCGTCCGATGGTGGAACGGAGATGGGGGCAGTTCCCTTAGTCGCCTCTTACGACACCCACGGGAGAATTTGGGTTCGTACTATTTTGAGCCCGGTACCATACGGAGGATAACATACTAATTTCTATAATCTTCAAAGAAGTTACTAGAACTTATAAAAATTCCACTTTAACAAAAAAAAAAAAAAATAAACATCGTCACATCAAAGGTATAAAGTAGAAATTCTAATTTTCTTTAATTTCAACACTGTAAAATGAGCAGAAGTAAAAACGACTCCGCTGCAAATTATTATTAATTATTAAAACTGTAATTGGTCGGGCTCCGGGTGCCTTTGCTTATCCAACCCTTTGACCGCTCACCGTATGAAGTTTTCAAATAAACCCGGGGTAATATTTACCACTAATTAAGGAATTCGTTAATGTATTTATAATTTAATTATCGTTTGGTTTTATTTTTAATAAAACAGCTACGGTAAATTTCTTCTATGTTTTGGCATATGAGATAAATTTTGTAAGTATTTAAACTTTAGGGATTTATTACTTTGTTTTTTTTGTCTATACATACATTTAAATTATTTTTAATAAAAAATAAATAAAAAACATGTCATATATAAAAATAGTGATCCACCGATGTCGAGAGCAGGATCCAAGCTACCGGTGGTTAAGGCTCCAGAGACAGGAAGTTCCTCACGATGCGGGCCGTATCGAGGAGTACTGACTTTTGATTTAAGCCCTTGATCCAGGTGCCTAACGAGAGCCTTCTGATGTATTGGTTGAGCCTGTAGGCTATTAAACCATTGACTGGTCCAACTATCGGTACAATGGCTGCTGAATCCACATCCCACATGTCGATAACCTCGTGAGTCAAGTCAAGACACTTGATTTATTCATCTTTCATGACTTTCACGAGGTTCTCATCATTCGGTATAATTATGTCAACAAACATTGCACGCAGCTCTGATCGATCCACCATCCGTATATCCCACATCTCAATCGACGATCTCCCGAGACAAGACACGATACTAATTTTATTTTATTTTTTTGTTATTATAAACTAGTGCTTGACTGCAATCCCGCCTGATGATAAGCAGTGATGCGATCGTTGATGGTAAAGCGCGCTAGTTTATTAATCCAATTTACTTAAAAAAAAACTTAGTGACTATGAAGGAAGACGTCAGTTGAGCGAGGTGATGCAATGTTAAACTCAACAATACGACAACACACGACCAACGATGCTGCGCCAGAGGGAGATTGATCTGTAGACCCTCAACAACCAAACACCCGACACAACAACATTTGACGCTTCGTACTCGGCACCCATCGCAACACAACTGCTCAGAACCGTCCTTCGTACAGCTTCACCAGATATCATGCCGGAACACGACGAATCGCTTGGCGGCAAGACTTTGTCTGGCGGGTGGTAACTTCTGCCGGCAGCCGATATTATGGCCTACACCGAGTAAATTTAGTTATATTATTACGAAACGTTTCTTTCATTGTTTTTATAAGTAAAATTATCCACATTCTCTTTCGTTTGGATCCCTGTTTTATTTGTAAAACTGTCTCAATATTATCTTTATTCTTCTAACCTGTATCCCAATTTATTTAGGTTTCTTCGTAACATGATTTTTCTGCTTCATTATCTTGAAGTTTTATTTGTAAAATGCTTTTCTTTTCATTAGTATTTTGTAATGAAAAAGGGATATTTATCCGAGCTAGCGGAGTAATATTTTAGGCGGCGTTAAAATTGAAACTAAAAAGATATCTTTATAGTGAGAACATTATATTACTTTTTGAGAAATAAAACATTGAGTAAGTAATATAATAAATTCGTTTCTAAGTGTATTTCAAAGAACATCGCTTGACTGATTGAAATGGCAAATCTTGTTTAAAATAAAAATATAGATACCTATACATAACGCACATAACGCGAAAGTATTAGGCAAAAGAAAATGAATCCACTTCTAAATATTTATTGTATAAAGGCATGTGTTTTCTAACTAAATAGACAGCTGTGTTGCTGGGGAGTTTCTTCCGCAACTTCTTCCCAGCGAAAGCTTTAAGAAGTGGCGAAGGGCGGGCGTTTTGGTGGACTGTCTTAACCGACTTGTTCCTCTTCTGAGACGTTCAAAAAGCGCTGATTCTCCTAATTTGTATAAACGCTTATTGTTCTTTTTTTATTTAGATTCGACTCAGCCTAATTTGTATAAACGCTTTTTATATATATTTTTTTTTCATTTATTCAGTTTTTTTGCACAAAAACGAACATGGTGCCTATTTTTTTTAAATTTTAAACTAGTACTTATCCGCAATCCCGCCTAATGGTAAGCAGTGATGCAAACGTTGATGGTATAGCGCTCTAGTTTTACATATTTTTTATAAGATTTTTTTTATATACAGTATGTTAACTAACAGAGGGCGTTCCCGTTAACCCGAAATAGTATAGCATACATACATGCTAAAACAAAACAAAACAAAATGTTTTAAAATTTTTTCCAATATGAAAATATTCAATAAAAATTTTAAATTGACATGTAAAAGAAACACACTGTACACGCGAACATGAAAGACGGCAACGTCGCAATTTATTTATACATGACGACTACTATTTTGATTTAAAACAGGAGGTTTCAAATTTATTTCCAATTAGATTTTTTTTTTATTCGGATTTTTTATGCTTATTTTTCTATGCTGATATTTTTATTTTAATCTATTAATGATATATATTAACGAGTTTAAGGGTACGCCCTCTGTTATTTAACATACTGTATATTTCTTCTCTCACCACCAAATATTTCGAGACAAATTGTGTTTGATATTCCAATACTTTTCCTTAACCCGTCCAACGTGTATTTACTGTAATATACGTGTAAATGAAGCTGTTTGACACTCCATTTCAATTATATTACTCGCTCATTATTGTCAATACATCAGAATATTATCTGTGGTGGCAGCACTTTTTACTCTGTGCTTGAAAATCATCTATGGAGGGTTTGACTGAGATTTTTACAAGGATAGTTGGCGAGGTTATCTTTAAAGATTTTAAATTACGATTGTGAAAGAACTCATATTTGGAATAATAGCTTTTAATGTTGTTTCTCTTTACAGGTTAGTACTTAATTAATAGTTGTCTGTACCGTAAATGTAAGAATAAGATGTGTGATCTTTATAAAAAAAATAAATTTCTCTTTACAGAGCAACAACTTTGGTTTTTTGTTTCAATATTACAAAGCAACATATTACAAAACAACATTATTATAGCTGTTGTAAATTATGGAAAAGCTAAAATTTGAATTTGTTGTAAAATCGGGTGAAGATCCGAAGACCAATGTGATAAGCGTAACTACGCTAATGGACGCCGACAAAAATATGTTTTTAATTCCGGAACAATTTCAACCGGTGAAGCTGCATACTGAGTTGATTAAAACTACAACTTACCAAACAGTAAAGGCTACACTGCAAAGAAGACACGAAAAAAGACAAGTATGGTTCTCATTAACACCAGAATTACGTCATACATATGTGGATGAAGAAGGAAATATGCAGTTCAAAGGATATCTCCTGGAGGAGAACACATCTAAAACTCAACAAGTTTTAACAAATGAAATGTCAACAGAAACTCTTACAAAAATCCTGGAAAGTATCGCTGAATCGAGGCAATCTAATTTTAAGAAGGTATCTGAAAAATTTGTAATAGAAAAATTCACTAATAAAACTTCAAGTGTAACACAGTGGATGGATAACTTTGAAACCGAATGTAATCGTTTAGGTATAAACAATAGTATTCAAAAGATACAGGTGTTTCGGTTATTTTTAGAAGATTCTTGCCAAGATTGGTATAAATCTATGTTAATAAAATATACAATCAACTCAGAATGGGGTAATTGGAAAAAAAGCTTTTGTGAAACATATGTGGACAAAAGCTGGTCACCAATAAGGTATGCTTTTTTATTTAAATACAGGCAGGGTACATTACTGGATTATGCTGTAAAGAAAGAAAGGCTTCTGTTAGAAGTAAATAAATTACTTGATAAACAAACTTTAATTGATTTAATTGTAATTGGGTTACCTAATTTCATAGCAGATGAGATTGACAGAAATACATTAAAAGAAACTGAGGATTTATTTAGCAATATCTGGAGCCTAGAACATTTAATGAATAAAAAGATAGTGGGGAAAAAAATAATAGATTTAGAAAGTAAGACAAAAGAAAAAAATTTTAAACTCCAACCATGTAGAATCTGTGAAAAAGTAAAGAAAGGGACTCGGTATCATTCAGAATCAGTATGTTGGTTTAAAAATAAAGATGATGATCGCTCAAAAAAAGATTCAATTAGAAGTGTTAATAATTCAGAACTAGAAATGAGCTTAAATGAAATAGATCCAAAAAACTAAATATTCCACCATTAATCAAAACAAAGTTACTAATAAATGATTCCATAGAAACGTTTGGGGTATATGATTCAGGATCAAATGTAAGCATAATAAATTCAAAATTATTATCCTTAAAAAACAATATAAATAACAATAATCAAGCAAATTTAAAAACGATTAATGGTGTAAAAAAGTCTATGGGAATAGTAACATTAAAAATTAAGATATTTGAAATAGAAAAATATATGAATATTTTTGTCATAGATGAACAAAATTTTGATTATAATTTTTTAATTGGATTGGACTGCATAAAATCTTTTCAACTAATTCAAAATGAAAACTTAAAAATTACACAAAAATTAAACAAAGAACTAAAACAAAAGAAAGAAAATATTCCTGGCTTTACAGGTGATAAAAATGATAACGAACTCTGTTTTATTGAAGAAAATAATGATAAAGAAATAATAATGAAAGATAATTTCTATATGAACGGTGAGTGTAAGGTTAACTTTAATGAACACATTGAAGTTACAAACTTCAATATTACAATAAATCATTTAGACAGTCAGCAACAACAAGAAATTGAGGAACTAATAAACAAATATAAGTCACTATTTGCTAAAGACAAATATGATGTAGGCTCAGTGAAAGGCTATCAGGCACATATAGATTTAATAGCTGATACATACTGTAGCAAAAGACCTTATAGATGCAATTTTGAAGACAAAAAAGAAATAGAACAGCAAATTTCAAAATTATTACAAAATAAATTAATTGAAGAATCTTATAGTCCTTTTGCGGCTCCAGTAACTTTAGCCTATAAAAAAGAAGAAGGAAGAAAATGTAGACTGTGCGTAGACTTCCGCGATTTGAATAAAATAGTGGTTCCCCAATCACAACCATTTCCACTTATAGAGGATTTAATGATAAAAACAAGAAATTGTGAATTTTTTTCTATGTTGGACATAAATTCCGCTTTCTGGTCTATACCATTAAAAGTGGAAGACAGGAAGAAAACAGCCTTTGTAACTCAGGAAAATCATTTTCAGTGGACTTGTCTGCCATTTGGTTTAAAAACATCACCTGCAATATTTCAAAGAATACTAACTAGCATTATTAGAAAACACAAACTATCCAATTTCACAGTAAATTTCATTGATGATATTTTGGTTTTTTCCCAGACCTTCACGGAGCACATAAAACACTTATCTTTGCTATTAGAAGCCATTTCAAAAGAAGGTTTTAGATTGAAATTTACCAAATGTAAGTTTGCACAGAACTCTGTAAAATACTTGGGCCACATAATACAAAACAATACCATTACTCCACTCAGGGATAACTTAATAGCGATAAAAGATTTTCCTATTCCAAAAACAAGAAAAAATGTTAGACAGTTTTTAGGAAAAATAAACTTCTACGGAAAATACATACAAAACATAGCAATAATATTAAATCCTCTACACAATTTGTTAAAAAAAGACCAAAAATTTATTTGGACAGAAGAATGTCAAAAATCATTTGACACAATAAAAAAGCTTCTTTGTTCAAAACCTATTTTGGAAATATTTGATCCGAAACTTCCAATACATATTTATACAGATGCTAGCATACAGGGTTTGGGGGCAATTTTAAAACAACCACAGCCAGATGGAGAAGAAAGGCCATGTGCTTATTTTTCGAGGAAATTAAATGACAGTCAGAAAAGAAAAAAAGCTATTTATTTAGAATGTTTGGCAATAAAAGAGGCGGTAAAATACTGGCAACATTGGCTCATAGGGAAAAAATTCAAGGTGTTTTCAGACCATAAACCTCTAGAAAAACTGAATATTAAGGCAAGAACAGATGAGGAACTAGGAGACCTCACATACTATTTATCACAATATAATTTTGAAGTAATATATTCACCCGGAAAGGATAATTTAGAAGCTGACAGTCTAAGTAGAAACCCAGTATTAGAATCACATGTAAATCAGGAAGAAATTTTAAAAGTTGTGAATTTTATTAAACTAGAAGACATTCAAAACGATCAAGAAAAAAATGAAGAAATAAAACTGTATAAAAATAAACTAATATTAAAAGATAAAATATACTTCAAAAAGATAGGAAAGAAAAACAAAATTATACTTACTGAGGAATTTAGTAAAAAAATAATAAAAAATGTACATGATACTTACTGCCACATAGGAGTAAAACAAACAGAATGTAAAATCAAACCTTACTTTGTAACAAAGAATTTAACAATGAATATTAAAAAAAATTGTGATAATTGTGAAATATGCACAAAAAATAAATCTAGAACTAAATTTAAATATGGCTTGATGTCTCATCTGGGTCCTGCTACTTACCCGTTCGAAATTGTCTCGATAGATACCATTGGTGGATTTGGTGGCTCCCGTTCTACTAAAACATATCTACATCTCCTGGTAGACCACTTCACCAGATATGCTTACATATTGACATCAAAAACCCAAAACGCAGATGATTTTATAAAACTCATAAAAAAAGTAATTCCAGAAAATAAAATTGGAATGCTTCTATCTGATCAATACCCGGGCATAAACTCTAAAGAATTTAAAAGTTTCTTAAAAACACAGAACATACCTATTATATTCACTGCAGTAAATGCACCTTTTTCAAACGGATTAAACGAACGGTTAAACCAAACATTAGTAAATAAGATAAGATGTACAATTAATGATAAAAATAATAAAATAGCTTGGACGACTATTGCTCATAAATGCACACAGAGATACAATGAAACCGAACACTCAGTAACAGGATTTTCCCCAACTTATTTAATGACAGGAAACATTATTAATATCTTACCAGATGAGTTGAAAGAACATAAAACCCAAAATGAATTATTAAGAGATAGGAAAATAGCTTTGGAAAGAACTATAAATTCACACAATTACAATAAACAACATTTTGATAAAAACAGAATTAATAAACAATTAAATGTAGGAGACTTTGTATATGTGGAAAATGGTAATCGATTAAATAGAAAAAAACTAGATGAATTAAAAGTTGGACCATATAAAATATTAGAAAAATTATCAAACTCAATTTATAAAATTAATACGGGGTACAAGAAGTTAGAATCAAACTTGTTTCACATTACAAAACTTATACCAGTACCGGAGGAGTTTTGTAGACCTGGGGAGGGAGATGTAAATGAAGCTGTTTGACACTCCATTTCAATTATATTACTCGCTCATTATTGTCAATACATCAGAATATTATCTGTGGTGGCAGCACTTTTTACTCTGTGCTTGAAAATCATCTATGGAGGGTTTGACTGAGATTTTTACAAGGATAGTTGGCGAGGTTATCTTTAAAGATTTTAAATTACGATTGTGAAAGAACTCATATTTGGAATAATAGCTTTTAATGTTGTTTCTCTTTACAGGTTAGTACTTAATTAATAGTTGTCTGTACCGTAAATGTAAGAATAAGATGTGTGATCTTTATAAAAAAAATAAATTTCTCTTTACAGAGCAACAACTTTGGTTTTTTGTTTCAATATTACAAAGCAACATATTACATACGTTATAACTTAGAACAAAATATAAGAAACCCAACCCCCGTAATTGAATAAGTTCAAAATCTAGTCGCAATCTTACCTCGGTGGCAAATAAATATCAAAAATTTGACAATATGTAGGGAATTAAGGGAATAATTTAATTAAATATGGCAGGCGGTATTATGTAATAAAAAAGATTAATAAATTACAAGATCTGTGTTAGTCTGCTGTCTCGTTAGTCTAGCGATCGAAGGGCTACAGCTGAGCAAGATATGCAGTGTTCGTTTCCTGTGTCAGGCAGTGCTGATGAGTTTTTCCATAGGCAAATTCTCAGTAGCAGCGGATTTGTTGCGGCTTAATGGGAATAGGCTCGCCCTTATTTACATGTCATGGTTAGAGATGGGCAGAGGGTTTAAACCCAATGGGTGGAAATGGGTTAAAACCGGGTTTTTTTGGGTTTAAACGGGTTTAAACCCGAATAAAAACCCAAGAAGCGGGTCTTTATTTATTACTATCACTAATATCTTCGATTGTGGACCTAACACGACTTAGGTACTTCTAGTGTTTTTTGGAGTATAAATATCACTAATAGTGGTGCATTTAAGATCACAGCAAGTTTGACCACTTAATCTTCGAACGTGATATTTCAATTGTATTATTTATACAAGTATTTCATCACAGTCCATTCATTGTATGATCAAGCCTATTTTAAAATAATAGTTACAGTAGTTTAAGACATACACTTTACTGCTGATTTAAGAGTCCATCCTATGAATTAACATTCTTCACTACATCTTTCAAGGGTATCCAAAGAAATATACAGTACTCGGAATATAACTTGAACCAAAATGGCGGCCGTTTCAGTTTTTGCGTTCCAGTTTTCTCATTAACCATTGCAGTTTCGGAAATATATAATGTTACTCGAAGTTATGTGGTTACGCACAGTCCTGCACGCCGTATTCTCGCATCACATTTCGATTTAAGACCCGAAAATCAGCTGTACTGCGCCGCGTACTGGTTAGTGAGGTGGAGGTTATATATGAAGACGTCAGTAGACACACATATACCTCTTAAACTCACTACACTGTTGTCATGGGGGACTTTAACGCAAAACTGGGCATGCGAAAGGCGGACGAGATGAAAGTGGGGCAATTTAGAGTTGGAAATCGGAATCCCCGAGGTCAGATGCTAAGTACCTCAAGTGGAGCTGGGTTAGCACCGATGGTGAGACCAAAAACGAGATAGACTTCATAATATCAACGAGAAGGCAAATGTTCATCGTTGTCTTCGTGCTCTATGCGGTTTAAACCGGGAGTGATCACCGTATTGTTAGAGGCATTTTGAACCTCAACATTAGGTTCGAATGCTCTCGATTTATGAAGTCTACGCTCCGTCCAGCATCAACCCAGCTCCAAAACCCTAAAAGCTTTCACATCGAACTGCAAAATCGCTTTGAATGCCTCGGTGAATGCGTAGATGTGGACCACTATAACAACAGGTTTGTGGAAACTGCATAGGGAAGGGTCCAAGTTCTTCAAAACCCTCCCTTCAAAAGGACAGAAGAAGATCTCCTGTCCCACCCGTCGGCTAATGGAAGAAAGACGGGAGGTGGTCTTAAAATGCCCTGATGACGCTTCGCGTATCAAATGCCTTAACAGACAAATCTCAAAGTCTCTGACTCGCGATATACGCCAATTTAATACAAATTGTATTAAAGAGACTATCGAGCTGAACAAAGGTTCCAAAGTGTTCGCAAGAGATTTGTCTGTTCAACATAGCCTACTTGTGAAGCTGAAGAATGGTGATGGTAGGATCGTCACTTCCACTCCGAGCTTTTTGGATGAGATTGAGAAATTCTACGGAGAGTTATACACATCAACACGCGCACCTGTTGTGAGCCTGGCCAATGATCCTAGAGCCAGACTAACCCGACACTACAACGACGATATCCCGGACGTCTGTACGAGATTAGTATGGCCCTGAAACAGCTCAAGAACGATAAGGCGGCTGGAGATGATGGAATTACGACTGAGCTTCTGAAAGTGGGTGGCAAACCGGTTCTTAAAGCACCTTCAGAAGCTATTTAATTCCGTCATTTTCAAAGGCGAAACGCCTTCGGCATGGCACATGAGCGTGGTGGTATTATTTTTCAAAAAAGGTGATAATACCTTACTGAAAAACTACAGACCGATATTCCTCCTGAGCCATGTCTATAAGCTGTTTTCTAGGGTCTCATGAATCGTCTCGCTCCGCAAAGGCTTTATATAGCAGGCTTCCAAAAAGGCTTTAGCATCATAGACCACATATATACGCTGCGGCAAGTTATACAGAAGTCCGAGGAGTATAACAAACCACTATGCTTAGCGTTTGTGGAATATGAGAAGGCCTTCGATTTGATCGAGACTTGGGCAGTGCTACAGTCTCTCCAGCGGTACCAAATTGACTATCGACACATTGGGGTGAGTGTTTGTACAAAAACGCCACCATGTCAGTCCGTCTCCAGCATCAGGACTAGAAACCAATCCAACTGCAGCCTAGAATGAGACAAGGAGATGTCATATTTCCCAGTTCACTGCTGCGTTGGAAGATATCTTCAAGCAGGAGCTCGCGGTCCAGTCCTCCTGGACTGGAAAGGACTTGTCATCAACATCAACCGCGAGTACATAATTAATCTCCGTTTTGCAGATGATACCGTGGTCATAGCGGAGACCCTGGACGACTTGGGCAAAATGCACAATGGCCTCAGCAGAGCTTCCTAAGTGGGTCTAAAGATGAACATGGATAAGACGAAGATCATGTCGAACTCTCATATCGCACCCACTTCAATTCTAGTTGGTTTCTCTGCACTCGAAGTTGTTAACGAGTATACATAACTATACATACCTGGGACAAACAGTCCAACTTCGAGAAAGAGGTGTCTCGTCGAGTCCAGCTCGGCTGGGCAGCGTTCGCGAAGCTACGCTTCATCTCCGCGTCGTCCAAGATACCACAGTGTCTCAAGACTAAAGTCTTTGATCAGTGTATGTTTCTAGTGATGACTTACGGAACTGAAACGTGGTCGCTCACAATGAGCCTCATACGAAGGCTAAGAGTTACACAAAAGGCGATGGAAATACCTATGCTCGGAGTTTCTCGGTGCGATCGAATCAGAGATGAGGGGATCCGCAGAAGAACCAAAGTCACCGACATAGCCCTTCAAGTCGCTAAAATTAATTGGCATATTGCTCGTAGAACCGATGGCCGACGGGGTAGTAAGTTTCTGAAGTAGCGGCCACGTACCGGAAGATGTAGCGTAAATAGGCCCCCAACAAGGCGGACCGATAACCTGGTGAAAGTCGCGGGAAGCCGACGGATGTGGGCAGCACAAGACCGGTCATCGTAAAAAGCCTTGGGGGAGACCTTTGTTCAGCAGTGAACCTCTATAAGCTGAAGAAGAAAAAGTATAGTTTAAAATCTAATCTAAAAATAGCCTTTTTTTCTTCAAAAAACGGACGATGACTCTTACTATTACAATACTATATAATACGGACTATAATATTCACAAATCTTTACATTTACCGTGTTTAAATTATAATTAAAATAAAAACCCGAATAAAAACCCGGTGGGAGGGAATAAATGGGTTTTTATTGGGTTTTAACCCAGTAATAGGGTTTAAACCCGGTTCTTTGCCCATCTCTAGTCATGGTACTAAGACCTAGCCAGCGAAATGTGGGATGATACAGACGGTAGCTGGTCAAGCTACCCGAAACTGTCAAATATTCCCAATCAGCCTTGAGCCTTAATACTTTTACGGTAAAGTTGAAAATCTAACAAAGAAATTTGACTGATTGTAGTAGCTTGATGTGCTGTCGTGCCTACATACGTATATCTACCTAACCCTCCGGGAACACAATCATGATGTTATATCATACAATCTATGCGAAAATATTTCTTCTTTCACATGTAAATATTTCGAAACAAATTGGATCGGATATTTCAATAAATTACCTTTAACCCTTGAAACGCCTACGTACTTGAATATAAGTAGGTAATAATACAGTCTACGCAAATACCCCGTAAATAGAAATTCGCAACGTTATCAGGATGTTTGGGTGGTTCCTATGGGTTGCCGTAACAACATGGCGTCTACCACTTCGAGCCGAAATTAATGTATATTTGACAGCTTGGTCCAAGTAAGAAGCGGGCGTAAATATTTACGTTTTACCGATTAATATGCAATTAGGAAAGAATATTAGTATTTCTGTTTGAACTTCTTGCACAGAAAAATACGTTTAGGGGACAGAGGTGAACGTCCACCAGTAAAGCAAGGGGGGTGGCAAGTCAGATTTTTAGAGTGGATAATCCTTGTGCGCTACAATAGTCGCACGCGGTTTTTGGCAAATACATCGTACACTTCGTTAGTGTAAGTATACTGCGTGTATTATTTAAAAGTCAGAGATAAGTTCTCGTTTATACTTTGTTTAGTAATTAGGGGAGTTCATACATGTTAGACAGCTGGATCAAGGGCTTAATTCAGAAAGCGGTACTTCTCGACACGGCTCGCAATATATTTTAATATATAATTTAAATTTTTAATTTCCTTAATTATGAGATATTTACGTACTTATAAAATATCTCATAACTATTGAAATTAAAAATATTAAATGGATTATAATGAGTTATGAACTATGGTTCATAAGAGGACTTTAAGTCGCTGCCGCGCGAGTACGCAATCGTTTATAGGAATAATGAGGTTTATAAGCCACTTTTTAACTAAAAGACAGCTGTGCTGCTTTTTTTAAAAATAGTTATAAACTAGCTCTTGACTACAATCCCGCCTGATGGTAAGCAGTGATGCAATCGTTGATGGTAATGCGCGCTAGTTTATTATAAGCCTATTCACTTAAAAAAAAGTGAATTTTGCAACATTGCGCTACCTCGCTAAACTGCCGTCTTCCTTCCTAGACGGCAGTTTAGCGAGGTAGCGCAATGTTAAACCCAACAACACGACCGACGATGCTGCGCCAGAGGGAGATTGATGTGGAGACCCTCCACGACCAAATTCCCGACACAACAACATTTGGCGCATCGTACCCGGCACACATCGCAACACAACTGCTCACACCCATCCTCCGTACGGCTTCACCAGACATCATCCCGGAACACGACGAATCGCTTGGCGGCAAGACTTTGCCTGGTGAGTGGTAACTTCTGCCGGCAGCCGATGTTATGGCCTACCACCGTTTAAAACCCGCTGGGGAGTTTGTTCATTTTAGGAGACTGTCTTATGTTAAAAAGTGCTGAATCTCATCCTAATTTGAATAAATGACTTAGATTTTGATTTTTGAGTTTATTCATCGAACAAGCAACTATGACGCACTCGCAAACCTGCTATCGCGGTGACGATATTACTTTGATATATTTTAATATCCATTCCTTTTATAAACGGAAATAAAAAAAAACAAACATAAATCTCATCTATCTATTCAAATTATTCTTCAGCCTATAGAGGTCCACCGTTGGACAAAGTCCTCCCCCAAGGCTTTTCACGATGACCGGTCTTGTGCTGCCCGCATCCATCGGCTTCCTGCGACCTTCACCAGATCATCGATCCACCTTGTTGGGGGCCTGCCTCTTGGGATGGGAAATCATCAAATGACTTCTCCCACTCTGGGCGGAAATGGCGTATCAGACTTTTACTGACTAAAACCTGCCCGTGTTTATTCACTTGACTGTGCGTCGGCCAGGGCCTCCTTTCAGGAGTTTCTTTTTAACCAACCCGCAACCCGGGGCATCGGTCTTCGTGGACCCCGTCACGATGTGTTGACTTCTCTTTGAGGCGCGCGTGAAACACAACGCGCCGTCGATTCAGGCCTGGCGCTTACCGGGCGGTGAGCTGCCCACTGCTTACCGCCCGTTGGGGGCGTTCCTACGCTGCGTCTTCAAGTACGTGGCCACCACTCTAGAACTTTACTGCCCCATCGGCCATCGGTTCTACGAGCAATGTGCCCCGCCCACTGCCACTTAATTTTAGCGACTCGAAGAGCTATGTCGGCGCCTTTGGTTCTTCTGAGGTTTTCCTCATTTCTGATTCGGTCACGCAGAGAAACTCTGAGCATAGCCCTTACCAACGCTCTTTGTCTGAGCTTGAGCTTTCGCATGAGGTCCATTGAAATGACTAAGTAATTAGAACAGCCGATCAATTCTTTTAAAATCTCACCATTTTTATCGTGGATGGGGTTAGGTTAAGTGAGCTTAGAATGAGCTATCAATAGTGACAATCCTTAGATTGACACTATTGATAGCCCATTCTACGCTCACTCGCGTTACTCGTAATGACAGCTTCTTTCAAGCTCATTTCACCGAGGTAGTTATCACTCAGAGCTCTTATCCCAACCGTTTTAGCACAGTTCAGTTCATAAAGAATACGAAACGAATACGAAGCGAACGAAACTTAAAAAAATAAAAACTAACATATTTTCATATCTTGGACCACAATAAAAGCAACCGAACGGCACAAATAAACGACTACTGACCCCAATTAAACCGCGATGACGTGTCGTGACGTCACACGCACGTGCGTCACGACACGTGTCGTTTCAGGGTTCACTCGTACAGTTATGAATTATGAGATATTTAAATTAAATGGTTTGTCCTGGAGATAATTATGAGATATGGAGAGGGACGGACTTAATTTCATCAAAATATTAATTCTACCCAAATTATTTAATTAAATTAATAACATCAAAGTATTCAAATTATAAATTTAAGATTAAATTATTAATTAGTTTTTTTGAAATATCATGTGATTAATTACAATAATTTGGATAATTAATATTTGTATAAGATCTTTCATGTAATACCGCCAAAACCTATATCTGAATATTTTGAAAAAAAAAATCGTGTCCGCATGATTACACACCACCACACCACACCACCACAGCTAAGTTCGCAAGTAAAACAACAGGGGATCCCCTTTAAGTGTATTAATCCATTTAAAAAGATCTCATTTAATAAATGCAGAAAAACTGCCAAGCTGAAGTATGAGTGGGCCAGATACGTCTCACGAATACACCCCGATAAATGAGCAAAGATTGTCTTCGACTGGACACTTGAAGGAAGACATCGCTGTTGAGATAGAACAAGGCGAAGGTGGTGTACCAGATATCGCGCAAGATAGCGAGATTTGAAAGAAAAGCCCAACAGGACCCAAAATAGGGAATCCCCTAGCCTGACTGACTAATGCCGGTGTTCCTCAGGGGTCTGTTCTCTCTGCAACTCTGTTCCTGCTGCATATTAACGATCTGCTGATGCCCGGTATCTATGGGTATGCAGATGACAGCACAGTTGTAGAGAGATACCTGCCGGATGCTCGGGCTAGTAGGGAATCAATTCGGTCCGAAAGAGAGGCCATGGTTGAGCGAACGAATGTTGCACTGCAGGCAGTCTCCGAATGGGGCAATGCTAATCTTGTAGCATTCAATGCCGCCAAAACACAGGCGTGTCTTTTCACCGCCAAAAGGAGCCCGTTCACCTTGGCTCCTACTTTTCGAAATGTGTCCTTGGAGTGTTCCGACCGCCTTCAGCTTTTGGGAATTGAGATTTCCTCGAACCTTAACTTTGGGCGGTTCATTGAGTCCAAGGCCAAGGTGGCTGCCAGGAAACTTGGCGTTATCCCAAAGGTCTGGCAGTACTTCACACCTGGGCAGCTTCTAATGTTATACTAAGCACAGGTCCGTTCGTGTGTGGAGTACTGCAGCCACATTTGGGCTGGTGCTGCTAAGTGTCACCTGGCCACTTTGGATTCAATGGAGAGGCATGTGAAGGGGCTGATTGGCGACAGTTTTTTTTTTCGGTTTGGGTATCCTCAATGAATGACCGCCGCCCTGGGGTGGGCGACGGGGTCTGTCAGACTCTTACTGACTAAAACCACCCCGGTGTCTCTTCTATCACGAGCGCGCGTAGGGCCGCGGGATTCTAAATCCTTCTAAAGCCCCACACCCTCGTGCTGGCCCGGTTTGTCCGGGCCTCCTCTCCTGCACGGGGTAGTGGGGTGTCAAACTACCCCGTGCATCGCCTAAGAGGCGCGCGCCAACACACGCGCGCGCCTCCGCCTCGGGGTCCATAGAATAGGGGTCGGGGACTTCCCCATGTCCCTCGCCCTTGGACCCATTCATGGGAGGCGGAAGAGGGCGTTATCCGCCCTTCTTCGGCGCCCGGTGCGTCTTCTGCTGCCCGGGAAGGGAGTTGAGATCTCCCTCTCCCGTTCTGCAGCTTCCATCTGCGAAATCATGTCCTCGCAGAAGGACACCACCGTGTCTCACTACTCTGCGCTACCGACCATTCTCCGCACTACTGCCGGCAGCGTCAGGTCGCCTCCTACTTCATTTGTGAGGATACGGCGCTGCTCCTCCCAAGCTATACACTCGGCGAGCGTGTGCTGCGCCGTGTCCTCCCCGCATTGGACGCAATGGTGGATAGTCTCCAGAGCACAGGCGTAGAGTAGCCAGCCATTCGGTGTTCTATAGGATGCATTTTGGGGAGTGTGCGAGGGAATTGCATGATTTAATTCACCCATCTCCGTTCCACCATCGGACGACCCGTCGTACGGCTGGTTTCCACCCTTACGTTGTTAACACCACTACGACCCGGACGAAGCGTTTCGCCTCCTCCTTTATACCGCGTACATCGAGGGACTGGAACAATTTGCCAGCGGCGGTGTTTCCGTCGGACTACAATTTGAGTGTCTTCAAGGCTAGAGTGAATAGGCTATAGGATTGCGGTCAAGCGCTAGTTTATAATATATATATATATATAAAAAAAAGCAAAATGGGGTAGTCCCTACTGTGGTCAGATTGGCGATAATACAAGCATAAGCAAGTTTAGGGAAAAGAGATCGCCACAATAGGCTTCATCCGATCGTTGTTTTTTTTTTTTGTAAATTATAGACTAGTGCTTGATCGCAATCATGCCTGATGGTAAGCAGTGGTGCAATTGTTAATGGTAAAGCGCGCTGGTTTATTGAGTATCTTCAAGGCTAGTACTTAAATGGTAGTCCCACGGAAACACCGCCGCTGGCAAATTGATCCACTCCCTCGATTTACGCGGTATAAAAGAAGAGGTGAAACGCTTCGTTCGCATCGTTGTAGTGTCAAAATTGTAAGGGTGGAAACTCGCCGTAATACGGGTCGTCCGATGATGTAACGGAGAGGGGGGAATCAAATCATGCAATTAATAAACCGATATGGGCACTTATAAAAAGTCAGAAAGCAAGTGCACGGTTGTAATTTGTAGTTTCGTATGAAAATTAACCGGCAATAATCTCTACGGTTACTCCAATCGTATTCCACGACCCGATTTCTTATTGTGGTAATAGATTGGTTAATATAATCACAATTCATCATTTCGGACGAAAGACGTCCACTGCTGGACAAAGGCCTCCCCCAAAGATCTCTACGACAACCGGTCGCGCTTCCCGCATCCACAGATCCATAGATCGCCACAAGCTATGATGTCAGTACCAATACATAGAGATTTCAAAATTGTGTAAATTAAATTAGTGTTTATTATAAATATTTAAGACTGTCGTTAAAAATATGGTACTACTAAGTATTTATAAGGCTGTAAATGTACTACATTGTAAAAGGAACTAAATAAATTATTATTATTATCCAGCGATTTCCCGCGACCTTCATCAGGTCGTCGGTCCACCTTGTTGGGAGTCTATCCACGCTGCATCTTCCGGTGCGTGGTCGCCACTCGAGAACCCGTCGGCCCCATCGGGCATCGGTCCCACAATGTTCCCGGCCCACTGCCACTTAAGTGTTGCAATTCTTCGGGTTATGTCCAATACTCTTGCTCTTCTTTCGATTGGTTAGTAGGATCAAGAGAATAAATTTCTTAGTAGTGAAACGGCTCTTTCTTTATTTAAATCCGATAACTACTTAATAGGTAAATTGTTATCGAAAACAATTCAATTATTTCATTCGAACCGACAAACCAATTAAAAATCAATTATTAAAATCAGCTTCCCAATAAACAAAACATGTTTACAAAAAAGTCGTGACCTGAAATTGTCGTACGTTATTCTGTTTAAGTCATGAAATATGCATGAGAATGGAATTAGCTGGTATAAGGCGCGGCGCAAATGATGCCTGTTTAACATTTTTATTACGACGACGGTTTTCGTTTACTCCAGATTTAACACGCGTTAGTTATAACCGTATGATTACAATCAGCTTAACGAGAGGTTAAGTACGCTTTATTTGAGTTTAAAATTACAGGCAAATAAGTATATTACATAAAAAAATTTAATAATTAAAAAAATAATTATCTCAGGATGTTATCGTCTAGCTAACAGAGAGTACTTGCATAGGCACATCCTTGTAGCCAGGATAATTATTCATCAGCAACTTGCTCTTAAATACAACCTTAATAGGTAGGTATATGCTGACTCAGTTCTCGAAAATGTCAATATCACATTGTACTGAGATCGATCCATCATTACCGACAGGACTATTGTGCCAATAAGCTTAATAGCCTAGAGCCTCGACCAAAACCTCAGGAGGCTCTCGTTAGGCAGCTGGATAAGGGCTTGATTTAAAAAGCGGTAGGAACTTCTGGATACGGTTCGCATTGTCAGGAGGTTCCATTCTCTGGAGCCCTGACCGCCAATAGCTTGGGCCCTGTTACCAATCCCGGTGGGCCACTATTTTTAAATATTTTAGTATTTAAAAATACAATTTTTATGTAAATATCTTGAAATAAAGGAAATAAAGTCAATTTGCATATGCAGGGCTAGTAGCACGGAGGAAGTGATATTAAGCGCTTCACACACCAAAGCCCGGCGGCATATGTTGGCAACATTTTGCCGGCGGGCTAGGTTGGCGGCTTCAGTAATTGCAGGTCGTAAAACTTTGCCGGCGGTATGTCGGCGGCTCGACATCAGAAACTTATTAGTTGTTAAAATACTAGCACGTCACTACAGCTGAAATGTCGCCGGGAAACTGAGCGCTTGCGTACGCTAGCCGCTGGCAAGCCGCCGACGTGTCGGCGGGCAACACACGCGCGCGAAGTTGCCGACATGCTTCTTTCGACATAAGCCGGGTTGTGTCGGCGGGTCGGCGGCTTCGGTGTGTATATTTTTGGCTTGCATATTGTGATCGAAGACTTCAGTAGAGCCTCCGAGCGAGTCGGTCTTAAAATGAACATGGACGAGACGAAAGTCATGTCTAACGCCCATGTTGTACTTGGATTGGAGATTCTGTTCTCGAAGTTGTTGACAGTTACGTGTACCTGGGATAAACTATCCAGTTAGGAAGGTCCAACTTCGAGAAAGAGGTCAATCGTCGAATCCAACTCGGCTGGGCTGCTTTCGGGAAGCTACGTAAAATCTTCTCGTCCGAAATACCGCAGTGTCTCAAGACAAAAGTCTTCGACCAGTGTGTGTTACCAGTGATGACTTATGGAATTGAGATGTGGTCGCTAACAATGGGCCTTATAAGAAGGCTCATAGTCACTCAAAGGGCAATGGAGAGGGCTATGTTTGGGGTGTCACTACACGATCGAATCAGAAATGAGGAGATCCGCAGAAGAACGAGAGTAGCCGACATAGCCCGAAGAATTGCAACACTAAAGTGGCAGTGGGCTGGACACATTGCCCGCAGGACCGAAGACCTGGTGAAGGTTGCGGGAAACCGCTGGATGCGGGAGGCGCAGGACCGGTCATCGTGGAGAACCTTCGGGGAGGCCTATGTCCAGCAGTGAAGGTCTTTCGGCTGAAATGATGATGATGATGACGATTGTGATCATAAGAATGTTAAAGAAATATCATACAAAAATAAAAAAAGGCTAAATAAATGTGAAAGCTAGCCGGACTCACGCGCCACACACATACAACCCACACCTCCTGCATACAACTTGAACTACATTATCACACTATTAGGTGATTTCTTTTTGACTCTTTAATAAAGTTTCCTTATTTTCATTCACTTCCAATGAATTGTTTATCTCTATCTATCATGTACTGTTGATCTACTTTTGTTTTGAAGCTATTTTTTCCTGTAGGAGGGTGCCATTCGTGTCTACAAATACAGGCCACGGCTTAGTTCAGGACATTAGTTCCGAAATAATACCGCAATTATTATATTCCCGTCTTTTTTTTTATGTTTTGGTTGATATTTTTAGTAGCACGTCGTTTACAATCTTAATGGACTTGGCCTAGAACTCGGTCACTTGTTTGGCGCCAATACCAGCATTCATTTTTTTTATACATACATATATAAAAATCGTTGCACTAGAAGATTCTTATTTACTTCTTGTCAGTTGAAAAAGAAAATAATAATTATTACCATTTCCTTTATTTCATTTTACACACATATAAAAGTATCGGGAACAGGGCCCAAGCTATCGGAGGTCAGGGCTCCAGAGAGAGGAACCTCCTGACAATGCGAGCCGTGTACCGCTTTCTGAATCAAACCTTGATCCAGCTACCTAACGAGAGCCTTTTAAGGTGTTGGTCGAGGCTCTTGGCTATTAAGCCATTATTGCTGAATCCACATCACACATGTCGACAACTTCGCGAGCCAAGACAAGATAGGTACCTACTTGATTTGTTTATTTTCTCGGCTTTCACGAGGTTCTTATCATGCGGGATGGTTATGCCAACAATCATTGCAAGCCGCTTTGATCGCTAAACATTATTATTATCATATTTTTTTTTTTATAATTATAAACTAATGCTTGACTGCAATCCCGCCTAACGGTAAGCAGTGATGCAATCGTTGCTGGTAGAGCGCGCTAGTTTATTAAGAGCCTATTCACTCAAAAAAACTGAGTGAATGCGAAGGAAGACGGCAGTTAGGCGAGGTGATGCAATGTTAACCCAAACAACTCTACCAACGATGGTGCGCCAAAGGGAGATTAATCTGGAGACCCTCCACGACCAAACTCACGACACAACAACATTTGGCGCATCGTACCCGGCACACATCGCAACACAATTGCTTCTTCCGTACGGCTTCACCAGACATCATGCCGGAACACGACGAATCGCTTGGCGGCAAGACTTTGTCTGGTGGCTTAACTTCTGCTGGCAGCCGATGTTATGGTCTACCACCGAGAAACTGGATAGAAATCCAGACATCAGGCTGCAACCGAGAGAAGAGTGTAAAAGCCTGCGTCTGGGCGAGATTATCTATCGGCAACTAGGGCAAAAGATTACCACAAACTACACTGAAAACAAACAAAAGGGTATTGACCGACTGTTACTAAGAACACTTACTCCAAAACCTCGCAATGAATTCTTCACTTCTCAAATACGTCAATTCACCATACATCCCTAACTATGCACATGCGGAGGATTGACACTTTTGTGAATACGTTTTCGATAACGTTTCATTTTTATGGTATCCGTGAAGTATTACCAAAGTATAAAAATCATACAGTAGGTCGACGCCTTTGATCTCGTGTAAAATGCCGACATCGTCTAGACAGTAACGCATCGGCCAGGGTTGTCACAAATAAACAATATTTATGAAATTATTTATTTATTGCAGATCAACATCGATAGCTGTATTATATTTAAATAATTTGCTATTTTTACTAAGGGAACAACTCGAGGCAGATTTAAGTTATTTAGATGGCATTTTCGTAACTAGCACCCCAATCGACCTCGGAATTAGCACCCATATCATATTAATATACATTTAAATTGACGTCCGCCATCTTGGATTTCAGAAAGGATAGCTTTTTCGTAACTGTGGTGCTTCCACAATTATATTTACTTAAAATTGACACCCATATGAAATTATAAAAAAATGAAGTCCGCCATTTTGGATCTCAAAAACGATGGCTTCTTCGTTACAAACACCCCAATTATACTCAAAATTGACACTCATCAAATTATAAAACAAACAAATAAAAAAACAAACACGTGTTAGCCCTTAATGATAGTTACCGAGCTACGAACTTCGTTTTGTTCGCAGCTCGGGTGCCGCTTACCCGCGTCTTGTTCCTCACACCCCGTACGATTGCTCTGTCTAGACGTCTTTGTCGGACGACTGTATGATTTTTAGACTGTGGTATTACTACACATTGTTTTTTATCTGTGGTCGGTGATCTGTGCTATCATTGGACGTTTTATCATTGAGTTTTTATGTATGTTTTCGCTTTGGGTACTTGAAAGAGTAAGGCAATGTTAATTTGATTGTCGTGAGATGTACGAGTTATAAAGACAACATTTTGATCGCCTGACGCATTCAAGGGTTTTTCTTCAATCAATAAATTGTATAAAAATGGGAAAACAGCCATTTGTAGATAAGATGGAAAAGGAAAGAAAAATAGCGATGAACAAACCGATATATTTCTTTTCTTTTACAACTAGCTTTCCGCCTGCGTGGAATTCGGTTATATCGCGTTTTTTAGGTTTTCCCGTGGGAATTTTTTTCCGGGATAAAAAGTACCCTATTATTAATCGGGACTTCTAACTTTACGTCTGTAAACAAACAAACTCACTTTCCGATATAATTGGATGTGGTCTGAAGTGCAAGTTTTTGATGGCCATTCTACAAATAGCACCATTTACATATGGCTTGTTATTTTTGTGGGAAGTACATATTTCAGATCAACAAAAGAAGTACATTTTATCTCAACCGTATATTAACTCAAGCTAGTATTGGATGCGATATGGTGTCATAGATCCGCGCACTCCATAGTCACAGGTAAACCTCTTAATCCTAATAAAAAATACTTCCATACTAATATTATAAATGCGAAAGTAACTCTGTCTGTCTGTTACGCTTTCCCTCTTAAACCTCTCAACCGATTTTGATGAAATTTGGCACAAACAATCTTTAGACCCTGAGAAAGAACATAGGCTACCTTTTATCCCGGAAAAATTTGATGTTCCCGAGGGAAATCTAAAAAGCGCGACATAACCGAACTCCACGCAGGCAAAGCCGCGTGCGGAAAGCTAGTTTCTATATAAAGATTATTTTATACCTCAATACCCTTATTCATAAATACTGCTAAAGTTAATTATGTAGTGATTACTGACTGTTTATACATTTTTGATGAATGAACGTCAACGAATGACTATAAGCAACGTTTATGAATAGACCCCAATGTATGTGCCAATTAGATTGTATCTTAAAAAACAATTAAATGTCCATCAGATAGATTTAAAAAAAATATTGAATAAGTATTTTTTACTTTTTCTTTCATTCAAATACTTAGGAAGATATATTGATTTGAAATGTCGCATGATGTCATACCGTGGTACAAAATACACTCCGTAACTTTAATACGCTATATCTCAGTAGTTTTTGGTAATTCCGACAATAAAAAATACAGGTCTTAGGTAGTTTTTTTTTTGTTATCTATAAGACGGACTAATTATTTTTTTGATTTTCATACCTTGGATACATCCCTATTCTGACATACTCTGACTTTAATTGAAATACATCTTTCGGATGGGAAATCATCAAATGACATCTCCCGCTCTCGGCGGAGCAGACTTTTACTGACTAAAACCCACCCGTGTTTCTTCACTTGCCTCTGCGCCAGGGCCACGGTTTCTTTTTTAACCAACCCACAACCCTGACCCAGGAGGCAGCGGTCTTCGCGGACCCCATTACGATGTGCTGACATCTCTTTGAGGCGCGCGAGAGACACAACGGGCCGTTGAATCGACTCTGATCCTGACCGGGCGACGATCTGCCCACTGCTCACCGCCATCTAAAGCCATACGATTACAAAAGAGACGACTACCTCTCGTAGATCATAATACCCCACATTAATTCTGTACAAGTAAAAATCTATATTATTATATAAAGCTGAAGAGTTTGTTTAAATGCGCTAATCTCAGGACTTACTGGCCCGATTTGAAAAATTATTTTTGTGTTGGATAGCCCATTAAGCCAGGAAGTCTTTAGACTATATAACATCACGCTGCGACCAAAAGGAGAGGAGCATAAATAACTCCACGTGAACGAAGTCGCTGGCGGCCACTAGTTTCTTATAAAAGTTCTCGATCCGTCTCGTACCTATTGGACAAATTCCCATCAACGTGTAATGATCGTCTTCAACTACACCGCACGGGTAACAATTTTTTTTTTTTTTTTACATTTTATAAACCAGCGCTTGACCGCAATCCTGCCTGATGGTAAGCAGTGACGCAATCGTTGATGGTAAAGCGCACTAGTTTATTAAGAGCCTATTCACTCTAGCCTTGAAGACACTCAAATTGTAGTCCGACGGAAACACCGCCGCTGGCAAATTATTCCAGTCCCTCGATGCGAACGTAAGGGTGGAAACCAGCCGTACGACGGGTCGTCCGAACAATTTGGAGAATCTGATTTCCTCATCATGTGTGTGAACTTGTTAAGTGGAAAGTGACCAGAGGGGCAATCGTAAGAAAGTACACAGTCTCATCAGTCAAAAATACCTCTAATGTGTCTATATTTTGGCAATTTTTTGACATTAAATTGTCGCCGAGATGTGAATGCGAATAAATTTGGAACGGTTTAATTATGAGAATATGCCTTCTCGTTTTAATTTATGAGAATCGGCCTTCTGTTAATAATGAGGTAACTTCATCATCATCATCAATCTTTTTTTATCGTCCCACCGCTGGGCACAGGTCTCTTCTCATACAGAGAAGGATTGAGCGTGGTCATTACGCTCAATCCTTCTTTGTTCAATGCGGGTTGGCGATTTCAGACTTAAAATCTAGGTTTTCTCAAGATGTTTTCCTTCATCGTGTCATAGGTGTCCAAGATATACTTTGAAAGTACATATAACATAGAAAAGTTACATTGGTACTTCCCTGACATGGAATCGAAACCGCAGGAGGCTGGTGTTTTAACTAGGCCACCACGGCTAACGAGGTAACTTACACTTCTCTTCTTCTTCACTCTTCAGCCTATAGAGATTCACTGCTGGACAAAGGCCTCCCCCAAGGCTTTCCACGATGACAGGTCTGGTGCTGTCCGCATCAATCGGCTTCCCACGACATTCACCAGGCGGTCAAGTACCGGAAGACGCAGCGTAGGGAGACCCCCAACTTACACTTGTATTGTTTTAAATAATGTCATACGTAGAAAAATAATCATCTAAGTCAGGACACAACATAGGTATGTCAAATACCTTCCATTACAGTTATGCCTACATAAAAATACGCAAAAGAGTAACGAAAAGTGTAATGATCGTATTCAACTACACTGCAGGAGTAAAAATTGGGAGAATCTGATTTCCTCATCATGTGTGTGAACTAGTTAAGTGGAACGTGACCAGAGGGGCAATCGTGAGAACGTACACAGTCTGGTCTGTTAAAAATTTCTCTACATTTTGGCATGTTTTTGACATTTGGTTGTTGTCGAGATGTGAATAAGAATTAATTTGGAACGTTTTAATTTATGAGAATATGCCTTCTGTTAATAATGAGATAACTTCATCATCAACCTTTTTTTATCGTCCCACCGTTGGGCACAGGTCTCCTCTCATACAGAAGGGATTGTAATCACCATGCTTGCTCAATGCGGGTTGGCGATTCTAGACTTAAAGTCCAGGTTTCCTCACGATGTTTTCCTCACCTTGTAATCAGTCATAGGTGTCCAAGATATACTTAGAAAGTACACATAACATAGAAAAGTTACATTGATACTTCCCTGACATGGAATCGAAACCGTAGGAGGGTGATGTTTTAAACACTAGGCCACCAAGGCTAACGAGGTATCTTACACTTCTCTTCTTTTTCTTCTTCTTCAGCCTATAGAGATTCACTGCTGGACAAAGGCCTCCCCCAAGGCTTTCCACGATGACAGGTCTTGTGCTGCCCGCATCAATCGGCTTCCCACGACATTCACCAGGCGGCCAAGTACCGGAAGACGCAGCGTAGGGAGGCTCCCAACTTACACATGTATTGTTTTAAATAATGTCACACGTAGAAAAATAATCATCTAAGTCTATAGGTACGTAGATATGTCAAATACCTTCCATTACAGTTATGCCTACATAAAAACACGCAAAAGAGTAAAGAAAAGTAATTTCCCCATAATAACATGAAACAGTACATGACACGTCTTTGTATCGCAGTGTAGGATGAACAAAGAGAATCAATTTTTCATCTTATTGCTTAAGCGTGACATGTTCCCACGAATGGCGTGTGCGAGGACTGGAAAATAGCGGGACATGAAGCGATTTTATTATATGTCATACCAAGATGTTTTTTTTATATCTCATAAAGGGTATGAATGGGACTATATCAAAGAATGAACTGGCGTGTTATTATTTTTTTTTCAATAATGATTTTCTTTGCTTTTGGTTTGGGTTGTTGGAGCCCTCAAAAGTCCAACAATTGGTCTAACTGCAATGCTTCGATATAGCCTTCGGGTTGTGGAGGACAGGTGGCAGTCGCTTCACGGAAAATATCAAAGTTTAGCCAAAGTCAACAGTTAGACTGGTAATCCCTGGAATCCCTGCGCAGTACAAATATTTGTATTCGTGAATGAATATTTGCACTGGTCTGGTCGTGCCTTGGAAAGCACGTTAATCCGTTGGTCCCGGATGCAACACGAACATTTAATGGCAGTCGTTACGGGTTGATCGAGCCGCCAAAAGTTCAACTTTTGGTCTAACTGCAATGCTTCGATATCGCCTTCGGGTTGTGGAGGTCAAACGGCAGTCGCTTCACGGAAAATATCGAAGTTTAGCCAAAGTCAACAGTTAGACTGGTAAAGCATACCCCAGACTCCAAAGCTGAAAAAGCTTCGGGTGCGACTGTTATTAACGCTGAGAAGATGATGATGAATGATTTTCTTTGCTTTTAATTTTTCATACAAAATAATTCCAAACAGTAATTTAAAACACCCTTTTTTGTGTGAATGGGAAATCATTAGATGACCTTTGCCGCTCTGGGCGGAGGGCGGGTCACATTTTTACTGAGTAAAGCCGTGTCTTTTTTTTATTTATCTGTGCGCCAGGACCTCGGTTTCTCTTTCAATCAACCCGCAACCCTGGCAGGTTTTAAAAAACTTTACGTGAAATATTGATAAAATCGCATTTTATTAGCTTTAAATATGATTCACTGATTTGAAAACGATTTACTCGTATTTATTAATGAAACTGAATGAAACTTTGAAACTGCATTTTCGACTCCCATATTCTAGGCCTTGTGGTTTTTCTTAATAGGGTAGTTGACTAAAAAACTTATTAGTCCGTCAGTCAGATTTCCAAAAAATACTAGACACGTATTTTTTCTTTTTTCATATAAACAAAAAATGAAGACGACACAGTGCGTTGAAAACTCGTGTGACGTCACTGCACGCTACACTTTTTCGCGAGCAGTGACGTCACCAGCCACCCCTCCTGATCTTTGATGCCTTATATATATTTTGTCAATTTTTATTGATTTGATAAAACAAAATATACGTACACAATATTTTTCCATAATCTGAATGACGGACTAAATAGATTTTTTTTTATCCAGGAAACATCCCTATTATAATAGGTTTATAAATAAGTTTCCGTCGTTTTTTGAACACGCAGACTAGCATTATCACGTAGGAGAATAATTTTGTCATATCTGCAGTAGTAATGGGCGCATTTCTCCTCTTCCTTCTATTTTCCTCCAATAATGCTTCCAATTCCGTGTCTTTTTACGATTTCGGTCTTCCACTACGTTATTTGTCTTCACAGTTTCTAAACTTTTGAAACCACTCACGACAACTTCTCTCTCTTAAAGCAGCTTCACCATAAGCTTCTACAAGCAATCGATGGGCCTCAGCTGCAGATTTCTTCAAATGAAAGAAGTAACAAAAGTTCCCGCAAAAGACGGTAAGTCAGCACAAACTAGACATTTTTGCACAATAATAAATATATGATACTGATACAGAGTCACTAATTACGATATCACATTGTACATCTGACAATTTCAACGAAACCTCTTAGTGAGGACATCTTTTGTTAAACGGCGGAAACTTATTTGTACACCTAATAAAACAAGAGGTAAAGAGAAAGAGAGCGATAGCAAATAACAAGAATGTGTATTAAAACCGATTTTAATTATCAAAAGTGTAAATAACAAAGAAAAAAATAAGCAACAAATTAAAAGTTAGATTGCCAGTAAGAAATATGAATTCTAATTTTAATCATTGTATTCTATCCCTTGGGAATTTCTAATAAATTAGTCTCTTGTGGTGTAAATTCAACGACAAACTTTACAAATGAGTGAGCTAGGCAGATGAATATTTATTAAAAAATTATTTATCACGATAATTTATTTCTCATAAAGCAGCTTCACCATAAGCTTATTAAGAAACCGTTGGGCCTCAGCTGCAGATTTCTTCAAATAAAAGAACTTGACATTTTTGCATAAAAATAAATATGTGATACCGATACATAATCACTAATACTCTAAGTGTATGTTATTACCAGATGTTCAAACTTACGATATCACATTTTACATCTGACAATTTTAACAAAACCTCTTAGTGAGGATATCCTTTGTTAAACAGCGGAAACTTATTTTTACACCTAATAGAATATAACCCTACTAGCTTTCCGCCCGCGGCTTCGCCCGCGTGGAGTTCGGTTATATCGCGTTTCCAAGAGAACTCTTCAAAAGTCCGGAATCAAAACTATTCTGTTATTTCTCAAGGTCAACTCTATCTTTGTACCAAATTTCAATAAAATCAGTTCAGTTGTTTAGACGTGAAAGCGTAACAGACATACAGAGTTACTTTCGCATTTAAAATATTAGTAAGGATAAATGTTATGGGATATGAAAAACTATGTTTTGTAAACTTTGGGTTTAGAATTCACAATCAAGATTGTGAATTCTGCTGAGCTCTTAAAACGTAAACCATTCATAATACCATCAATGGGAAGTTTACGACTAGCTTTAAGAACGGCTCTCTGAGCTCTCTCCAACTTCAACAGGGATGTCTTTGGGGCGCCTCTCCAAGCCGTTATGCATTATGCATTGTGATAAGATTGACCGAACTAGAACGGATAGTATACGATCTCTATTAACTTAATTTCTGCCACATGGCGTGGGTTCCTGAAAACGTATATCAATTTTCAGGTTATCGATGTAAGTACATCTATGTGTGACTGAAAGCCGAGACGATTGTCAATCTAAATTTCCAAATATTTGCTAACGGCCATTTTTGAGAGTAGGACATGACCATGGATTGTCCTGTAGGAAAGAGCAAATGTTTGATGTTATAGAAAGGTTTTGGTAAGATGGGACTTCATTATTTGCCCATGTAAGAGGATATCCATAGATTTAGACATGTTAAGAGTGGCTTTGTTAATTTTTAACCACTCGGCTACCATGTCAAAACCAAACTGGGCATTTAAAAGGCCTTCTCTCTGTGGCAGGCCATAACATAGGCTGCCGGCAGAAGTTACCACTCACCAGATAATTTTGCCGCCATACAATTCGTCGTGTTCCAGCATGATGTTCGGTGAAGCTGTACGAAGGACGGGTCTGAGC
The DNA here is from genome assembly GCA_017933935.1 of Sesamia nonagrioides. Lineage (NCBI taxonomy): Eukaryota > Metazoa > Arthropoda > Insecta > Lepidoptera > Noctuidae > Sesamia > Sesamia nonagrioides. The sequence continues at coordinate 139,981 of JADWQK010001439.1, forward strand.
AGTTATGTTGCGATGTGAGTCGGGTACGATGCTCCAAATGTTGTTGTGTCGGGAATGTGGTCGTGGAAGGTCTTCAGATAAATCTCCCTTTGGCGCAGCATCGTTGGTCGTGTTGTAGGGGCGCTCAACTGCCGTCTTCCTTCCTATTTACTTAATTTTTTTTTTTTGAGTGAATAGGCTCTTAATAAACTAGCGCGCTTTACCATAAACGATTGCATCACTGCTTACCATCGGTCAGAAGTGCGGTCAAGCACTTGTTTATAAATATAAAAAAAGTAACTTTCTCCCATGAGTCGGCGTGAAAAATCAGGGCCGTGTCTTTCGCAAAGGTAATGATCCTGCCACTACGCCACTTGGGGTTTCACAGGTCGACTACAACAGTATGACTGAAGAAAGGGTAAGTAATATCCAGTAGTGATTAATTAATACCTGGTTAAATATTGAGGATGAGAGGAAGCCTTCTAAGTCTAATCTTAAGTAATGCTAAACTACGGTTTGGCATGTCCACATATTCAACTTTTCTGCTCTAGAACCGAGTCTATATTCGTGGCCTCTAACAGTTTCTCATGTAATATGCACTCACACAAATCACTTATAGGGGCTTTGAGGTCTGAAGTAAAACCACCAAATTATCAGCAAGTACACACAGCTTAAGGGACACGTCTAGTCGCCACTCGGGATAGAGTGGGAATGCCTTGAGGTGCTACATTAAGCTGTGTGCCACATTTAATTGTATATACATCACATCTCTTCCTTTTTATATGTTAATTGATGTTTAACAATATTTATCATTTAGACGTTAATTACTTTATAAAGTAAGATAACAATTTTAGACATTTAATTTCAATCCATTAAGATTAAAGTAGCCACTAAAACATTTAGAAAATAATTACGTTTTAAGTACAGTTCAATATTTCACATTAAGCTACAATCATTAAACAGTACCTATACAGTATGAATTAAAATTATTTATCTGATATGGCTCTTCTTTTACCTGATAAGATAACAATTTTAAACATTTAGATTAGTTCTTATTTATCTGATACGATAACAATTTTAAACTTTTACGTTAGTTCTTCTTTATCTGATATGATAACCATTTTAAACATTTAGATTATTTCATCAAGTTTCACAAATTAAGTTTCATAAATAATTATGCTTTGAGTATAATATAGTACATAAATACTTCGCATGAAGCTTACAATATTTATACAATCGTTAATATGTGAATTCTTTTTTATCTGACGCTTCGTCATCGGTAGCGTTTCACATAAATATTTCGCATGAAGTTTACAATATTTACACAGTCGTTAACATTTGAATTCTTCTTTATTAGACGCTTCGTGATCGACAACTTTTCATTGCCCAACCTTTTTGGTGTACGATGTTCATCATTGTCATCATGTTTCATCATTTCTTGTAAGTATTTATATCGCTTCTTTGAGCATTTGTGTAACTGTATGCGGTGTGTGATTAAATTCTTGAATCAATTTGTTTTCATTTATAGTGTTCTTATTATGCTTTTTCGTCAATTTCTAATTCTATGTGTGTAGGTTTTTTCTTATCTTCGTTTAATTTAACCTCCCTTTTTTTTCTGTCTGTCTTCTGGATTATTGTATCTATTTGCACGATCTCTCGTAACTTAGATAAGTTTGGAAGTAGATTTTCTTGTGGAGTAATAAGGTCTTTCCAGTTTTGACTTCGCCGCGCAATCTGATTTTGTTTTTTTTTTTGGTTATATAATTGTCTGAGAGGCCGGTTCATTCAGTTTCCTTTTGTTTAATTTGTGTAGATTTCATCATTTTAATGTCTTTTTATCGTCTTCAATACGATGATAATAAAATTATAATTCCCACTACACAGCGGATCCAAAAACCAACATCAGTATTCAGTCAAATTTTTCAATGGTTACTTGTGGAATTAGGCCTGAGACTAGAGTATTTTAGTCTAGTAAGTATTTTAGTAGTCTGTTTTAGAGGTTGTATAGCCTCTGCAGTAATTTATAACACGGTGCTGCTCGTCATCTGTTACTTGAACTTGGCTCGACACGCTACCGCGTGTCTAGATTACTTTCGCACCTTTGTGCGTGACCCAGTCTTTATATTAAGAACGCCTGGGTGAACTTCTTGGGCTGCTTCTTATATACATATAATAAGGCTCCATAATGTGTCAAAGTTCATGTTCTATTAAGTTGTAGCTGTTTATTGAAACCTCCCAAGCATTATTTTGTAAAACGTCTTTGATTATTTAAATTCATGGTCATTATTCAATGATATAATGATTGTTCTAAGGGATAATGCTACGGGTCGCTTGTGTGAACATCTAGCTAATATGATGTTCATGTTCAAAACTTTTTTGTATGCTGTTACTTTTATTTATTTTTATTATCCTATAACCTCTAGAGGTTATGGTCTGTGATAAGTTATTTTTTTTTTTAAATGGTTCTTTAGTCGGTTTGACAATACGTTTTTAACGTTTATCATTCCGAAGGAAATGATGCGGCGCCTTTGGTGAAGTACTGAATCAGTAGGTACAGCCTCTAGATGAACAGGACTTGCATCAGCAATTACTGAATACGGTCTTTTGAGTAGCCAAGCCTGAGAATCTCAGACAGACATGTTTTATTGTTTGATCCTTATGCCAGAATGTACCTACCTATATATTGACATTTTGTGCATATTGTTTTTTTTGTATTTGACAATGGGATCTGTTAAGTTTGAGAAATCGGTGATCGATCAACAAAATTGAAACCTTTTGTTCAATGGTTTCTGGTGGTCTAAAAGACTCTATTGTTCAAATTTATTTGTCACATGGTTGACACTTGATGATGATATCTTTTTTTTTATGAATTTCTCCTGTATCGTGGGTGCGTTTACAACATATAAACTCACATACACAAACAACTAGTCCCAGAAAAACTATTTGTAAATCGTACTAATATGTATTTGTTCCGTGCGGGAATCAAACCCGCGACACGAAACGCAGCAGTCAAACATTTAACCACATACGCCAACCGTGTCGTCATACGAAAATTCAATCCATAACACAGAATCTGAATAGTGTTGAAATGAAGAATTATTTAGTTTTGTTCAGTAAATCATTATTGTCCTTCAGATATTCTCTTTCATCACATCCAACGACAATAATGACGTGAATAAAATTTTCATTGCATGGCAATAAGATTATCCATGATTTTTTTTTTTTAAATGTTCAAAGACCACTTTATTGATTTTCTCTAATGACAGCTTTGTTGGTAGCACACTTGACACTACAAATATCATCATCGGACTTTAGAATCGCATTTTACCAGTTCGACTTTTTTTTTGTTTTATTTTTTCATATCAAGGTAATTGTTTGATTGACAAACGGGCGTACCTTTTTTGACATCTATCGGAACATCTTTTAATTAGGGAAATGATTTAACCCTAGTGGAATTGAGATGAAAACTTAGTTTCTTGATAAATTTTTTATAACAACGTTTTGCCGATACATACTGATTTCGACCTAGCTTTTATGGGTGCATCAAACAATCCCAATATTTATAAAGATGTTAGGCACCATAAGCCATGAATGTTTGGTCCAGAGACATTTGCTGGTTGGAGACTATACTTTAGATAGTTTTATTAACTTTCAAGTTTTATCATTTATTATGATAAATCTACTACGGGAATCAGTGAGCATTGTCTATATGTAGACAGACTTTTTATTTTTATGAGTTTTCATTTTTTTTTTGGGGTCGTTAGCTTTATTGTTGTCAATTGACTCAAGGTTAAGAGCTTTTCTTTCGTTGATCCTGGTTCTGCAGTGGGTCTTGAAATGTCCTCGGAACCATATTTTATGTAAGTATTAAGTGTAAACTTTTAAATAAACAAGCGCTTATAGACTTAGAGCGTTAATAAAGAACCTTTGTGAGGTGAGCGCTTAAGCACAAAAACCCGTCTATCCGTCGAGAAAGAACAATTGGTTATAAATAACCCAAGTTGTTGATTATATTTCAACAGGAAATATACATGTACTTTTGTTGATTATTAAACGATGATAAGAAATAATTCAAGTTACCTTAAATTATTGAGTAATCTGTAAATTCTCTTACTACAATACGTGCTGTCTATATCTCTGACTTGGCACAGCAACATGAAAACTGAATTTGTGACAGCAACAATCGAAAAGTCATAAAATTCTGTATTCTGTGAATCTGTAAAACGACGGTGCGAAAATGCCACAATAGTCAGTACAAGTTCAACAAGTACCAGCCTCAACAAAATTGACACTAAACAAAACTGACACTAAAACCAAATACTTTTAATTAAAAAGAGGTTGCTTGCAAAACCATCACAAAAGTGATACATAATTGTTCCTCAAGCAACCCATCACAAAAGTGATACATAATTGTTCCTGCCCTGCAGTTAATCAGAATCGCATAAATTATGGTAAAAACAGAAATTGCAAAATTACAAAAGTGGTATTGTTCCTGCCCTGCAATTAACCAGAATTACATAAAATATGGTTCCGAGGACATTTCAAGACCCACTGCAGAACCAGGATCAACGAAAGAAAAGCTCTTAACCTTGAGTCAATTGACAACAATAAAGCTAACGACCCCAAAAAAAAAATGAAAACTCATAAAAATAAAAAGTCTGTCTACATATAGACAATGCTCACTGATTCCCGTAGTAGATTTATCATAATAAATGATAAAACTTGAAAGTTAATGAAACTATCTAAAGTATAGTCTCCAACCAGCAAATGTCTCTGGACCAAACATTCATGGCTTATGGTGCCTAACATCTATAAAAATATTGGGATTGTTTGATGCACCCATAAAAGCTAGGTCGAAATCAGTAGGTATCGGCAAAACGTTGTTATAAAAAATTTATCAAGAAACTAAGTTTTCATCTCAATTCCATTAGGGTTAAATCATTTCCCTAATTAAAAGATGTTCCGATAGATGTCAAAAAAGGTACGCCCGTTTGTCAATCAAACAATTACCTTGATATGAAAAAATAAAACAAAAAAAAAAAGTCGAACTGGTAAAATGCGATTCTAAAGTCCGATGATGATATTTGTAGTGTGCTACCAACAAAGCTGTCATTAGAGAAAATCAATAAAGTGGTCCTTGAACATTTAAAAAAAAAAATCATGGATAATCTTATTGCCATGCAATGAAAATTTTATTCACGTCATTGTTGTCGTTGGATGTGATGAAAGAGAACATCTGAAGGACAATAATGATTTACTGAACAAAACTAAATAATTCTTCATTTCAACACTATTCAGATTCTGTGTTATGGATTGAATTTTCGTATGACGACACGGTTGGCGTATGTGGTTAAATGTTTGACTGCTGCGTTTCGTGTCGCGGGTTTGATTCCCGCACGGAACAAATACATATTAGTACGATTTACAAATAGTTTTTCTGGGACTAGTTGTTTGTGTATGTGAGTTTATATGTTGTAAACGCACCCACGATACAGGAGAAATTCATAAAAAAAAAGATATCATCATCAAGTGTCAACCATGTGACAAATAAATTTGAACAATAGAGTCTTTTAGACCACCAGAAACCATTGAACAAAAGGTTTCAATTTTGTTGATCGATCACCGATTTGTCAACCTTAACAGATCCCATTGTCAAATACAAAAAAACAATATGCACAAAATGTCAATATATAGGTAGGTACATTCTGGCATAAGGATCAAACAATAAAACATGTCTGTCTGAGATTCTCAGGCTTGGCTACTCAAAAGACCGTATTCAGTAATTGCTGATGCAAGTCCTGTTCATCTAGAGGCTGTACCTACTGATTCAGTACTTCACCAAAGGCGCCGCATCATTTCCTTCGGAATGATAAACGTTAAAAACGTATTGTCAAACCGACTAAAGAACCATTTAAAAAAAAAAATAACTTATCACAGACCATAACCTCTAGAGGTTATAGGATAATAAAAATAAATAAAAGTAACAGCATACAAAAAAGTTTTGAACATGAACATCATATTAGCTAGATGTTCACACAAGCGACCCGTAGCATTATCCCTTAGAACAATCATTATATCATTGAATAATGACCATGAATTTAAATAATCAAAGACGTTTTACAAAATAATGCTTGGGAGGTTTCAATAAACAGCTACAACTTAATAGAACATGAACTTTGACACATTATGGAATCTTATTATATGTATATAAGAAGCAGCCCAAGAAGTTCACCCAGGCGTTCTTAATATAAAGACTGGGTCACGCACAAAGGTGCGAAAGTAATCTAGACACGCGGTAGCGTGTCGAGCCAAGTTCAAGTAACAGATGACGAGCAGCACCGTGTTATAAATTACTGCAGAGGCTATACAACCTCTAAAACAGACTACTAAAATACTTACTAGACTAAAATACTCTAGTCTCAGGCCTAATTCCACAAGTAACCATTGAAAAATTTGACTGAATACTGATGTTGGTTTTTGGATCCGCTGTGTAGTGGGAATTATAATTTTATTATCATCGTATTGAAGACGATAAAAAGACATTAAAATGATGAAATCTACACAAATTAAACAAAAGGAAACTGAATGAACCGGCCTCTCAGACAATTATATAACCAAAAAAAAAAAAACAAAATCAGATTGCGCGGCGAAGTCAAAACTGGAAAGACCTTATTACTCCACAAGAAAATCTACTTCCAAACTTATCTAAGTTACGAGAGATCGTGCAAATAGATACAATAATCCAGAAGACAGACAGAAAAAAAAGGGAGGTTAAATTAAACGAAGATAAGAAAAAACCTACACACATAGAATTAGAAATTGACGAAAAAGCATAATAAGAACACTATAAATGAAAACAAATTGATTCAAGAATTTAATCACACACCGCATACAGTTACACAAATGCTCAAAGAAGCGATATAAATACTTACAAGAAATGATGAAACATGATGACAATGATGAACATCGTACACCAAAAAGGTTGGGCAATGAAAAGTTGTCGATCACGAAGCGTCTAATAAAGAAGAATTCAAATGTTAACGACTGTGTAAATATTGTAAACTTCATGCGAAATATTTATGTGAAACGCTACCGATGACGAAGCGTCAGATAAAAAAGAATTCACATATTAACGATTGTATAAATATTGTAAGCTTCATGCGAAGTATTTATGTACTATATTATACTCAAAGCATAATTATTTATGAAACTTAATTTGTGAAACTTGATGAAATAATCTAAATGTTTAAAATGGTTATCATATCAGATAAAGAAGAACTAACGTAAAAGTTTAAAATTGTTATCGTATCAGATAAATAAGAACTAATCTAAATGTTTAAAATTGTTATCTTATCAGGTAAAAGAAGAGCCATATCAGATAAATAATTTTAATTCATACTGTATAGGTACTGTTTAATGATTGTAGCTTAATGTGAAATATTGAACTGTACTTAAAACGTAATTATTTTCTAAATGTTTTAGTGGCTACTTTAAACTTAATGGATTGAAATTAAATGTCTAAAATTGTTATCTTACTTTATAAAGTAATTAACGTCTAAATGATAAATATTGTTAAACATCAATTAACATATAAAAAGGAAGAGATGTGATGTATATACAATTAAATGTGGCACACAGCTTAATGTAGCACCTCAAGGCATTCCCACTCTATCCCGAGTGGCGACTAGACGTGTCCCTTAAGCTGTGTGTACTTGCTGATAATTTGGTGGTTTTACTTCAGACCTCAAAGCCCCTATAAGTGATTATAGTGAACACCACAGTTATTAAATCTGATTCAAAAAACGCTTCATGCAGTGGTATGTACCTTTTATGTGATTTTATATACAAATAATTATAACTTCTATTTGGGATATTTAAAAAAAATGATATTTTTTTTCAATTTTGAATAGAAAGATTGACTTTTTTCCGACCGGTTTAGAGCTTAGACGCAAGGAACAGACATACAAAAATTGTTCACGTACAAATGATAGGTACCGATTTCAAAAATATCTTGGAAATAAAACTCAAAATGAAATAATTTGCATACAAATACAATACATTGCAACCAAATTCAACATTTTATTTTAAATTTATGTCGAATTAACAAATATTTTTCAATAATACTATATTGTACTCCTGACGTTTCACAAGTAGAACAAATTATGTAGTATAAGATTTGTCAATTTTAACACAGAAACTAAAAAGTTAGAAACAAGAGAGCATTTCCTAGCTTTCTGCCCAATTACCGATACAACTGGCGCTGGATTAACGTCATTTATTATAGAAAAAAACTTTTTTACAAAAAAAAATAACCGACTTCCCTGTAGGTATATACCGGTTCATGGTCATGGTGTTTTTGGTTTTTGTATATATTCATTTTTGCCACCGACTTCCGAAATTAGTTATTTTTCACTTTGTAGTGTTTTTTTTCTTGTGGAAGTCGGTTGTTTTCTTTGTAAACGAAGGTTTTTTTTGAAATTTTACACTTTTTAGTTGTGAAAAGTACTGTTCAGCTACATCCGGTTAGATTGGATGCTGACACGACGGGCAAACGACGTAATGTTGTTTACTTTAATTTTTACCCGTAATTTTAGTCTAAAAATGGAGCCATTGAACCGATTTCTATAAAATTCCTATGAAACCAAAATCAAAGTATGAACAATGACGCGATTACGGAAGTTAAATTCAGTCTCTTGATTATAATTGATTGTTGCATAAGCGTGACGAGTAGGTAGTGGTTGTCCTGTGTTAAAGTTCAATGCTGTAAATTTTTGGGGAATTGCCTCAACTGCCTATAAAGTCTTCATCATCAGATTTATTGCAAACCATCATTTTAACCCATATAGGTGCAAAGTTCTCATCAATGTAAATGAATTAATTCCAAGCACAATGTTGCTACTGTCAACCGTTGAGGATTTCCCTTAACTGTTCTTTTTCTTCATCATAAAACCCCGAATGACAATCACAATACGTCAAGGTGTAAAGCTCTTATCAATACAAATTAATCAAGCACAGACACTAGGTAGCTGCTGTGAATCATTGAGGACTTCCTTCGACTGTCTCCCGGCTCCATCATCACATCTACCCCAGACCTTTATTACACCGCAGTGCTTTAAAATACTTAATGAAAATACTTAGAAATGCACTAGTCACCCATACGATTTTTGAAAGTTCCCCTTGATTTCTCTGGTCTTCCATCATCAGATCCTGACCTGGTGACCATGGGACCAAGTGGAAAGTATACCCATTCAAACAAAAAAAGAATTTTGCAAATCGGCCCATGCGTCATCGAGTAATCGGGGAACATACATAAAAAATAAAATATTTCGACGAATTGATAACCTCCTCCTTTTTTAGAAGTCGGTTAAAAAGAGGCGCTTCATAGGTTCCGCACACAGGCGCAGCCGGGGGTCGGCGCGGCCCTGGTACCCGGCACACATCGCAATTCTTGCCGATTTAACATACTGCTAATTTATTAACTGTGATGACATCAACAGTAGGTATGTGGATACATAGGTATATACTATGCTATAATTATGGACGCCCAACTAAAAATCAGATCAGTCGAAAGTTTTCTAAGTATCTTTGCTTTTCATGAATTCATTTAGAGTTGGATAACATTGATGATTTATATTACTATATACACTATATAGATTATATAGATATATACTATATAGATATACACTATTAGTTGTCATCAATACGATGTGAAGTGACTCGATAAATGATCAAATAGCTATCAATGAATGTTATTAATGATGACTAACGTGTTAACGCCATCTGTTGGCGCAAAGTTGCCAGCACGTGCCGCCATCTGTCGACATGTAAACGGAGACTCAGCGAAACAGAATCGAAGCGAGAATGGCGAGCGACAGCGCTGATTGGTCGCCGCTGAAGATCTCAAACGTTTGTTCGTTTTACGGATCGATGTCAGTAATTTTTTTTAGGTAGGTATATTTTCAGAAAAACGATTCACCACCAAACCAAAATTTGTTATTCGCAACTATTGTAATTTTTATCTAACACTAGCCTCCGCCAGCGACTTCGTTCGCGTAGAGTTAGTTATGCTCTGCTTTGACTTCAGTTTTCGCAACATTTTTTGTTACTGCTCTGCTCCTATTGGTTATAGCGGGATGTTATATAGCCTAAAGCCTTCCTGGATTAATAGGCTATCCAACACAAAAATAATTTTTCAAATCGGACCAGTAGTTTCTGAGATTAGCGCGCACAAAGAAACAAACAAACAAACAAACAAACTCTTCAGCTTTATATATTAGTATAGATAAACGTCTAAACCAAAGCACAATAAAGAACGTTATTGAAGAAGGCTGACCCTCAACATTCGTCACAACATAATGGTTAAAATTACTTTAATATTTAATAATTTATGACGATATTTGATTTTTGGTTGACCTTAATTTACCTTTCTCTTGTAAATTTGCATAAAGTATAGACTACTACGCAAATTTACAAAAGAAAAGCAAAACTGGGCAAACAAACTGTACCTACAAATTAGAATTTAATCCAAATCAACTAATTCAATTACGAAATAAAACAATTGCTGAAATCAAGACCCTAACCTTATTACTAATTCAGACCGCTACTGAATTCTAACGAAATTAAATTAAACACGTGCGTGACCTAGGCGAAAGATTTTCATTAGGTACACAGCTATGCGCTGTCTACGCAGTAGATACTTTTAATCCATACTAATATTATAAACTAGCGGCCGCCAGCGACTTCGTTCGCGTAGAGTTAGTTAGGCTCGGCTCCTATTGGTCGCAGCGTGATGTTATATAGCCTAAAGCCTGGGCTATCTAACGCAAAAAGAATTTTTCAAATCGGACCAGTAGTTCCCGAGCTTAGCGCGAACAAACAAACAAACATACAAACAAACAAACAAACAAACTCTTTATATATTAGTCTAAATGTGAAAGTATCTTTGTCTGTCTGTCCGGCTTTCACGCCAAAACTACTGAACCGATTGTAATGAAATTTGGTACACAGTCTAGAGCCTGAGAAAGGACATAGGCTTTATTACATCCCGCTATGACTAATAGAAGCAAAGCAGTAACAAAAAATGTTGTGAAAACGGGAGCGTAAGCAGACGTACATATTGCTCTCATTATTTTAACAGGCGCTTATTTTATATCAACTGAGCTCTTTTAATTTTTTTTAATGGTTTACGGCTTTGGCAAAAACTACTAAATGGATTTTGAGGAAACTTTGCAGTAATGTAGATATTTATCTTGGCATTCCCACGGAAACGGGAACCACCACGCGCTGTAAACTGAAGTCCACGCAGACGGAGTCGCGGGCAACAGCTAGTTATCTATACATAGAAACATTTACTGACAACAAATTAATATAACTGTCTATTTGCTTAGTTCCCAAATTTTTTTAAGCTATGGGTGGAGAGAAAAATTGGTAAAATATGGAAAATATAATTTTTTCCTTTTTTACCACTAAAGATTTAATAGGATTTATTATTATTTTTACCATTTTAATAACAATTTTAACACTAAAAAACCCATAATGACAATACATTATCCACAGATAAGTTCGATTAATGCCATTAATTAATGCCATTGCCACTTAATGCCATTAATCCTTAGGCTGACCCAAACTAAAGTTACGTCTGAAATTATTTAACTACTAAACTGTCTGAAAGGCAATGATGACTAGATGTATATTATATTGCTGAGATTGAGCTTTTATTGTACTTATTATTGCTCATGTGGTGTCTACCTTTATGTGATTGTTGCACAATGTATAGTTTAAGCACAAGTGGTTTTAGTGTGTACCTAATAAATAAATAAATTACGAGTAATACTAAACATTTTGTAGTAAATAGTAGGCCTTTAAGATTCAATTAGCAAAAAAAAAAAAAAACTCGAGGAAAGACATAAATAACATTTTATTTTTACGATTTGGTGATAACAGTTCTAATCGAGACTTATTTATGGCCAGGATGAATTAAAACTATGTAAATTATACACCAAAGTGTTTTAACGTGTCATTACAAGGATTTCGCCGAGGACTTACTACTTTAGAAGATTCCATTTAGAAGGCCATTTGTTTTGCTCTCGCCAAGTTAAGACATTGGAACAATTATGTTAAACAAATTGAACTTAGGTTAACATTAATATTATCAAATCACTCCCTGGGAACCTATTTAGAATTGAGAATTTCAACGATTTAAATAGCTAGTGACAGACATTAGAATAATCTGAAATTGTGAATTTATTTTCGTGGAAACGTCTGTACTGGAATGATCAAAATGACAGAGAATTTAGCAATACACATATAAATTATATGGTTATAACGAGGCGTTTTTATCGATTTTCATACTTATTTTTTTTTTTTTTTTATATATATTAAAACTAGCGCTTGACCGCAATCCTGATCGTGATGGCAAGCAGTGACGCAATCGTTGATGGTAAAGCGCACTAGTTTATTAAGAGCCTATTCACTCTAGCCTTGAAGACACTCAAATTGTAGTCCGACGGAAACACCGCCGCTAGCAAATTGTTCCAGTCCCTCGATGTACGCGGTATAAAGGAGGAGGCGAAACGCTTCATCCGGATCGTAGTGGTGTTAACAACGTAAGGGTGGAAACCAGCCGTACGACGGGTCGTCCGATGGTGGAACGGAGATGGGGGAATTAAATCATGCAATTATCTCGCACACTCCCCAAAATGCATCCTATAGAATACCGAAAGGCTGGCTACTCTACGCCTGTGCTCTAGGCTTTGGAGACCGTCTCGAGTTAGATCAGGGTCACCAATCAGCCTTTTCGCACGTCTCTCCACTGAATCCAAAGTGGCCAGGTGACACTTAGCAGCACCAGGCCAAATGTGGCTGCAGTACTCCACACACGAACGGACCTGTGCTTTGTATAACATTAGAAGCTGCCCAGGTGTGAAGTACTGTCGGACCTTTTCGAAATGAAATTACAGTACCGTTAAATAAAAATGGCTTAATAATATAGGAAGAATAATATCTATGTGAAGACTCTTTCAGTTCTGAAAGTCATCACTGGTAACACACACTGGTTAAAGATTTAGTCTTGAGACACTGTTGTTTCTTGAACGACGAGAAGATGTACCGTAGCTTCCCGAACGCTGCCCAGCCGAGTTGGATTCGACGAGACACCTCTTTCTCAAAGTTGACAAGATAAGAGCAGCCTGAATTGTGGAAAGCCTTAGGGAAGGCCTTTGTCCAGCAGTGGGCCTCTATAGGCTGAAGGAAAAGAAGACTCTTTTTATCAAAGGTTACTTCCATTTTTGAGAAGATATTTTACAGACAAATTTAGATTTTGTTCATATTTCTTGGCTCTGGGTTGAGCATTTCGGTGGGTAGAAATATTAGTTCAAAATATTCTCACGAAACTTCTTATGAAAGATAGATAAAAAAATGCGTAGTTCCGCAGTGTGGTTACCGAGCGCGCCACGCAGTTACGGTAGATCATGGGCACACTCGCGTTACAGCTGACGCCACAGGTCAACGCAACGCTTGCCTGCCCGAGCGGAGCGTTTACCATATTTTTGTTGGTACAGCCAGCGAATTCCATGATATCTTTTTGAAATTTAGTACATGGATTCTTTACTTAAAAAATACTGAACACGTGTTACGGGTTTTACATAAAAAAAAATATGTTATATAAACCTGTAGCGGTATCTACAAACATGCGAACAGCGCGTTATACTGACGTCAAACGAATTCTAAATCTCGCAAGCAGAGTTTACGTGTAACTAGTAGGTATACACACAACTTTCAGTTAGCGCACTGGTTAGGCTATTGAATGTTGCACTGCTTGTCGCGGGTTTGATTCCTGCACGGAACAAATATTTATATGATCTACATATTACAAGTAGTTGTTCCGGGTCTGGCTGTTTGTATATGTGAGTTTATATGTTTGTAAACGCACCCACGATACAAGAGTAATTCTTAGTGAAAAAAATATATATCCCAACATCAACCGTTGCAAATGTCCGCCAGACTCAACATCTGTCTGGTCGGAGGATCCTTCCCACAAACATCACCATCATCATCACCATCAACCTTTTTTAAGGTTCCCTTCGCACAAACATGCAGGTACATTATTTTTGTTTTTTATAAAACTTTTCCCCACACTAGGTATTTCTCCTGTATCGTGGTTGCGTTTCCAAAATCAAAAGCCATTCAAATTAGGCTGAGGATCTGCACTTTTTGAACGTCAATATTACATAAAACAGTCCCCCAAAACGCCCACCCATCGACACTTCCTAATGCTTTCGCTGAGAAGAAATGACGGAACAAACTCCTCAGCAGCACAACTGTCTGTTCATTAAAAAAACTCATGATTTTATGCAATACTATGTATAGTGATGAAAACAAGAAAACACAACAATAATTAAATTATTTATCATATGCCAGCTAGCCACACCAAAACACAGAAAGGCAAAAACAAAAAATAAAATATCACTAGAATGGAAATGTAAATAAGTAAAAACTTATTACCTAAATAAAAGCCCTCGGTATTAAGGGTGTGACAGCTCACATATTTATACATTGTAAAAAAAAACAATTATAGCGACTTCGTTCGCGTAGAGTTAGTTATGCTCCGCTCCTAGTGGTCGCAGCGTGATGTTATATGAATGTGAATTCTAACGAAATTAAATTAAACACGTGCGTGACCTAGGCGAAAGATTTTCAATAGGTACACAGCTATGCGCTGTCTACGCACTAGATACTTTTAATCCATACTAATATAATAAAATAATGTGAAAGTATCTCTGTCTGTCTGTCTGTCCGGCTTTCACGCCAAAACTACTGCACCGATTGTAATGAAATTTGGTACACAGATAGTCTAAATCCTGAGAAAGGACATAGGCTATATAACATCCCGCTATGGCCAATAGAAGCAAAGCAGTAACAAAAAATGTTGTGAAAACGGGAGCGTAAGCAGACGTACATATTGCTCCCATTATTTTAACAGGCGCTTATTTTATATCAACTGAGCTCTTTTTAATTTTTTTTTAAATGGTTTACGGCTTTGGCAAAAACTACTAAATGGATTTTGAGGAAACTTTGCAATAATGTAGACATTTATCTTGGCATTCCCACGGAAACGGGAACCACCACGCGCTGTAAACTGAAGTCCACGCATCTATACATAGAAACATTTACTGCATGACAACAAATATAACTGTCTATTTGCTTAGTTCCCAAACTTTTTTAAGCTATGGGTGGAGAGAAAAATGGCAAATTATGGAAAATATAATTTTATCCTTTTTTACCACTAAAGATTTAATAGGATTTATTATTATTTTACCATTTTAATAACAATTTTAACTCTAAAAAACCCATAATGACAATACATTATCCACAGACAAGTTCGATTAATGCCATTAATTAATGCCATTGCCACTTAATGCCATTAATCCTTAGGCTGACCCAAACTAAAGTTACGTCTGAAATTATTTAACTACTAAACTGTCTGAAAGGCAATGATGACTAGATGTATGTTATATTGCTATATAAAAATATATATCCCAACATCAACCGTTGCAAATGTCCGCCAGACTCAACATCTGTTTGGTCGGAGGATCCTTCCCACAAACTTCACCATCATCATCACCATCAACCTTTTTTAAGGTTCCCTTCGCACAAACATGCAGGTACATTATTTTTGTTTTTTATAAAACTTTTCCCCACACTAGGTATTTCTCCTGTATCGTGGTTGCGTTTCCAAAATCAAAAGCCATTTATTCAAATTAGGCTGAGAGTCAGCACTTTTTGAACGCCAATATTACATAAAACAGTCCCCCAAAACGCCCACCCATCGACACTTCCTAGTGCTTTCGCTGAGAAGAAGTGACGGAACAAACTCCCCAGCAGCACAACTGTCTGTTCATTAAAAAAAAAACTCATGATTTTATGCAATACTATGTATAGTGATGAAAACAAGAAAACACAACAATACTTAAATTATTTATCATATGCCAGCTAGCCACGCCAAAACACAGAAAGGCAAAAACAAAAAATAAAATATCACTAGAATGGAAATGTAAATAAGTAAAAACTTATTACCTAAATAAAAGCCCTCGGTATTAAGGGTGTGACAGCTCACATATTTATACATTGTAAAAAAAAAACAATTATAGCGACTTCGTTCGCGTGGAGTTAGTTATGCTCCGCTCCTAGTGGTCGCAGCGTGATGTTATATAGCCTAAAGCCTTCATGAATTAATGGGCTATCCAACGCAAAAAGAATTTTTAAAATCGGACCAGTAGTTCCCGAGATTAGCGCGAACAAACAAACAAACAAACAAACTCTTCAGCTTTATATTATATTAGTATAGATATAAACATATTAAACTCTAACACAACGACTTGTAGTTCACACAAATTCGTTCCGTACTGTACACGTTACGACTTTTATAGACTCACGGACGACAAACGTGCGCTCTTTATTTTATTTCTGCAATTCGAAATCATAAATGATTCGCTTATATTCCAGCATATATTATGTTAGCCGCTTAGTTAATAAGCACTAAGCGTTTGGAGAGCTAACTCAACAATACCCCTCGAACGATCGAAGCACTCTGGAATACAGCATATGTGTAGCTAAATAGGGTAGCTGTGGTTTTGAGGTTTGGGAGTATTAGCCTTTCTATTAAAAGAAGCGGAACTTATTCATTTGTTAGCTGCAATTAGTTGATATTATAGAATTTAAAAAAAGTAATGAAAAAAAAGTGGTGGTGGTCTAGTGGTTAAAACGCCAGCCTCTCAATGAGTGCGTGGGTTCGAATCCAAGTCAGGCAAGTACCAATGTAACTTTTCTAAAGTTATATGTACTTTCTAAGTATATCTTGGACACCAATGACTGAAGGTGAAGGAAAACATCTTGAGGAAACCTGGACTTTAAGTCTGAAATCGCCAACCCGCATTGAGCTAGCGCGGTGATTACGCTCAATACTTCTCTGTACGAGAGGAGACCTGTGCCCAGCAGTGGGACGATAAAAAGGTTGATGATGATAGAATTGACAACGTTTTTATAGGTTGTAGTCCATAAGGTTATTAATAATCTTAATTCACTTCTACTGTTAGTAAATTATAGACAGATATATAATAATAGGTACAAAGGTTGTCTGTAAAAGATCGCTCATAGCGATAAGACCGCCCATTGTGTAACCCTTTGTAAACGGGTATACGGTAATCATCAAAAGTTGTTGCCCACCATAAAAAAACGCAAAATAGAATATCTCGGCCACGTGCTCTGACTCGATAGACATGCACTACTCTAACTGATTATGATGGGCAAGGTAGATAGAAGGGAAGAGGTGTGCTGGACGAAAGAGAAAATCGTGGCTGCGAAACATCAGGGAGTGGACCGGAATTTCGTCGAAAAACTGTTCAGACTCGCGGTTGACAAGACCGAGTACATGAAGCTGACGGCCAACCTTCAGGATTGAACAGGCACTGGAAGAAGAAGAATCTACGAATATATTGTGTAGGTACATAGTAAAGAGTATTCTATTCTATTATATTCTACATAATCAAAACTCAACGCGGAGCTGCATACAACACACAACTAAATATAAAAAAAATAATAGTAAAAAGGAAAGATAAATGTTAGCAACAGGTAGTTAAAAAAGAAATGATTTTATTTCTCTATCGACTTATTGTACCAAGGTCATATTTTTCTGCAATCCCGGCAGGCATGTTACGTGGGTAACAAATGTTTTGCCATGGCGACTCCGCCTGGTCGGAACAAGCGGGGTAGACCAAAGAAGTACTGGCTTGGCGTTGTAAGAGATGACATGCGTGCCAACAATCTTACACCACAGGATGTTAAAGATCGTGCGAAACGAAGGAGAATGAGCAGGAAAGCGGACCCCGGACTCTAAGGACAAAAAGCTAAGAAGATGATAATGGTCATATTTTTAAAAACATTCACATTCCGACCTCTGTCTGAAATTGTAAAAAAAATCAGTCAATTTTCATTTTCATAGGTATAAGACAAGTTTTTGACATTAATAATTGTAGTTGAGATGAAATGGTGACTAGAATTTGAACGTTTTTAAGTAAAGACGACAGCAAGTCAAGCTACTGCATACTGTCAAATTTCTTTATTAAATTTTTAACGTTATGGCTAAAGCATTAAGATTCAAGGTTTAATGGGAATATTTGACAGTGTCCGGTGCTGTCGTCCGTACATCAATTGGTCCTCTGGTATCTGTTGAAGTGAAATTAACGTCTGACTATTTTAGTATATAAAAAGTGACAACAAATCAATATTTATTATCATTTTATAGAAGCGTAGAGGGAGACTTAAAGCTTTCCTATCGCTAGATAATTTCATCGGAAGAATAAATATTATGAATGACAGTGCTTCTGTGCGAATACTGACAGGCGTCAATTCCATTAAACGAATAAAAATAATTTAAAAACCGGCCAAGTGCGAGTCGAACTCGCGCACGAAGGGTTCCGTACCATTATCTTTATAAACGGCAAAAAAATAACTTTTGTTGTATGGGGCTCCCATACAACAAAAGGTATATTCTGTGCCGTTAAATATTTTATTTTTAGTATTTGTTGTTATAGCGGCAATAGAAATACATAATCTCTGAAAATTTCAACTGTCTAGCTATTACGGTTCATGAGATACAGCCTGGTGACAGACGGACAGCGAAGTCTCATGAATAGGGTTCTGTTTCACCTTTTAGGTATGGAACCCTAAAAATCAGGCCGTATAAAAGTTTGATGAACTTCGCTTTAAGTTGTACAAACACTTTTTCACGACAATCATCCGTTCCTATCTGGCTATTCTGACAAGAAAGGCCGAAGAAACTCAGAGGTCACAGTGTCTTTTAAAATTCTGACAGTCACGTCTGAAACCAAGGTTTTGGTGTGTCTGGTCAGTGTGGCTACCATGAGTTTTCATTACGAAGACTCGATCATCGATATCGACCACGTTTGACTCATCGATTGGTCCGCTTCAAGGTTGTAAAAACTCTCAACCAATGAGAGCGTAAAACGCGGTGGATACGTATGATCGAGTCTCGTATTGAAAACTCATGGTAGCTACACTGATCATATGAGGCCCATATACAATTTGTTTCAGAAATATGAAATAATACTTTCAGTATGTAAAATATATGTATATTGCATACCCATGGCACCGGTGTGAGGTACCTAAGTGCATGGGTTTTTTAATTATTTTGCTTTGAAGTTTAGTGCGAAAACTTCGCAGTGATAACCCTAGAAATAACTTTAAAATTCAATTTTATGGACTATAAAACTGAGTCGATTTTTAAGGACAACTAAGTAAGTACCTAGGTACATATTCACGTAAGTATCTTTATTGACGCGAACCAGTAGGGCCTCAGATGTAGCGTAGGTTTAGGGTTGTCGACAAAATGTTTAATAAATATTTTTATTTATTTTGTAGGAAAAAAAAAAACTTAGTATTTCAATATGACTAGGTCAAGTTGAAGTTTATAAGGTATACTTCAATATCTGAAAGTATTGTTTCACCTTTCTGAAACACGTTGTATTTGTTGGCGTCCGAGACGATGACCTTTGATATACTTAATTAAAAATATAAAAAAAAATATTATGATTATAATATTACGTTTTTTATAATACTATCGAAATTATTATTTCGACTGAAGTATCTCTTTATTTATTTTTTAATGCGTGATATTAATAATTACCCGTTGGTTTTTGTACACCTGATTCTTACAAAAAATAATGTGAAACTTTTTTTCTGTACCTGATATAATCTCGTGAAAACTATTTTTTTTTATAATTATAGTGTTTGACTGCAATCCCGCCTGATGGTAATCAGTGATGCAATCGTTGATGGTAAAACGCGTTAGTTTATTAATAGCCTATTCACTTAGAAAAACTAAGTGGATAGGAAGGAAGACGGCAGTTTAACGAGGTGATGGAATGTTATATCCAACAACACGACCAATGATGCTGCACCAGAGGGAGATTGATCTGAAGACCCTCCACGACCAAACTTCCAACACAACATTATTTTATATTATTAATTATATTATTTGGCGCATAGTACCCGGCACACATTGCAACACAACTGCTCAGACCCGTTCTCCGTACGGCTTCATCAGACATCATGCTGGAACACGAAGAATCGCTTGGCGGCAAGACTTTGTCTGGTGGGTGGTAACTTCTGCCGGCAGCCCATGTCATGTCCTACCACCGAGGTTATACTAACACTGATTATGGACCCGTGCTTGAGTCGGAAAGTAATCATATCTCCAAAAATCACCCGTATGTAAATATCTCGGTTTGTATCCGTCTCTGTATGACAGGAGACCTGTGCCCAGCATTGGAACAATAAAAGGGTTGATAATGATGATGATGATATCATCATAAGAAAATGACTCTGACGGTCTTAAGACAGACCCTCATTAGAAACATGCAGCTGTCTGCAGAATAGTATAGAGATTTGAGGAACAGGGTGAAGAGTTTACCCATCGTTCATAGAAAATGGGATGTTCCTTAGACCAGAAGGGTGTCATGTCTGTAGGGCAACTACCCAACATTTGATATCGGGAAGTTGTAGACATGCTACTACGCGGTAAACTCTACTTGCGCGATGTAGGATTTGTGTGATGTCAGCATGAAGCTTAGTTCGGCGTTGTAGAAACAGGTTCAAGTTAAATCATTTTAGGATGAGACTGTCCTCAGATAATGACGTCACCGCAGCGATTCATAGTGTGTGAGTTCAGTGCAAACACCACATGTTGGACTGTACAATATCTACTTAACGGTACTGCGTAGTATACGGCGCTTTGGAAGTCAGACTTGGTAACAGAGCCGCTGTTTGTGCTATCTACTTATAGAAACAGTTTAAAATAATAGAGAAAAGAAAAAAATAGTTCAAATTTAATGAAAAACGGAAATAAATCTATCTGATTCTGATCTATCAGAATTTGTTGAAACGAGTGAAAAAAAAAAAAGAATATTTAAGTTTTTTCAGTCTTCTTAAATTTTAGGCTTGGAAAATTGAGTGTCTTTTTGTGGATTTTCAGTTACAAAGTCGAATAAAATGATAAAAAATTAATTAAAAAATTAGCAAGCTTTTATTTCTATTTATATGCTGATTTTATTAAAAGTGCCGCGTATTTGCATTTTTGTAATGATCACTTCACAGAAAAGATAAGCTTTATTCAACTATTCCGTGGATCACTTTATCTAAGTATCTTACAAGCAAAATTGTTTTGTTACTGCGTTTTCTTTATAATTATGTTTAATGCATGTTGTGACAGCCCTTTAATTTATATTGTATAAAAAATATTTACTTTAATTACTCTAAATAAAAAATGTTAAGGCTTTTAATTTTAATGTAATTTACAAAAAGAAAAAAAATTATAGATGCGAGATAAATGCGAGATTATTATAGACAAGTAACAAATATAGCGCAAAAAATATCCCAACGAAAAGAACAGGAGTAAGCTTATACATAAATACTTCATCCGTCTTATTCTAAAACACGATCCACATTGAATGCCCGGACTATTGCTAGGTTTAAACCATGACTAAAATGTCTAAAACCGTGTCATAACTCGTAAAACAGACAGATCTATTATTTACAACACACTTCTACTTTATGGAGCAGCTAAAAGCTGTTCCATCATTATTTCCAGTGATTATTGTTAAAATTCTCCCCTCCAGTTACCCCCCACTACGGAATATAGTCGTAAACCACTTTTACGCTCGATATAAAGACCTTTTTGTACGACAAAGTATGAAACATTGTGAGTTTTACCAGGGATGGATTTAAAAGTAAAAAATAATAATAAAAAAGTTTAAGTAATATTACTAAACTTTTATAAAAATAATCAAAATGACACGGTTGGTGCAGTAGCTGAGCGATCAACTGCTGCGCCGAGTGTCGCAGGTTTCATTCCCGCACGGAACAAATAGTTATACAATATGTTAAGAAAACCCTGTCCGACCCATAAGGATAATAAAGGTTAGGCAATCACATGACCAAATAAAATTTGAAATTTTGCATAATCATCATAGTAACAATACTAATCAATTTTGAAACTATCTTTTTTCCCCGCAAATTTACGCTAACTTCCCCAAAATTTGGTGTTTTTAAAAAAATGACAACACCATTTTAGGCGGTATAATTGTCGGCTTTCCTTTTATTGTTTTGTTAGATTATTTATTTCTTTGGCGGCGTCGCGCGTGAGCTTTGTCGGCGACGTAAAAGAAATAACTAGTGATGCACTAATTTTTGCGCAATAACGTTTTTTTATCGCTATTAATCGAAACTTGTATCTGGTTGAATGATTTGTTAAAAACACAGATTACCCAATGGTAAAAGTACTTTTGTTTGTTTATCGATTAATTACTAATAACATTATTATAACACAAGTATTAGTAAACAGAAACGAGAAGGACTTATGAAACACAATTTTAGTAAAATTTTACAAATATTTTAACGGTCAATATCATCGATTTTGAGACAGAAACTGAAATTAAAAATTTGGCATGATTTTCATTTACAGCAGTGTACCTAACTAATTTAAGTTTTGTAAAAGTTCTAAACAATTCCATGCGATGTTGAATCTAGAATGAGAATGAAAAACTACAATACTAAATCTAACTGTGGCCAGCGCGGATTTGACACCACTTGATTTTTATTTATGTGCATGTCCGTGCTAATCTCGTGCGACGGTGCCAGCTGGGCCTGTATCGTTATTAATGAACGAAATTGGAACAACATCTCCGCCACAGCCAATAAGCTCATCGAATGAAATGATACATTTGGAGAGTCAGACGACCTTCCTACTTAAAAAAAAAGTTCTTTTCACGAGCTGCCTAAGTATCGTTATTTCTTTCGAGACTCGATAAACGTGAATAAATTACCTATACCTACATGCATGAGGTCAACTGAGGTTATGAACTGTGCCTGTGTTGCCATGAAATTACCTATTTATTTTATTTAAGTTATTTATTTTTTAGGGGGAATTTTTTTTTATGTTTAGCCAGGTTTTGTAGGCATTAGTAGAATCAGTTATCGATACCTAACAATACCTTCACGGGTCGGACAGGGTTTTCTTAACATATTGTATAATAATTACATAATAGGCCTTAGTTGTTGCTGCTCTGACTGTTTGTGTGAGTTTTGGGGAGTAATTGAAGAATTCTTAGGATCCAAAGAAAAAAAGAACGGACTTAAACTAACATGGACACATTGGCATTAAGTGATAACTTTTTGTCAAGAAAATTATGTTTATTTTATTAATGTATAGTGCACCCAGTATTTTTGGGGTTCCAAAGGAAAAACGGGATCTTATTACTTATATTAAAGTCTTAGTAATAAGATCCCGTTTTTCCTTAGTCAGTGTCAGCCTGACTGTCACCAACCTGTATCTCATAAACCATGATAGATTATATTTATTATACGAGTATAGATTATATTTTTAAGAGGACGGGAGTGATGTAGCGGTTCCTACAAACGCCACAAACAAACATCACGTCATACTGACGTCACACGATTTCTAAATCTCGCAAGCAGAGTTTACCGTTCAATTAGGATACATACAACTTCCCAATATCAAGCGTTGGGCAGGTGCCCCGCCAGACATAACACCCGTGTGGTATGAGGATCCTCCCTTTTTTATGGAGGATGAGTGAACTTTACACCCTGTTCCTCATGTCTCCAAAACATTTGAAAATTTAATTGATGATTCTGTTTTCTCTATTACAAAAAAACACTAGAAATGGTCTTTCAATACATACTTTTCCAATAGTATGCATCACATCGTATGTGGGTCCGTCTCGCACTTGATGGTTTTATCTTCTCTTTTTATAATATTCATATTCAGTCCAATGTCATGCTTACTGATATTTGAATGTTTACTGACATGCTAATAATTTTAGATGTTAATCTTTTCTCGATGGTAGGCCAAAACATCGGCTGCCGGCAGAAGTTACCACCCACCAGATAAAGTCTTGCCGCTAAGCGATTCGTCGTGTTCCGGCATGATGTCTGGAGAAGCCGTACGGAGGACGGATTTAAGCAGTTGTGTTGCGATGTGTGCCGGGTACGATGCGCCAAATGTAGTTGTGTCGGGAGTTTGGTCGTGTAGGGTCTCCAGATCAATATCCCTCTGAGTTAAACATTGCATCACCTCGCTCAACTGCCGTCTTCCTTCCTATTCACTCAGTTTTTTGAGTGAATGGGCTTATTAAGCTAGCGTGCTTTACCATCAACGATTGCATCATTGCTTACCATCAGGCGAGATTGCGATCAAGCACTGGTTTATAATTAATAAAAACAAAAAATTGAATTGTAAGCTACAGTGCACTTGGCATTTAAATAAACACTCTCAATACTTTTTGAACGCAATTAAAGTCGATGTATCCATTGCACACCGATTGCGAGTGGTAAGAAATATAATAAAATTATAAACAAACCCCTAAGTCCGTCCCTGTATTTTATAACGTACACAGGTTTACTACCCATCTATACTGAAACAGAATTGTTATAAAATGTTTAACATCTTCGACGTCCATTAACATTAATTTTGTACTTTTGGGACTGTTAATTTTTGTTGAATTCATTTTAAGGCACTTTATTTTTAAATCTTTAAGAAATTTAAGTATGAACTAAACTATATTTATCTGTTGTCCTTTTGTTAATCAAATAAAAAGAAACAGATGCATTGAACTTAAATTTACATTAGTTTTTGAACAGATCAGGGGCATTACGAAACATTTTAGGGACTAAATTCCATATACGCTCCATCTGTATTATTTTTATTAGCTATCTTTAGATGGGATATACAGGTTATATTAACTGACACTTGACTGACTTTTTTTTCCTGTGGCAACACTACAGCTGACAGCTGTTTAAATTTCTTCCTAAAGTTTTTTTTAATTTTAAATATTAAATTACTTATATTTATAGACCTACTTCCAATTATTCATATAATTAGTGGAACAATAATGTATATTTTGTGTTAGGTTCACATAGATAGTGCGTATTTAGTGTAAAAAAATCGGTGACAGTTACCGGCACAAGTGAATCTTGCATTGTCATCTCGGTATCAGGTATAATATTTTATATTTTACTTGCTATTAGTTTGTTTGCGTGCTTTATTTTAATCAGCAATAGCGTAATTCACCTTTAGAAAGGCTTATTAATTCCAATAACCTCTGATCGTAAACATAACCTTATTTTGGTTTGGTGACAGAACTCCCTTTTATTTACATCAAACTCGATTATTGGTCAACTTTTACTTTCAAAACACCTTTTATTTACTTAAATCTAAATCTCATTTTTCATTTTTACTGATTATCTTCATTTTCTGCCACAACTACCGCCTCACTTCTAATTTCTTGTCATTTCCTTATTTACCTAGTTTCAATAATGATCATGACTCGTAGTGCCCATGCTCAACTCCAAGAGTCCAAACTCAAAGAGGCTTTGAGCCTACTAAAGGCTTCGCGGGAGTCCTGTGACCAACTACTTAGGGAAATCGATGACAATGAGAGAGTCCTCTCCAATGCCCATGAAGCAAATAAGAAGTTGAGAAATGAAATGGCTCAGCTACATATTCAATACACTGATGCCATAGACGCCCGGGATAGGCTCCAGCTTGTTGTGGACGGGTTCAGCCAGTGTAGCTTAGAGTATGAACAAGTTCTTTGTCAGAAACACCTCTTACAACATCAGCTACATGAGGCTCAAAGTCAAATCATAGAACTAGAGACTTCCAATAATAACATCACTGCCTCGCTGGATCAGAGTCTATTTAGCGAGTTGATGCCTATCGCCCCCACAATGGTTTCTGCAATAAACCCCTCTTACACTATAGATTTGACTGATGACAATGATACAAGGTCATCAAATTCAGTGAGGGTAGTAACCAGCAAAAATAAATTAAAAAAATATATAAAAATTAATAAGTACATTGTCAAAACTCAAAAAATGGTGAAAAGACAAAGGTACTTTATAAAAAGTGTTAAGATGAACAGGGAAAGATTAAATTTGCTGAAACAGTTGGATATGTATTCTTATAACTTAGAGCAAAGTAATAGGAGGTATGACATAGACATGGAGTCATTGCAATCTGAACTTGACCATCTGCAAGATAAACTTATTTCAATGACTAATAAGTATAATACCTCAGAAGACCTAATGAGAGAGTATGTGTTGGCGATGAATGAGCTGGTTAACTCACAAAAAACCAATTGTGAGTGCGGCCTAACATCAGATGTGCTTACACCGGATCATTCGTTGACATCATGTAATACCACCTTGCCGCAGCCCTGTGTTGATGTCATAGTTCCTTCTGCTAATAGTGCCAATAGCCGTGACTGTAATGATCTTAATAGTCTTAAACAAAGCTTGACTAATGATGTTGTGTTGTTCTGTGATGAGATAGGTAAGGGCTTGGGGCGCTTGTTGACTGATGAATGTCCGGGTCACTCAATATTGAACTACTGCATGCCTGGTTGTTCTTTATATGGAATTATGCAAAAAATTATTAAATGTAACTTTTCCCAGGATACAACATTGTTAATTTTTGTGGGTAATAGGGGAAATTTGAGCAAAAGAGAACTGCTTAAGAGTTGTGAAACATTAAGCAATCTGAATATTGGAAAGGTTGTCTTGTTTACATTCCCTTACAGTGACCAGTTGCCACAGGAAGAAAATAGGATTAGATTTGAACTAAATATGACAATGTCCAACTTGACATTTAATAATAAAATATTACATTTAATTGACATTAATAATTATTTTAAGAATTTGTATTTGACAAGAGATAGACATAACAATGTTATGTATTATCTTTCTAATTACTTTAAAAGACAGATAGCTGTGTCGCTATCATATTTTTTTCTATTACAGCCAAGAATTTGGCTAAACAACTTGCTTCTTTTGAGCAATGCAATGACATTCGAATTAATTCTGCCAATAATTTGGTATCAGTTGACATCATTAATAATTTAAATTAGAAATTAAGACAATAGAGCCAACCTCTAGCTATAACAATATACAGGATTACAAAGGTAACTCGGGAGGAAATTTAAAGTCAATAGATAATATTAATTTGGTGCATCAAAATATTCAAGGATTTATGAACAAAGATTTAGAGGTTGATTTATTCATGAACCATTATGGTATTGATATTCTTTGCATAACCGAACATTGGCTAAAAAGTCACCAGTTCTTGTTTAATTTTAAGAATCACCAGGTTGGTAGTTCGTTTAGCAGAATTAATGCTATACATGGTGGCTCATTAATTTTAGTTAGTAACCTGTTGAAATTTAAAAATCGTAAAGACATTGTGGGCCTGTCTGTTGAACGAACAGCTGAAATTGCCTGTATAGAGTTGGAGGGCTTCATTGTGTTAAGTGTGTACAGACCCCCTTCAGGATTGTATGACTGCTTTGAAAAGGTAATGGATGAAGTCTTACACAAGATTTGTGTTTCAAACAAAGCCATTATCGTTTGCGGTGATTTTAATATTAATTTATTAGAGAACTCTGGTTATTGTAATAAAATTATAAGTCTATTTCAGTCCTACAATCTTGTAAACCTATTTTTGGAGCCCACAAGAATAACACCTACTTGTGCCACGTGCCTAGATAATATTTTTACAAACATAATACCAAGCCACAAAGAAGTTTTAAATTTACTTGATTCTGATCACTGCGGACAAAGGATTACTATTCCAAACCATAGTAAAAAAGTGGCCAAAAAGGATATCACTGTTAACCCCAAAACTGAAAGCCGCTTGGAGGTTTTTAGATTTGATCTCATCAATAAATTGCCAGTCTTATCCAGTGCTGTTAATGCTGATCCTAATCATCTCTATGACAATTTTTTTAATATATACTGTAAGCTATTTGATTCCACCTTTGTTCCCAAGACTATCTCTGTTAATAGTAAAGCATCTTTCTCTGATTGGGCTACCATCGGTATTCATAAAAGTAGAACTCGGCTTTATGAATTGTACAATGAGAGGATTTATATTAACACTGTTGAATTCAATTTATATGTTAGAAAATATTCAAAATTATTCAAACAAGTTTGTTATATGGCCAAGTCACGTTACTTGAGTTCAAAGATAAAGAACAGTGGCAATGTAATTAAAACGACTTGGAAAATTATTAATAGTGAAACGGGAAGGTCCAGTGATAGAAATACTGACTATAGCCTGTCTATTAATGACAACATAATTAAATCAGACTCGCAAGTCTCTGAGGCATTTGAAAATTTCTTTTCGGATATTCCTGTTTCAACTACTAAATCCCTAAACTCATCACCTTCTGTTGCGGAGTCTTTGCTTAAAGAAAATGTTAATGTTTGTGATTCGGAGTTTCATTTTGAACATGTCATCAGTAGAGATATAATTAAAATCTTTCACACTCTGAATGTAAAAAAGACTGCTGACCTATGGGGTCATTCGGTGGAAGTTGCTAAGTCTATTATTGATATTGTGGCACCCACTCTAGCTGTTATCTTTAATGCTTGTATTGACTGTGGAGAGTTTCCTGATCTCATGAAAAATAGTAAAATAATACCTTTGTTTAAATCTGGTAGTACATCAGACCCCACAAATTATAGACCTATTTCTGTACTACCTACCTTTAGTAAAATTTTTGAGAAATTAATTTTAAACCAAATGCTAAATTTTTTAATAAACATAAATTATTACATAGCAAACAGTTCGGTTTTACAAGGGGTCGTTCAACTACTGATGCCGGTGTTGAACTTCTAGGTCATATATATAATGCATGGGAGGATAAATGCGATGCCTTGGGCATCTTTTGTGATTTGTCCAAGGCATTCGATTGCGTTCTTCACGATACGTTAATCAGGAAACTCCGCCACTACGGGATCCGGAACTCTGCACTGGATCTTATTACATCTTACTTGAGTGGTAGGATTCAAAGCGTTGACGTTAATGGAAAAAGATCTTCTGGATCTTTAGTAACAATGGGAGTCCCACAGGGGTCAATTCTTGGTCCTTTTTTGTTTCTTATTTACATCAATGACCTGCCGTACCTAATAAAGGATAACCACGATATAGTGTTGTTTGCAGATGACACTTCACTTTTATTTAAACTGAAACGTCAGCAGCAGGTTACTGATGATGTAAATAGCGCGATCTCCAAAGTAGTCCATTGGTTTAATGTTAATAATTTACTCTTAAACGAGAAAAAAACCAAATGCATTAAGTTTACTCTACCTAACGTGAGGCAGGTGGAAACTAAAGTGTTGATAAAGGGCGAAGAATTGAAATCTGACGACAGCACAGTATTCTTGGGTATAACTCTGGATGCTAAGCTTCAATGGGGTTCACATATAGAAAAATTGTCAAAAAAGCTAAGTTCTGCTGCATACGCAGTTAGAACAATTCGTAATTTGACTGATGTTGAGACGGCCCGTTTAGTGTACTTTGGCTATTTCCACAGCGTAATGTCGTACGGCATTCTGTTGTGGGGAAATGCCGCCGATATTCAAACAATATTTGTTTTGCAGAAACGAGCTGTTCGTGCAATTTATAAATTAAGTCCGAGACACTCTCTCAGAGAAAAATTTAAAGAGATTAATGTACTGACCGTGCCGTCTCAATATATTTATGAAAATCTTTTGTATGCTCATAAAAATATAAAATTGTTTAAAAAATACAGTGATGTCCATGATATAAATACTAGGAACAGGCACAAATTTATTGTACCTACAACAAGGCTCAAGAAAATAGGTGGCTCTTTCAGATGCCAATGTATACATTTTACAATGGACTTCCAGAGGTGGTTCAAGATCTGAGCCTGAATAAATTCAAATCCTTCATTAAACGTAAGTTGTGTCAGAAAGCATTTTATAGTGTGAAGGATTATATTGAGGACAAAAAGGCTTGGGCTTGAGCTGCGTCCGATTTCTATACAATGATTGTTCTTTGATTTTTCCTCTTGTAGTTTTAATATGTAATTGTTTATGTTATTTAGTCAAAGCCTGTATTACACACTATGTAGCCAAGCATATTGTACGTTACGGAATTGTATCGCTGACAGAGGAGTTCGGCACTTGTGCAGCTGCAGCTGCACAGGAGTTAAACTTTCCACAGATTCAGGAACACTGTTGGAGCTGCTGAACCTTGGACAAAACTATCTTAGCATTGTGTAGATTCAATTTCTTAGTATTGTATAATTGCATGGCAAACGTGTGAGCACAATGTACGAATGTTCTGTAAGGCATTTATTTGTTGGGTTAGTCTTTTTATTGACTTAATTGTGCTCTGGCTGTTGAGAGTATGTCATGCTCACTCAAATGTCTCGCTGATGGTGGCGTGTGTTTTGGGTCATTGGGTTCCCTTCGATATGGTTGAGCTGAATGATGCTGATCCATACGTCATGTTCGTGAACGGACGCCGTCGGAGGGGACTGGTCATCTCTTAGCTGCCACGGCGTATTTTAATTTCTGAATTGATTTTTGTATGTTTTCCATAATGGACGCTCTCAGCGTACAATATGTTTCTGCATCGTTCTCACGCGGTTGATTTCAACATGAATGATGTAATCAAATATTTGTAACAATAGCTTAAAAATTTAAAAGAGTGTCCATGGAGTTTCTTGCCCGTTCTTCTCCATAGGTACCTACTCTTTGGAATGGGCGACTAGCTTCATCTTATTGACTGACCGACCTTCTGACAATTCAAAAGTGCCTGTAACTGGTTTATTTGAAATAAATGATTTGATTTGATTTGATTTGATTTGACAGGGTAAAGAAGCTAAAATAAAAACCGACCAAGAGCACATCGAGCCACGCTTACGGTAGGGTTTCGTAGTTTCCCGTCCGTCACAATAGGTGTCCCTTAAGAGTTTAAAAAATGGGCTATTTGTTACATTGAGTTCACAGACTATGTACGGAATCCTAAAAACGGGCCTATGAAGGATGAGTAATGGATTCCAACCATCCAATAGCTCATACTCGTCTCGACCCCATCAACTCAATGAAAATCTTGAAAGCGAGATGTAGCCCAAAATACAGCGCCATCTCTCGGGGAATTATATTACTAATTTATACAATCTAAACGGCTCTTAAGTAAGTTGGATTCTAAAGGTGGTAATTGTGGATTGCGTGATCTGAATTTAATAATTCCATATATTATACAATAATGAACTGTTCAAAATTGTTCATCCAACCCATGCTCCATGATCCAACCCAAGTTCAAAATAACTTTATTAGAAAGTTTTAACAAAGTTCTTTTGAGATTTCTTCATTATTTTTAACCTGTGGTTCAAAAGTTAGAGGACACATTTTATTTCAATTTTGGAGTGATTATTTCCATTGATAAAATATTAAACTAAGGTAGATATGTCACTAGCGCACTAAAAATGAAGCGTACAAAAGGAGGTAAGTCCTGTATCTCGCTTTAGTCACTCTCGATACACTCGTAAAAACAAACGACAAACACTAACAGCGCAAACGACAAACACTAGCCATCTTTTTCTTCTCTATGCTTTAGATTGCGCCCCATCTCACTCACACTGTATCAATGTATGCTGAATAAAAATATGCATGTGTGCTGCTGCTGTGTTCGGCACATTTTTTTTGGTCAGTTTGTTAGAATATATCGTATCTGTTTATTATATTTTATCAATGGATTATTTCCGAAAATATTAACATTATCAAAAAAGATTTTGTATTTGGTAAACCCGTATTCATTATTAAATACCTATCTAAAAATGTATCACACATAAGGATTGAAATTAAAAAAAGCTTCCCTCCCGAATTTGCGTGCTAGGTATATTAATCAATTTTATTTCCATTTTTTATTTTACCATTTCGTCGGCGTGATTAATATACATATTGTTATCAAATATATCTTATTTTTTTTAATATAGTATCGTTGAGTTAGTATCCCATAACACAAGTCTCGAAGTTACTTTGGGGTTATCTCAATCTGTGTGATTTGTCCGTATATATTTATTACTAGCTTTCCGCCCGCGGCTTCGCCCGCGTGGAGTTCGGTTATATCGCGCTTTTTAGATTTCCCTCGGGAACATCAAATTTTTCCGAGATAAAAGGTAGCCTATGTCCTTTCTCATGGTCTAAAGATTGTCTGTGCCAAATTTCATCAAAATCGGTTGAGAGGTTTAAGCGGGAAAGCGTAACAGACAGACAGAGTTACTTTCGCATTTATAATATTAGTATGGATTATTATTAATTTCAGCTTTCTAGTTCTAACTGTCACTGAGATTATCCGTGGACGGACGGACTGACAAACCGTCAGACCTAGTTGACTAAGGAACCCCAAAAAGGCAAAGAAAATAACTTCCGTATATAGACAATCCAGGTATATTAAATCTATGTTTAAGAACAACAACAAAGAATGTAGGATATAAATTGAGTTGGTTATAGCTGTGAATATAAAAATCCTAAATCATATTAGATGTTAACCTGAGTTTATATAAAACGTTAAACCCTGTTATATGCGTAAGATACGTTAGGGTGTATACAGGATGAAGGAAAAATGGTTGCCAATTTTTTCCCGAAAACTCAAAACGTTATTTATAAGAGTACTGTGAGGTTAATTAATTTAAAAAAAATAAGTGTCTGTTAGGACAATAGTCTGCGCCTCCCGCATACAGGGTTTCCCACGCCCTTCACCAGTCCGTCGGTCCGCTTTGTCAGGGACCTATCCACGCTGCGTCTTCCGGTGCGTGGTTGCCATTCGAGAACCCGTCGGCCCCATCGGGCATCCGTCCTACGGGCAATGTTGCATTTGTTTGGGCTATGTCGGTTACTCTCGTTCTTCCGCGGATCTCCTGATTTGATCAACAGGATTGACTTGAGCTTTTCGGTAAATTATGAGTGGCCCGTAAATTTTTCACTTTATTATCGCCGTTTTCGCTTCGT
Organism: Sesamia nonagrioides; assembly: GCA_017933935.1. Taxonomy (NCBI): domain Eukaryota; kingdom Metazoa; phylum Arthropoda; class Insecta; order Lepidoptera; family Noctuidae; genus Sesamia; species Sesamia nonagrioides. Next base: position 172,873 of record JADWQK010001439.1, read on the forward strand.
CACTTTGTTCTGTCCAGACTGTTCTTCTGTGCCTCTCACAAGACCATCTTCCATTTGCTGGAGTGTCCAAACTGGATGTAACTTTGATGATATGAAGAATGCTACTGATGTCGCATTTTTTTTATTCAGTTTTCTTTTGGATAGGATATCGTCAAATGTGTTCTCCCGCTCTGAGCAAAAGAAGAGGGAAGGGGTGTCAGACTTTTACTGACTCAAACCCATCCGTCTTCCTACATTTGCCTATGCCAGAAGGAAGATTGGGTGCCGGTGGGTTTTACTTATTACCCCTGACTGGCACTTATTAGTTTAAAACAATATAGAAGCGAAGTGAAAGAAGATGAAAGTCCTTGAGGCCGGTGAAGGATGATGAAGGACCTTGTCGCGATGGATGGGGAAGGCCTTCCTGCCATTACAATGGACGTCTCTCAGCAAATATGATGATGGTCAGAATACTTTCGAAATGCATATTTCGGCGCATGATCGCCGTAGTTGTTAGACATATTATTATAGGTATAGATTTTTACCAATATATCACTCAAATAGATCTTAACATAAGAAATGACAGGAAAATGTTCAAAAGAGTACAAAGAAAACTCCTCGCTTCAACTCAGGGTGTTTATTTTACGAGTAGCGAATAAAGAATGACCCCATTGTCAGTTGATATTACAAAATTTTTTATACACAAAACTACCGCTTAATAGGTTTTATAAAAAAACACTGAACTAAACTGAATTGCATACTTCAGAATAGTATCGTATGACATTATTGTCAATTTACAATGAAGGCATCTTGGTAGAGTCTACTGTGTCCATTTACTTGCAACTACATTAGCAACTTTGTTTAGTTCAGTATTCTGAAAATCTTGTTTTATACTTTTTCAGTGTCGTTTTTTGTCGTAGTTGGGTTTTATTTTTTTTACTTTTTATTATTTGTACTATTTTGGTGTTAAAGTGTATTTGTGGCGCATAATATTAACAAAAGTTAAACTGATGAACTAAAAAGCATTCTTGTAATTATGTACAAGCATAAAGTACTCGTGAAGCTCTTTGAAGTGATACCAAACACGGTATATTTATTTTAATTTTATATTAACCTAGAACTTGTATCCGCTAGAGGGCGCAATACTAAATTTGGTGATAAGTTTTATAGCTCATAACCAAAAGAATATAAGGCCCTTCTAATGGTCCTGCAGTGGTCTTATTCTGATAAGTAGTAAAGAAGCTATGAACGAAAAGATGTGAATTATATGCAATCAGTGAATACAGGTAAAGTCACAAGCAAATGCTAGCAATATATATATATATATATATATATATTCAAAATGTACAAGTAAAGCGCTTTCAAATGATACCAAACACGGCATATTTATCTTAACTTTATTTTTTTACCTTGTATGTTTTGTCCGCTAGAGGGCGCCTCAGTAGATTTTGTGAAACCTATATAGCCTTTAACCAGCTGACAATCATGACGCTTCTAATGATATGTCATTTGTCGAATTCTGATAAGTACTTTAGAAGTTACGAGGGAACAGATGAACATACATACATACATACATACATACATACATACATACATACATAGGTACATACATACATAGCCTGTCAAAATCATAACCCTCCTTTTGCTTTGCCGTAGTCGGGTAAATAGATTTTAGTTATATTAAAATTTCAATTTATCATATACTCAATGACTGATTAAAAGGTGAAGGAACCTTTTCCTTCACCTTTTAATCAGTCATTGAGGAAATCTGGACTGGAAGTCTGAAATCGTCAACTCACATTGAGCAAGCGTGGTGATTACGCTCAATCCTTCTCTGTATGAGAAGGGACCTCTACCCAGCAGTGGGACGATAAAAAGGTTGATGATGACGATGACATATACTCAACCTAAAATACCTACAAGTATAAATAGAATAAAATAGAATACACTTTATATAGATATATCTTTTATATAGATTACAGAACATAAACATAAAGATTTTACAAAGGGTGACACAATGGGCGGTCATATCGCTAAGTGCGATCTTTTACCGACAACCTTTGGATGGAATACTAAAAGGAAGGAGAGAGAAATAATGTAGGTAGTCTACAGTGTACTATTTATATAGATGATACAATAAATATGTACATAAAGTATATGATACTAGTTTAAATAAATATATGTATCTATTTAACAAATACCATACAAGAGCAGTTCTCCGCCAGCCACTACCAGCCACCTTTTTGATGTCGTCGCTCTATCTTGCCCAAGGGCGTCCTACGCTACGTTTGCCGAGACGCGGTCTCCACTCGAGGACTCGTAGCGGAGAACTGCTCAGGATCGAGCTTGTTGGCGTGCCATGAAGGAGGCCTATGTCCAGCAGTGGACGAGTAGGGGCTGCTGATGATGATGATGATACAAGAGCAAATAAAATATTATTTGTTTAAAGAAAGAGGAAGTTCTTTTTTATCGTAGTTTTAAAAGTGGTCAGAGTTTTAGCACGCCTTACGGACACGGGCATAAGTCATTCCATAGCCGAACTGCTTGTACAGTAAAGGATTTATCACCGAAAGTAGTTCGTGGAATGCATCGGCATCTCTAATATCAGGTTTTCCGATGGCCTTTTTTTTTGCTTGGGATGGGAAATCATCAAATTACGACTCCCGCTCTGGGCAGAGCAAAAGAGCGTGTCACTTGCTTTTGATCCAGGGCCACGGTTTCTCAGATATCTATTATGTGTGTCATAAAGTTAAATACATAATCAAAACGCGCTTAAATTTAAAGGCCACTATACAATATTTAAAGAAAACCCTGTCCAACCCAAAAGGATAATACAGGTTAGGTAAACACATGACCAAATATAATATGAAATTTTACATAATCATCATAGTAAAATAGTAATGAATATTGAAATAATCTTTTTTTTCCGCGAATTTATTCCAACTTCCCCAAAATTTGGTAATTTAAAAAAAAGTGACAACACCATTTTCGTCAGTACTATTATGAGTGATGCGACCACGTGTCGCGTGCCCTGTCCCCCTTCACCCGCGCATGTATGCCTACCGTGTTGCCTACCGCACATGTATTAAGTTACCTCGCTTTTTCGAAATCATATATTTTTTTTAAGGGGCATTTTTAAGTTTAGCCCGGCTTTGTAGGCATTATAAGAATCAGTTAACGATACCTAACAATACCTTCACGGGTCGGACAGAGTTTTCTTTACACATTGTATATACATCCCTACTTTCTAGAACCACCCTAACACATGCTGCCTTGAAAAATTAAACAGTTTTATTTATTCATAGCCATACCAGAGTAAAAGGTTATGGTCTGTGGTCATACATATTGTATCAGGATTACGAGTTTTTGTGGCCAGCCGTGAACCGAGCGCTGTTATACGTTTTTAATGTCTTTGGTTTAATGTTTTTATTTCGAATAGGAGTTTTTTTTTAACTAGCTGCGCCCGCGGTTTCTCCCGCTTAACTATCCATCCCTTGGTAATATCAGGATAAAAAGTATCCTATGTGTTATTCCTGGTTATGATCTATTTGTATGCCAGAGTTCATCCAAATTCGTTCAGTAGTTTAGGCATGACAGCGGAACAAATTTACATTCACATTTATATTTTTTTTTTTTTATAAATTATAAACTAGGGCTTGGCTGCAATCCCGCCTGATGGTAAGCAGTGATGCGATCGTCGATGGTAAAGCGCGCTAGTTTATTAAAAGCCTATTAACTCTAGCGTTGAAGACACTCAAGTTGTAGTATGACGGAAATACCGCCGCTGGCAAATTGTTCCGGTCCCACGATGTACGCGGTATAAAAGAAGAAGTGAAATACTTCGCCCGGATCGTAGTGGTGTTAACAACGTGAGGGTGGAAAGTCGCCGTACGACGGGTCGTCCGATGGTGGAACGGAGATGGGGGAATTAAATTATGCAATTCCCTTGCACACTCACCAGAATGCATCTTATAGAAGAGGGAAAGGCTGGCTACTCTACGCCTGTACTGCAGGCTTTGGATACTGTTTCGAGTTAAATCTGGGTCGCCAATCAGCCTCTTCGCATGTCTCTCCACTGAATATTAGTGAGTATTTGATTGCATGTGTGCTGGGTATTGTGTAGTGTTTACGGTAGAGGTTAAATTTGAAGGACCGATGTTTTATTGATGGTATTAGTTTTTTTAGACGGTTGAATAAATAATTGATGCTTTCTGAAAAGGTTTTTTTTTTTTTAGTTAGTCAGTTCGGACTTTTAGGAGGAGGGTTAACCAAATGCTAGCAAATGCGATTAATATTTTATTTGTTTTTTTTTTTTTATTATACAGGGAAACTTTTTTTCGAGTGCGCAAAACAAATGGGTGGCTCAGAATCAATAACAGAACAAATCTGCATTATTAGTTTAAAATAAAAAATCATGTTTTTGTCCGCCCTAAAATCAGCAAATGAGAGACACCAATTATTCATAGCAATATCGTAGTATTAGCATATGGCCGCGTAGTGAACATGCGGGCGGCGCGGGCGCGCGGGGGTCCTGTGATGTTCCCGCCGTCCCCACTCCGCCGAACATGAATGGGACCGCGTGCGGTGACCATAACATCGATTTCATAATAAACATCTTCCGTTAACAATAACTTTTTTTTTTTTTTGTACTAAAACATACCAAAGTAATAATATTTTTATCTATAAAACTTATTTAGCTATAAGTTGACAAAGTTTGCGCACTGGATAAAATTTATCCTGTATAAGTAATTTTTATTTTATTTAAATTTCAGTTCTTTTGAATTTCATTTTATTTTCTTTTAAATTGTGAGTTGAGTTTAATTTTATCAGTTTGTGTTTTTATTTACTTTTATTCTGTTATTTACTTTTGACTTATGTGGGTAATCTGTAGATGTGTGTCTGTGTATGTGAGTTTATATGTTTGTAAACGCACCCATGACACAGGAAAAATTCCTCCAGTGGGGCAATGGTGTAATAATAATATTAAAAAAATAGATTTGCCACCAAGCGATTCGTCGTGTTCCGGCATGATGTCTGGTGAAGCCGTACGGAGGACGGGTCTGAGCAGTTGTGTTGCGATGTGTGCCGGGTACGATGCGCCAAATGTTGTTGTGTCGGGAGTTTGGTCGTGGAGAGTCTCCAGATCAATCTCCCTCTGGCGCAGCATCGTTGGTCGTGTTATTGGGTCTAACATTGCACCACCTCGCTCAACTGCCGTCTTCCTTCCTATTTACTAAGGTTTTTAAGTGAATGGGGTTAATAAACTAGCGCGCTTTACCATCAACGATTGCATCACTGCTTACCATCAGGCAGGATTGCAGTCAAGCGCTAGTTTATATTTATAAAAAAAAAAGATTTGGTATTCAGATGGCAATTGTGCTTATTCTATTTTTTTTCTCAATCTTTAAACTTGAGAGCTCAACTAATTATACAATTCTTATTTAGATCTACCACTGCATTTGCTAGACTAAGGATGCTTCATATACAAAAATCATTTCTGTTATTATATGAATAGTGTAAAAACTAATATTGACTCATAACTCCTATGTATGGTGCAAACTGTAAAGTTAAAATGGTTCATAATGGTCATCTATCTACCTAGATTTTTCCAAAATATTTTGAGGTCGGCTTCCGGTCTAACCGGCTACAACTAGCGACATGTTAATTCTTCTTCTTCTTCAGCTCAAAGTCATACAAAGGGCGATGGAAAAGCTACGCTCGGAGTTTCTCTGCGCGATCGAATCAGAATTGAGAAGATCCGTAGAAGAACCAAAGTCACCAACAAAATTAAGTGAAATTAAGTGGCAGTGGGCGGGCCCATTACTCGTAGAACCGATGGCCAATAGGGCAGTAAGGTTCTGGAGTGGCGGCCACGTACCGGCAGACGCAGCGTAGGGAGTCCCCCAACAAGGTGGACCGAAAATCTGAGGAAGGTCGCGGGAAGCTGATGGATGTGGAAATAGGCTAAAGAAGAGGAAGATGATATTTTTACAATTATTTTCAAGGAAAAATATTCTGATACCTATGGAGGAATACTTAATAACGATGTGGAGACAATCGGTAGCGTGTCAGCCAAGTTCAAGTTGGCGAAGCAGCACCGTGTGTATGTTTACACGAACTATTTGGAACCACTTTTAATCCCTTTCTAATAAAAATCTATTTAGCTTCAATGCACGAAGTTTACACAACTTGTATTCTAAATTTCATAGACATAGCTCCAATTCAAACGGTTCTTTAAATAATAATGTCCAAAAATCGTCATTTTTCTGACTGACTGATATATAGATCAAAAACCTATTTATGCATATATAGGTTACATAATATTATGCTGCGACTAGTAGGAACGCAGCATATACAAAACCACATCAAAACCTACGCGGCTGAAACTGCCCGGCGGCATTATAATTTAAAAAAGTAATCATTGTCTTATCGAGGGGTCAAAATGAAATAACTACTAAAATCGACATATTCGAAAAAATGTTTAGAGTATCCGTAGGCCGCTTTCTTAATCTTCGCCCGTCAGTATAGACAAGAGCATCGTGTAAGTCCGACAACGGATGTTTCGCGCAAACTCGATACGAATCTTCGCCCACTAATGTAGCCCCAGCATTAAAGAGATTGGTGGGCACGTTCTACTTATTTATGTCTAGTTTCTAATTAATTAATTTTTATTTATAAATGACTTGCTTTATTACGTCCATATTCTTAAAAAGTTGGTAGAAGGAACAACAAGATTTTTGTTACATATTATACAGAACTAGGCACACCTTTTATTAGATCTCAATTGTTTTGTTGGTGAAGTCGACAACCACACCATATCATAGTATTGAACTTTTCTCCCTTTTTTACATTCATGTTTTTGTTGGATAATATTATTACCGAAGTAATAAAATTAAGAGTCTTCAAACAGGTTCGTTAATGGCAGCTGGCAGGCGAGGTGGATTTATTAAATACGTCTTTTATTCACCTACCCACTGTATCATTAATGAAATCACGTCAATATTGAATAAGTGGAACTAATATTAAAATAACTCCACGGGAAATAGTAGATTAGAAGAGAGCAATTCTTGAATCGAGAGCGAGGCAAAGATACATTATAGCATATATTTTCGCCTTGCAAAACAGATGTTTGTTCTTTATAATCCCTTTATACATGTTTTTAAAGATGATTATAACAACAGCGATTAATAATAAATGATTGTGAAAAATAACAGTGGTCAACTACGTAATGAAGATCCTTCGCCTATTTCACACACGTGTGACACTTGTCTGAGTCCGAAAGAAGTGCATGGCGGTGCGAACCTACGACCACAACTTGTAAGTCGGGGTCGGTACCACTAGGCCACCGGTGCTCTCAGCAATCTACACGAATATTATAAAGAGGAAAGGTTTGTATTTTTGTATGTAACGAATAAACTCAAAAACTACTGAACCGATTTTAATATTTCTTTTCTCATTAGAAAGCTACATTATCGTTCTGTAACATAGGCTACATTTTATTTTGAAAAAAGAAGGATTCCGTAAGATATTTGGGTTTTTTGAACACAAGGTGTAAAAAATCAACCAGAAAATTTACTTATTTTGCGTACACTGCCTAAATTATAAAAGATAGAACCATAAAATATTGTAATTAATCGTAGATCTTATAAATATCTAAAAGTCAGGGACACATTATACCTATCTTTTTTTATATATTACTAGCTTTCCGCCCGCGGCTTCGCCCGCGTGGAGTTCGGTTTTATCGCGCTTTTTAGAGTTCTCAGTGTTTCTCTACTATATTATGCATTTATTATACATACAAACCTTCCTTAAGAATCACTCTATCTATTAAAAAAAACCGCGTCAAAATCCGTTGCGTAGTTTTAAAGATCTAAGCATACATACGGACATACAGCGAAAGCGACTTTGTTTTATACTATGTATTGATTGATAAACCAGTGCTTGACCGCAATCCCGCCTGATGGTAAGCAGTGATGCGATCGTTGATGGTAAAGCGCGCTAGTTTATTAAGAGCCTATTCACGGTAGGCTTGAAGACACTCAAATTGTAGTCCAACGGAAACACCGCCGCCGGTAAGTAGTTCTTTATGTCGAGTGAGGTATAGTAACCATTTTTTTATTTAAAAATCTTTTTGGACTATGTTTAAACGCGTTTATTTTACTCATGCTATTAATGCTTAACAAAATAAATTATTTCATCACTAAGAACAGTTTATGTAGATTATATTTGGTATGTGAATGATTAAAATTGGACTTTCGGTTTTTATGGCGAAATTAAAATATTACGATTTCCGCTGCACCCGGCCCGTTGCGAAGTGAGCGTTACCAAGGGACGCAGTGCACTACCCCCAGGAATTTTGAAATTCTCTGAACACCGCTGGGCTACCACCTCATGAACTGCCGTTAAAAATTGGAACGACGATAATGCTTCACAGAAATTTACGCCCTCCCAACATGTGTAATGGCACGATACTTCTTATAATGGAGCTAAAAGATAATTTAATAGTAGCGAAGATTATTACCGGCCCCGCAGCTGCTGAATTAGCTCATATACCAGGAATACTCATGATTCCTACTGATTTGCCTATACCCTTCAAAAGGCTCCATTTTCCAGTAAAAAATTCTTTCGCTCTAACGATAAACAAATCACAGGGTCGAACATTCAAATTATTAGGAGTTGATTTAAGAAAAGAATGTTTTAAGCATGGACAACTTTACGTTGCTCTATCACTCGTTGGGGCTCTAGATCATCAGTATATTTTGTTATTTTGAAAATAATTTTACGTCAAATGTTGGTTATAGAGAAGCTCTACAAACAACATTTTCGCTTTAGTTATCTATCCTAAAACAACGGGTTGCACTCCGGGACTGGCAGTAGTGAAAACTTAGTAATTATTACATTTAAATATTTTCATCAATAACAACTTTAACATTCTCATAAAGACAATCTATGCAGCCTGACGACTAATGCGCGGACAATGACTGCGTCGTCGATGTTAGTATCGGTGTCTGTGAATTGCCTTGGGAATCATTTTTCTGACCGTGTCTTCCCTGGGTAGGCGTTTTGCAGGGGTAACCGACATCCACGCGGGCTGAGCTGCGGGCGACCGCTATGTAGTATAAAACAAAGTAACTTTCTCTGTCCCTATATCCCTATGTATGCTTAAATCGAGAGATAGAGTGATTCAAGAGGAAGGTTTATATGTATAATACATGCACCCATGCGAAGCCGGGGCGGGTCGCTAGTTTTTTAATAATTTTAAAATATGGTAAGTATTTGGATTTAAATCCACTTGCCTTTCTTCTGTTCATTAACTTTTTAAATCGGTAGGGAGCCTCCCTACCGATTTCAATCACATTGGCCAATCTCATCATCATCATCTCAGCGTTAATACCAGTCTCATCCGAAGCTTTTTCAGCTTTAGAGTCTAGGATCCACTTTTACCAGTCAAAATGCTGATTTTGGCTAAACTTCGATATTTTCCGTGAAGCGACTGCCGTCTGACCTCCACAACCCGAAGACGATATCAAAGTATTGCAGTAGGATCAATTGTTGGACTTTTTGAGAGCTCCAACAACCCGTAACGACTGCCATTAGATGTTCGTAAGGTATCCAGGACCAACGACTTAACGGGATTTCCGAAGCACGAACAGACCAGTGTAAATATTCATATTCATGCATACAAATATTTGCACTGCGCGGGGATCGAACCCGCGTCTTCTTGCGCAGCGGCCGCGTTTGCTACTGAAGCTATCACAAAGGCCAGTTTCGACGCAGATTATTCAGTTACGCAAGAGATATTATAGAGCAGAAGTGTGTGCGTCTCAAAGTCCGCTAGGACTGCAGTCCAGCGTAAGCAGGGAGAGATCAGACGACCAGTTACCAGTTACCACAACGTCAGCTTCTAAACTACTGGTGTTACTACAAAATTCGTAATAGACTAAAAAGCCACTTTGCCCATCCCTCGTCAACGAACTCTGTTGGGGCAAAGCAGCATGGGGTGCTCGGCATTTGCATTTGCATCCACGTGTTCAATAGGGCAGCTGATGTAATTGTGATTACGACTACTAAATTATTATTATTTATAATTGAATCAGTTTACAAAATAATAAAAAAAAAATATACAGAGTGGTGCTGATAATACGACAATAAATGAAAACACGGATAATGCTGTTTCATAGGAATAATCCTAAACCATAGAAAAACACCTAGCAACAAAAATAAAAAAAAATATTAATTTCAAACAAACTTAATAGCAATTCTAACTGCCTTATCCAAGATACTTGAACGTCTTATTAACAAAAGACTTGTAACCTACTTAGAACACCACAAACTAATATCAACACAACAATTTGGATTTCGCAAAAACAAGTCAACCTATGACGCGGTTCAGGAATTAACCAATAATATTGTAAAAAACCTTAACTCAAATAAAAAAGTCCTTACAATATTCTTGGACCTTGCAAAGGCGTTCGACACCGTCCCCGTTCGTTTTCTATTACTCAAACTTGAAAAGATGGGTGTCAGGGGATCGCAACTTGATCTCTTTCAAAGCTACCTCACAAATCGCTCCCAGGTAGTCAAAATTCATCAGCATTGTAGCAATGAACTCCCCATAAACTATGGCGTACCACAAGGAAGCATTTTAGGTCCCACCTTATTTCTCGTCTTTATAAACGACTTATGCAATTTGGATATACCAAATGCTAAGATAACATCATATGCAGACGACACTGCTATAACTTTCGTCGCAAACACATGGTCTGAACTCGAGGAAAAGGCACAGAGTGGTTTTAGTGTAGCGGTGTCCTGGCTTAATCTCCACACGCTTACGCTTAATACCTCCAAAACAAAGTTAATTACATACTCGATCAGCACTACAACTCAACCAAACCAAACAATATTAGTTAGAGCTCACACCTGTAATTCGCAAATTCAGGTGCCATGCCAATGTACACCCATATCTGCTACGGACGAAATCAAATACCTAGGCATAATCATAGATAAGTACCTTAAATTTAAATCTCATATTAATCTCCTCACTAGCAGAGTTCGTAAACTTATATATATATTTAAAACGCTTAGAAGCATTGCTAACCCTACTATCATACGTAATGTCTATTTTGCCTTATGCCTATCTATTATTACTTATTGTATTCCATGTTGGGGTGGTGCTGCAAAAACTATCTTTAAACCATTGGAAGTAGCGCACCGGGCCATTCTAAAAGTAGCTACCTTCCGTCCACTAATCTATCCTACTAATCAATTATACACCAATTGCAATGTCCTCAACGTCCGGCAACATTTTATTTTACACACAGTTTTACTGCAACACCGCATAACCCCCTATATTGAAATTACCAAACGCCGAAAAGATTTAATATGCACCACACCAAAAACTCGCTTTACGTTTACTAAAAGATTTTTTTATTATTTAGGTCCGTATCTTTACAATGTAATTAACAAAACATGTCCAATTTATAGACTCTCCCATCATAATTGTAAAAAGGCTCTCCGCACATTCCTCCAAAATAAAACATATGACGAAACAGAAAAATATTTAATTTAATATTGTGGTATGACAAGTTTGTAACTTTTACCACATCCTAAAACATAGACACACACTAATTAAACCCACTCACATGACTACACAGCCACGCACGCTTTCACAGCAGCTTGCTTACACACACTTACTCATTCATACACTTATGCATTCACCATACACGACACACGCACACTCACACACATACTCACACACAAACAATATCTGTTATACAAAAATGATATTTGTTAAGCATTTTACGTAAGATAAGTTTTTTAAAATGAAATTGTTATTATCCAACTCGAGGGGATAGGCACTGTTACTTCTTAATACAGACTATTTCATAGCCTAGCAAGGAGAACAGTACGTCACCCACTTGATTGTCAGAAATGTAAAACTACCCACTATGTAAAAAAATGTAAAATGTACTACAATCTGTCTTCTATATAAATAAATAAAGATTAATCGCATAAAATTGTAAACGGAATAGAACATCCTTTAAAATATTAGTTCACTGACCTCCGATCGGCGGCAACGTCCTGTATCGAGTGCTGTACCTACCGCTGGATGCGGCGGTCATCAACCTGTAAGCGCTTCTTTTTCAAAATGTACATCATGTTTCTACATGATGTACATCATCATTCTCCTGCCCTTATCCCAATTTATTTGGGGTCGGTGCAACATGTCTTTTTCTTCCATACATCCCTATCAGAAGCCATCTCGGCAGTCACCCCCTTCTTTGCCATATCATCCTTCACACATTCCATCCATCTTTCTTTGGTCTTCCCCTACTCTTATAGCCATGATGCTCTTATACGGCTCTTATAGCTCTTTCTATATGATGTACATGTTGAAATTATTTTTTATTGTTCACATATTCTTATGTGAACAATAAAAAAATATTTCCTGTGACTATTTATATGACTTTTTATGGGTAGACTGAGAATATGTTGAGGTACACAATGTTTAATTTATTGTCGTATTGTCATCACCACTTTGTTTAACCAAACAAGAATAATTTATTTTTTCGTGCTAGACTGCTAATTTCAGTTGAGTAAAGCATACACAAGCAATTAAATAAAAAAGTAGTTTCTTTTAAATAATTTGTTGATTTTTTTTTTTATTTATTAATTGTGTATATCGACGCTTGAAAGGCAATCATATCCAAGCGACAAAAATTCGTAAATTGAGTTATATACACCAAACGACGCAGAAAAATCTGGCGGTTCGAATGGTGTATATAACTCAATTTACGAATTTTTGTCGCTTAGATATGATTGCCTTTCAAGCGTCGATATGTTTTATTTATAATATAAGAACAACAGTTTCGACATTTCATGAGCGTGAATTTCGTTGATAGCTAACCGCTTCCTAGATGGCGGCGTGGTGATTTAGTGACGTAGATTTAGGTAGTTCTGTTATGCATCTCGGTACAGCCACCCACTAAAATGGCAATGGCGGGACAAAGCGAAGCTATTTTCCGCACACACCATTCTGGAATATGTCACCCTTAACAATAAGATGAAAAATTGATTCTCTTTGTTCTCCCTACAATGCAATATAACGACGTGACATGTACTGTTTTATTAGGAGAAAATTACGTTTCTTTACTCTTTGACACGTTTTTTTTGCGTAGGTAGAAGTATATTAACGTGTGTGTATAATGGAATGTAGATCTGTATACGTAACAACTGTGGAGGTTTTAGATTGGTTGGTTTTTTTCCATGCAGCCTTCATATATGTATGTACGAGGGGCATGCCAAAAAAACTAGATACCTACTCAAAAATTATAATACTTACCTATTATTTATTACTCGTGTCTATCTTTTCAACGTATTCACCCTCGGCATGTATACACTTATCCATATGTTTAAACCATCTGGAAAATACCTCTGCCCACTCCTTTTCAGACTCCTCAGAAATTTCCAAATTATAGGCAGCTAGTGCATCTTCCTTACTCTCGAATCTCCTGCCTTTCAACTTTTCCTTAATTTTAGGGACTAAGTAAAAATCACAAGGAGCTAAGTCAGGCGAATATGGTGGGCGCTTTAAAACATTCTTGTGGTTTTAATTTTTTTTTATAGTAGTAGTAAATCATAGCACGAAAATCACGTTGACTGAGTTCCATTCCTGCAAGCAAATTCCCGCTGAAGTCTTTCAAAAATGAGCCTCCTAAAAGAAAAAAGAAATGAATTCAAATATGTTCCATATTTAAATTCATCACTAAATAACCAGTGTTTACGATGGTGTATTACTTGCCAGTATCAAATTATTGAGTAAAGAGTATCTAAAGGGTTTTGGCATGCCCCTCGTATATGTCGAAGATATTCGTTTGATTATTCGGAACGCCATCTCGTGGTGGAAGCAATCTAGACCTATGTACAAGAATTACTCGACAGAGTGTAGCCCACTCTGGACAGACCAGAAGGGCGTGTCAGACTTTTACGGACTAAAACACACCCGTGTTGGCCTTTTAGGACATTTGCCTGTGCGCCAGGGCCATGGTTTCTTTTTTAACCAACCCGCTACCCTGACCCAGGAGCCATTGGTGCTCGTGGACCCCGTCACGATTTGCTGACATCTCGTTGAGGCGCGCGTAAAGCAATTAAGTACTTCAGAACCTTGCGCCCAACCTGCTAGTGACTTAGCAAGTGACGAAAATGTGACGCACTTTTTAATATTCGCTATTCACTATAATTTGTGACGGCCTTGGTCTGGTGATATTTCTGTTTGCACCTTGCGCCCTCCAGTTTCCTTATGATTATTAAGTAATTACTTAGTTTTGGTTTCTCATTTCTTGTTAAGGTAGCTAAACGCATTCGTCTATGATATAAAATTCAGGTTTCCGTAAGATCTCAAGTTGTCGAAATATAAGGAGGGCGCAAGATTCATAATTATGAACGTTACGCCCACCGAGTATCTCGACAATGGCTGGACATAAGAGTTTGAAACTTTGATTATTCTACAGGGACGGATATGTGACATTAGTGCCACGAGCATTTACACTTCGTTACTGTCATTTAGAAAAGTTATGGGTAAAATAAAGTTTTTAAGTCTTGCCGCCAAGCGAGTCGTCGTGTTCCGGATCCGTACGGAGGACGGGTCTGAGAAGTTGTGTTGCGATGTGAGCCGGGTACGATGCACCAGATGTTGTTGTGTCGGGAGTTTAGTCGGTGAGGGTCCCCAGATCAATCTCCCTCTGGCGTAATATCCTTGGTCGTGTTGTTGGGTTTAATATTGCATCACCTCGCTCAACTGTCGTCTTCTTTCCTATTTCTCTTATTTATTTATTTTTCTTATTTTTTCTGTTATTTTTCTTGTCTGGCTTAATAAACTAGCACGATTTACCATCAAAGATTGCATCTCTGCTTACCACCAGGCGGGTTTGCGGTCAAGCTCTAGTTTATATAAATTAAAAAAAGTGTGTATTTGCAAAGTGATTATTTAAATTTTCGCATTGTAGCGTAGTATGTTGGCATGATGACGATGACCCATAGTTACCAAGGGCTATCGTGTTACACAGTAACTGGGTATCGGAGGTCAGACCAGTCATAGGTAGTCGGTCCACGTAAAATACTAATATTCAACTGTTGGACCCAGTTAGACTGGATCTTTAAAATAGGCTAGGCAGATTGATTGAAGGTTAATCTTATAATTAATCTGGCAACCAAATGTTTTGTTGATAACTAACCCTTGGTAAGTTTGATTGCCAGAGTTTCAAGCTTCTAATTAGCCGGGACAAACCCCGCAAGTAAAAACCTGAACCCTGAGCCGTAGCCCCGTAGGTCCCTGACCTGTAGCTAAACCTGATTTTTATAACCGTGCGGCTGTGATTTCTTAGATAAAGCCCCTCTTTTTACCCACAGCAAAAACAAACCTTAAAACTCTATCATAAACCCGCCAATCATAGCACAGATCACCGACCACAGATAAAATAACAATGAAAGGCGTTGGTATCATGATAACGATTTGGAAATTATAGAGGTACACATATTATAGTCCAAGGAGGTATGGCAGATTGACGTGTTTTAGGAGTGAAGATTTTATTGCAAAGTATTCGAGTAAGTGTTTTTAGGTAGTAACAGTAAGTAGTACTCTTGTGTTTATTGCCAGTTGCAATAAATTTCGACCAAATTGCCGATTTACGTGCGAGTGAACGCTCATGTAAGTACGGTCATGCCCGTAAGTTAGATGTTGAGAGTAGGGGGGCCCGGTGGTGGTGGTACTTACGAATTGTACGATGCGCCAAATGTTGTTGTGTCGGGAGTTTGGTCGCGGAGGGTCTCCAGATCAATCTCCCTCTGGCCCATCGTGAGTCATGTTGTTAGGTTTAACATTGCATCAACTCGCTCAACTGCCGTCTTCCTTCCTATTTACTCAAGTTTGTTTTGAGTGAATAGGTTCTTAATAAAATAGCGCACTTTACCATCAACGCTTGCATTACTGCTTTCCATCAAGCGGGATTGCGACCAAGCACTAGTTTATAATTAAAAAAAAAAAGAAGAATATATCGTGAGGAAATCAATATGTTTTAGAACCAAACATTTTTAGTCGTGTGACATTTACCTAACAACCCGTACCGGACCCACGCACTATGGGAAAGCCCCATACAAGGCCGTCTCAAAACCGTTTCACGTGAAAGTCGTTGTTATGGAGTAGAACTAATTAATTAATTTAGTCTTATAAATAAGCTTTCTTTTCTATATTTTTTTAATTATTTTTTGCTAACCATAATGTATATAAAAAGGCATCAAAGCTAACTCATGTTCAATGATGTGATTTTGGCACAATACATTACTACAATTCAACGAGACATTACTCGAAAGTTTTTCTTATAAATGTATAAGTATTATACATTTTTGAAATGCTTATAATCTCCTCATAACGTTTCTTAAATAATATTATATATAATAAATAAATAAATTAAAATTAACCAATGTAGTTTAAGATGGTATAATTTTCAGGTTACTTTTTTTTAACGAGACTTACCCGTTTACCGCTGTTTGCCGCTGTCGAGATATTTGTTGTATTACGATCTTTATACATTAGTTTACACAAGGAGAAAAAAAAAAGTTGCGCATACTTGCGCCTTTTCTGACACGGTACCAAAACATATCGCGAGATAATTTTTTCCAATATCTTTTTACTGCTCACATAATCATCTGTTATCTATTAAGGTCAAATTGATAAAATGGTCATTATTATTTATAGTTATTTGTGGTTTTGATATAGTTTTGACCACCATATTTGATAAAATATGGTCACTATATCAATTAGGGTCAAATTAAAAACAGGTTGGTTATGGGAAGAGTGCAAATATTAGTTTCTTATCTTTTTGCACATAGCACTAATTCATTGGCCTATAAAAGAAAGGCGAACCCTGAAACATCCACAGTTGTTCATCAGAAATTCAGTTGCCTTAAAAAAGCAGTTAATACCTATTTTCAAATATTCACAGAAGTTATCTGATTTGAAAATAATGGGTGAATTTGTTTGTAGTAAACGAGAGTTGTGCAATTTGTTGATAAATGGGAATAATATAGAAAACTACTTGCAAGAAAATTTCAATTTGTCACCAGAGGATATGAATACTGTGGTCTCCTACATTCAAAGAAACTTGGTATCTAAATGTAACGAACGCTGGAGAAATGCATCCCGGAAAAGAGAACGCTTTGAAAGTAATAACGTCGACTGGTTAAATGGTGAATTTCGTGTTCCACTGGAGTGTCGAGTCACAGTTAATGACCCTAATACGTCTGGAAGCAGTACAGGTGGCAGACCATCGAAACCATACGAAGCATCTTCAGAAAAAACAAAGAAACGAAAAAACATGCAATTAATACAAGAGTACGGACTGGACTGTGTGCTCAATGCATATACTCAGGAGTTGCGGTCTATGGGTGAGACGGAGGAGGCCACAATTGTTAATATTATACGAACTGCGTCAAAAATGATAAGAAAAAGGTTCTTAAATTCATAACTGAGAACCCTGAAGATGTTATACCTTTTACAAAGGAAGAAGCGCTGCGGATATTTATTGACTTAGACCTTAACAAAGAACAGTATGGGAAACTTCGTATTTGTTTGGCGGACAAAAACTGCTCAGTGTTTCCTTCTTACCAACTTTAGCCGAAGCGAAGAAGATGTGTTACCCACCAGATTCGAGCATAACCATTACTAACATAAGTGCAAAAGTCAATCTGCAAGACTTATTGGATCATACTGTGGCACGTATATTACTAATTGGTTCAGTTTACAAAAACCGTTTAAGACAGTTGAAACTACACTGGTCATCACAAAAATCGGCCCACCCTGTTTTTTCACTATTGATCTTTACAATTTCAAAGATAAATATTTATAACTATCTTTTGTTTATGTCTAGGGTCGAATAAGATCTTTGACACTTGATTACGATAAATGTGTACAAATATGAGGCTACTTAAAAAACATTTTTAAAATAAACACTGCCCAATTCCGGTTTGATGAATATGGCAGTATTCACTTAAGCTCTGTTTAATTCGCAACCAGGAATTTTAATTTTTGTTATTATTATTGACGATTGTTACTTTATTGATTATCATTATAATTCGGATTGAATTAACCTCAAATAATGGATACTATTGAAGCTGAAGCGGTTCAAGTTGTAGCTTTGTTGCGAGCGGGTTTCAGTCAACGTGTTGTCGCTCGTCGACAACATCTCAGTTGATCTGCTGTTCGGAGAGTATACCAGAGGTTTCAAGAGACTGGACAGTACCGTAGGAGAACAGGTTCTGGAAGACAAAGGGTCGCCACTCAAAGAGATGACCGCTTTATTGTGGCATCGGCTCTAAGAAATCGGCACCTTTCTGGTGTAGATCTCCATCGGCGGCTGCGTGAAGTGCGGGGTGTGACTATAAGTGATAGCACGGTGAGAAGAAGACTTCGTGAATAGAACTTAAGAGCTCACAAGCCAGCAACAGCACCACAGCTGACTGCAGCTCATCGCCAAGCCAGACTACAATTTGCGAGGGAACATTTTGAATGGACTATAGACCAGTGGGCTTCAGTTTTATTCTGTAATGAGAGCAAAATGACTTTATACGGCTCTGATGGGCGCCGTAATGTCATGAGTAGGCCAGGAGAACGTTACGCTCAGTGCTGTATTAGAGAAACTGTCAGTTACGGTGGAGGCTCTGTTATGTTTTGGGGCGGGATATCTTTGACAGCACGTACAGAGTTGGTGTTTCGCAATAGGGGTTCTTTAACTGTTCCACGTTACATAACGGACATCCTAGAAGATCATGTGTTGCAGTATGCAGGTTACATCGGCGAAAATTTCCAGTTTATGCATGATAATGCACTGCCACACGTACCGCGTATTATTAGACAGTACATGGAAGAGGTTGGCATTCGTGTTATGGAGTGGCTAGCAATAGTTTTGGATTTAAATCCTTTAGAGCACATATGGGACACGCTAAAACAGAAGCTTAGAGCTCAAGAACCCGCCGCTACAACCTTGGAAGCCTTGGAAACCGCCATTAGAGAAGAATGGGATCGAATTCCTCAAGGAAGCATCACCATTTTAATAAGGCCAATGAAACAGCAAATGCAGGCAGTGATTAGAGCAAGAGGGGGAAACACCAAATATTGACGTGAAAGTTTTGTTTCAATAACATTTAAGACTAAAAAGTTACAGAGTGTTCAACTTGAAGCTAAAATATGGTTAAAATAGCGATTTTCTTTAATTTTTGTAAAATTGTAAAAAAATTACAATTAAAATAAACAATTTATTGACTAATTCATAAAAAACTGACGTTATTTAGTAAACAAATCAATAATTATATAATTTGTTTCATTCAAAATATGGAATCATGACTTTTCGTGTAAAATATAGGTGGGCCGATTTTTGTGATGACCAGTGTATTCTGCAAATGGGGTTGTGACGGGTCATCAGGGCAAAGTGAATACAAGCAAGTTTTGCCCGAAGAAAGCGATTTCACATCAGATGCGAACCTTTTTATTGCTTCACTTGTACCCGTTAAACTCATAGATGAGACAACTAATATTGTTATTTGGAAAAATGAAACTTGCTCATCCGTAAGATATTGCAGACCTATATTGATAGAATTTGCCAAAGAAACTCCTGAAAAAACCGCTTCTGTTGTGGCTGATATCAAAAATCAAATTGAAAACCTGTCTCCTTCCATGATAAATAAGAATGGTGAAGTAATTGAAATTACTCATAACCTATTTTTAACCATGATTGATGGTAAAGTAGCACAAGTTTTAACTGAAACTCCTTCGAGCGCTTCTTGTACAATTTGTGGTGCTACTCCTCGGCAAATGAATAACTTAGAGGCAGTTAGGACACGAGATGTGAATGAAAGTTCATTTCAATATGGACTGTCAACACTACACGCTTGGATTAGAAGTATGGAGATGATTTTACACATTTCCTATAACTTGTCTTTCCAAAAGTGGTCAGCCACTACACCAGAAAATAAAAAAAACAAAGACGAAAAGAAAAAACTGGTACAAAAGCGGTTTAGGGAGGAAATGGGACTGCATATCGATAAACCTCGACAAGGCACTGGAAATAGTAATGACGGCAACACAGCTCGGAGATTTTTTCAGAATTACTCTTGCTCTGCAGACATTACAGGTGTAGACGTAGAACTTATAAAACGAATGTACATTATACTACAAACTATGTCATCTGGAATGGCTATTGATTCAAAAAAGTTCGGTGAATACGCATATAGTACCGCCCAATAAATAATTATAATTGGTATTATATGCCTTCCTCCGTACATAAAATACTTATTCACGGAGAAAAAATCATTGAGTACTATGCTATATTACCTATCGGACAATTGTCCGAATACGCTCAAGAATCCCGCAACAAGGATTACAAAAAGTTTAGACTTCATCATTCTAGAAAATGTTCAAGAGCGGCTACCAATACAGACGTGTTCCATACCTTATTGTACACTTCTGATCCATATATATCAAGTTTGAGAAATACCTCAGAAACAATATCGAAAGAACTTTTCGATGAAGCCAAGTCCCTTCTTGCTGTCAACGAAAATCTGTAGGAGATTGTTGAATTTTGTACATTATTTTTTTCTCGTTAGACACTGTTTATACAATGATATTTAATTCTATTTTATGTAAGTAAATTTTAAAAAAGTATATTTTCTTATAAATGCATGTATTTTTTTTATTTTTTAAATAAATTAATAAACATAATTTTCAAAATTATTATTTTTTCTTTTAAACCTTATACATTCACGTATATGTATGCAAAATTACAGATCATTTAGTTTTGAAATAACTGAGATACGGAGTTTTGAGACGAAACATACGCGATTTTCCCATAGTGCCACGTGAAAGAATCCGGTTCACTTCCTCTCATAGAGAGGCCAGTGTCCCAGCAGTGGGGACGTTTCGTTTCACGCCATTGTGTGCCAACAATACACGTTTTGAAGAACGTATTTCACCAACCTAGTGTCTGTCATCATGATCATCATCAGCCTATAGCAGTCCACTGCTAGATAAAGGTCTCTCTTATTTTACGCCATTCAACTCGATTTTTGGCAACTGTCATCTAGTTACTACCAAACATCCTCACTTTACCTTACGTTTACCCATTCGCGGTCTCAACTCAAGAACACGTCTATTCCAACGATTATCACTCTTGAGCTAATATGGCCGGCCCATTACCACTTCAGTTTGATTATTCTATGAGCTATGTCGATAACTTTGGTTATCTGCCGGATCTCCTCATTTCGGATTCGATCCCTCTGATAGACTCCAAGCATAGCCCGTTCCATAGCTCGCTGAGCGACGTTGAATTTATGTGAGTGTCCACGTTTCGGCTCCGTAGGTCATAATGTATCTAGTGTCTATATAAAGGATAAACTATCGATGCGACGCATCGTTTGAAACAGTTTCAATATCTCGTAACTGCTAAGTTAATTAACGATAACTTCGCTGAAATGCCTTACTAAGGGTATACACCTTTTAAAACGATACCCCTTAAGGTTTAGCGTATTAAGTATATTAAGTCTATGTACTACTAATATCCTATATTTTTATTTTACTAATATTTACGACACAAGTATATCTTTGATTATAACTACCCGCGTTTTTGCGAGTAGTTAAAATCATAACGCGAGATAAGTCTCAAGTGAAAGAAAGATGTAATTACCCGACTGCCAGGAGGGTTATGTTTTTAGCTCCTATCTTGTATGTATTATTCTTTATTACCTAGTATCTCCAGAACCGCTGAACGGATTTTCACATTTAAGGTATTGTTAGAATTGCCTTAATCGCCCAACTGCTACTAGAAAGGTGACATTTAAAAAAACCCAAAATGGCGGATGTATGACGCCATATTGTGAGGTATAAAGAAATAAATTTCTACCAAGCATATCGAGTGGGATATCAAAATGAAGGATTTTAAACCCTGATTCTAAATATGTATATAACTTAATATTAAATGGAACAAAAAAAAAAGAATTTCATATTTTTTTCTACCGAGCATGTCGATTTGGGTATAAAGGAATTCTTTTCATGTATTTTTTGTTTGTATTTATTGAAGTGCCATGCAATCAATGTATTTTTGCCAACGCAGTGGCAGTTTATTGATTCTTAAAGAAATCAGCTGGACGAGAGGCAACAAATTTTCCAAAGGTATTCTATACTGCCTCTTGGGTGTAGACATTCTATTCGATCTTCACACCGATTAGACCACCAAACAGGGACCATTGCTTTTCTAGGGGTAAGATTTCGTTTAGGGCATTGTTTAGATGCTGAACCAGGATCTAATCAACTTTCTGAGCGCTTGCGGTTATCAAACAGAATCTATTTTTCATCGCAGGTAACAATGTGTTTCAAAATTTCTTCATTTGTTTGTCTGATAAGCAGTGCCAAGCACGTCTCGCGTACTTCGCGCTGGCGATCATTGAGTACGAGGGGCACCCATTTGGCAAGATACTTCACCTTGCCAATTCGACGTATACGGTCTAATATGGTTTGTATTTTTTGTTTGTTTTGTCGAAAGCTGTTGCTATTTCAGCCATCTACGGCTGTTTATCATCAGCTTCCACAATCGTCTTCAATTCGTCATTGTCGACCAAAAGTCTTCAGACGACCGCGAGGCTCATGTTTCAAGTCGAAATTCCCACAACGGCAGTGAGCAAACCAATAATAGGTGGTGGTTACATGGTAAAGGCAAGATTGAGCGACGAATGTTTCCCTTAATTTTATACTGGGCAGTGACGGTGCATAAATTACAGGGCACAACTTTAGACCCAGCAGTTGTAGATTTAAGTAGAAACTTATTTGCAAAAAGTGAAACTTACGTTGCTTTGAGTAGAGTGAGGACTCTTTCCAGACTTGATATCAGTTCTCCTAACCCTAACAAATTGCTAAATCAACCACATGACATAAATTCATTTAAGGAATTAATCCGGTTACGTAATATTTCTTAACTAAAAAGACATAAATAAAATAATAATTTAAAAAAAACCACCTGCATGGATAACTACGATTAAAAATCAAGTGAAAAGACTCAAACAAGATGAAAATTCAATGATAAGGCATTTAAAAAAATAACTATGATTAGGTGCTGAAATCCAGAAACATACATCGAAACAGTACCAAACCTATGTACAGAAGACATCACATCAAGCTACTACAATCTGTTAGATTTTCTTATTAGATTTTCAACTTTATCTCTACAGCATTAAGGCTCTATGTTGATTGGAAATATCTGACAGTTTGGAGTAGCTTAACCTGCTGTCATCCGTACCTACGTAATTAATGTAGGTACACTTAGAAATTTCAGCACAAAATTTAGACAGTTTCAATTTTTTGCAAAATTATAAACAGAATTTAATTCGGAGGCATGCACAAAGCGCGTATCTTGTACATATGAATGTATGTAATATTCTTTATTATCTTGTATCTCCAGAACCGCCTAACGTATTTTCACATTTGAGACATTGTTAGATTTGTCATAGCCGGTGACATTAATAAAAACGAAATGGCGGATGTTTGACGCCATATTATGAGGTAAAAAAAATCTACCAAACTTATCTAATTGGCTATAAAATGAAGGATTTAAAATACTCATTAGAAAATATGTATACAACATGCAGTTTTAATATTAAATGGAACGATGAAACAACAAATTAAACATTTTTTAAAGTTTTCCAACATTGGTAACATAATTTGTGAAAACTAAAAACATAGAAATAAAAAAATATTATTTGAAAACAAAAAAAAAACGCCTGCATAAAAGTGTTCCATAGAACAGTCCCCCAACTGCGATTGTTCAACTTGTTTCTACCTTTTCAATTCGTTGGAGTTTTATGCAGGCGGGTTTTTGGTTTTCAAATAATATTTTTTTATTGCAATTATAGTCAGTATTAACAGTCTTCATTTGTGTCGTGCATCCCAGGCAATTTATTTTTTATATACATTGAAATCAAAAGCATCGATGTATGTATATTTACCTAAAATTGTTAATAACTTATTAAAATGTAAAGCGAAATGTTCGCACACAGGTTTAGACGCGAATATTCATGAGCGAACCTAATAGCCGTACTTTGATGGTAAAATGTGTGTATTTTTTTATCAAAGTGTGGCCTTTGAGGCAACATTTATTCATCACTAATCGGCTTATTACATTGAATAAGTGTGGGTCTTATAACGCGTCGAGCGTACATATTCGCGTGTTTTTAAGACTCTGTTACTAAGGCTTCGCTGTTCATCCGTCCATCTGTCACCGGGCTGTCTTTTGAGCTGAATTAAACGCGATTTTATTGTAGGTGATATAATTACGCTTCATTATATTGCACTTGAACCAGTTTTTCACGGAAAGTAATTCGCCCATATAGAGTATAAAAATCAACGTGTTGTGTTAGTTGTGTACAATGTATTGTTCGATATGAAACATTATTGCTCGTGGGACCCCGCTCTTAAGGCGAGAGTAACTGTTATGTCCGCAGTTTAGTTGTCCCTTAGATCAGGAGTATGAAAGTGGTGTATTTGTCGCGTCGCTACATAGTACATAATAATCCGTAGACTTTTGATATTGGAGACAAAAATGTCGCTGTGCATTCAATTAAATTGTTCACTGTTCTCAAATCGTGCTTGTGTTTCGTGTTTGTTTTCTCGGTGGTAGGCCATAACATCGGCTGCCGGCAGTAGTTACCACCCACCAGACAAAGTCTTGCCGCCAAGCGATTCGTCGTGTTCCGGCATGATGTCTGGTGATGCCGTACGGAGGACGGGTCTGAGCAGTTGTGTTGCGATGTGTGGCGGGTTCGATGCGCCAAATGTTGTTGTGTCGGGAGTTTGGACGTGGAGACTCTCCAGATCAATCTCCCTCTAGCGCAGCTTCGTTTGGTCATGTTGGTCTTGGGTTTGCATCACTTCGCCTTACCCTCACCTTAGTTTTTTAAGTCAATAGGCTTAGTAAACTTGTGCGCTTTACCATCAACGATTGCGTCACTGCTTACCATCAGGCGGGATTGCAGTCAAGCACTAGTTTATAATTATTAAAAAAAAACATCCTGTTTTTTTTTTTGTTCCGCTCAGGGCGGAGCGGAACTGTATCAGATTTTTGTTGACTAAAACCCACCCGTTTTTCGCCTGAGCCAGGGTTTCTTTTTTATCAACCCGCAACCCTGACCCAGGAGGCATCGGTCTTCGCAGACCCCGTCACCATGGGGTGACATCTCTTTTAGGCGCCCTTGAAAACCAACGTGCCGACACCCCGGGCGGCGAGCTGTCTACTGCTCACCGCCCGCAAGCCTGCGGCTACGGTGAGGGCTAAAATATTTGAATTTGGATTACCATAACTTCAGTCTTATGTAGCGACCCCTTTCACCTAATCTTACTCGTGGCTTTTTGGTACATAAAAGTATACCAAAGACTATTAAAATCTTCCTTTATATTATTGTTATTAATCACAGATCTCTCGCTCTTAACAAATAGGCTAAACCCACTACTTTGATGGAATTCATTAATTTGCCTAGATTTAACATTTTGATGTAATGAAGTCCCTCATTTCATCATATCTCCAGAACAGACCAAATTAATTTAAATATCTCATAATTCATAATTGTACGAGTGAACCCTCAAACGACACGTGTCGTGAGGTCGTGACGCACTTGTGTGTGACGTCACGACGCGTCATCGCGGTTTAATTGGGGACTGTACTCTCTTCTTTGTACCTCTCGACTGTTTTTATTGAGGTCCAAGATATGAGATAATGGCCCCAATTCCCTTATTCATAAAGTATACTTGAATTAAGTTCAGTGGACCTTTTTCTTTCTATTTCATTAAGAAAAGGACAGAAGATAAATATTAGTTTAGTCCTGTCAATTTAGTCAACGCCTGAGATAAATTAATAATTAATTATTTAATTAGTAATTTGACAGGACTAAACTATTAAGTTTAGTCCTGTCAAATTAAGCATATTGTGTAGCATGTTCCATAGAGAGTTTTGAAGTAATTAAAAACATGGCGTCTAAAAGTACGTTAATTAACTTCCGGCGCTGACTAATTTGACAGGACTAAACTAATATTTATGTTCTCTCCTATTTTTAATGAAATAGACAAAAAAAGGTGCACAAAATCTAAGTTTAGTTTAGTTTGTGAACAAGGTAATCGGTATCAAAGTTTATTTGGTGGGAATTTATTTGAAAGCTTTATTTTGTGTTGTTGCTTGGTCAAAATGAGACTAAACTAATTGTTGAACTCATATAACGTATTCGATGCGACATTTTGGCTAAAAAAGTAGTAGTAGAAAAATAACTTTAATTCCTATACAACAAAGTTCAGCTTATAGTACTCAATAATGCTTGTCAGATTAAAATCAACTTAATTGTTATTGAAATATAGTTGATAATTGTTTAACTTGAAATAAGGGGGGGATGCAGCTGTGTACTTTGTAATGTTATGTATATATTCAGATATACTTACACTTATTATTTATACTCATATTCATACTTATATATGTATCATTCATTTCCACGGTCCATAATATGCATTCCATTATTATGAGGCTCTGTGTTGATCATATTCCACTACACCAGGACTCATTTTTCTGTTCACAGACTCAGTCCTCAACTTTACGCCTAAGTTTCGGCGACTTATTGACCCCTTAGCGTAGGAAGCCGTACCTATGCAGGACTGTATCACTTTTTCCTATCAAACACTGCACTTTTTAATTTAATACCATTTATATTTACATTGTTACAGAACATTTTCATTATTTTGACATTTTTGACAACATTGTTGATGATGTATCTATGACAACCTTCTCATCAAAATTCTTGTTGGTCTGCTATTTTTATTTCATAATTGTTATTCGAACTCTTTTATGGTAAAATTATTTACCGTTCCTCGTCCATATTTTCGAATATTTTAAATTTCGACCTCCAACCGTTCTGCGAGGTTTCTTTAGGAATCATCGCAGAGCAGTGGTCAGTCGAGCTCTGGCTTCCAAACAAGCCTCTTAAAAGTAGGTCTCCAGTAAACGTTGCCTCGAGAGCCCTTCTAGGGTTTTTCCTGCTGTGCCAGTCTCTATATCACTGGTGCGCCTGGAGCTGCCTGGCCCCCTGCCGCCGGTCCACGACAGTTTGGCGCCCAACGAAAATTTTCTGCACCCCCTTAACTTCCTAAATTCAAAAGAAACACTTCGTCTAGTGTCGTACATTCTCAGCTCTTTGGTTAAATATTTTGGCTATTCTATCCCTTGCATTTTCTCTTAACACATACATGACTCATTCACTCATATATATATATATATACTTCACCTAACTTAACTTTCTTTTTTTTCCCTAACAGGAAAACAAGGTATACTTTCACATACTTCAACTAGTTTAACTTACACTTAAATATGTCTCGTCCAATCAAATTTGAACTCTTAAATAAAAACGAGCTCGAATATGAGGTTACAATTAGACTGGAGGAACCAGCAAAGACAGTTATATTGTTAAAGAAGCAGATACTTCTGCTAGCTCCTACTACACCATCGGAAGATATTTTAACTTCTCCCATTCCTATAGAGGAGGAGTTAGCTCAGATAGATAGTACTCTGAGTTATTTAAATATTAAAATAAATAATCTGTTACAGGGTGATTCCAAATACCATCGCTTAATAGAATCTTTTATTAATCATTTATTTTACAGGTTGGAACGTATAGACACAGACTTAAACCCTGACTATAAACTTAATCTAGACACTTTAAAATCAAAATTTGAGACACTTGAAGGAAGTTTCAAGATTTATTGTTCAAATCTAAACTCTATGAATTCTCATTCATATATCACTGCTCCCTCTACCCCTCCTATTCATACTCCTCTCGCCACTCCCTCTCCTCCTCCTATTTCTCCTCGTCTCACTGCTCCCTCTACTCCACCTATTTACCCTCCTTTCACAGCTCCTCTTTCCTCTCCTATTTTAACTTCTCCAAATCATAATTTATTCAAAGATCTGAAACGATATACGTTTAATGGAAAATCTTGCCCTAGATCGTTTTTACAAAAACTTGACGAATATTGTCTTGTGCGGAATATACCCAAAAATTTGTTAATTACTCAGGCGTATGATATTTTTACAGACAGTGCCCTACATTGGTTTAGATTTAAAATAAATCAAAATCCAGACCTAACATGGGATGAAATTTCTTTGTCTCTAATTAAAGATTTTGGCGGTTTTGACTATGATTTTAAATTATTGGAGGCCATCAAAAGTCGTACCCAAGGTCGTGATGAACCAATCATAATTTATATCTCAATTATGTCGGGAATGTTCTCTCGTCTGGCTAAAAAATTGTCTGAAACGGAACAGTTAGAAATCATTCTAAGAAATATAAGACCATGTTACTCAGTATTCGTGGCACTAAAAGATATTAACTCTATTGATGCACTCTTGGCTACATGCCAAAATTATGAAAAATTCTTAGATCGAGACAAACAATTTAAAGAACCAAATAACCAACAAAATCCCCTTATTTCAGAATTTGCTTATAAACAAATTCATCCAACTTCTTCGGAACTTTCTACTTCTGACCCAAAACCTCCTTCATACACAAATAGATTTTACAAAAACCCTCCCAAACAAGTAAACAGTCTAAAACAAGCTAACTCGCAAGAAAATTCATTTTGCGTTCGTTGTCGTATGCATGGTCATACCTTAAATACTTGTACTCAACGTCACTTTCTAATTTGTTTTAAATGTGGTCTTAAAGGTTTTAAAACCCCAGACTGTCCTAATTGTTCACCTAAACCTAACTCTAGTTCAAAAAAACTAACGACTGACTTGAAAAGTAAAACAAACTTTGATGCCAACGATTGGAACGATTGGATTAAAACTCTTAAGAATTTCTTTTCATGCTATAAAATCTCTCCAACTCTATACTCTAATGAAAAGGATTTTAAACGACCTTTTGTTAACATCAAAGTTTACAATTTATCTTTGACTGGATTACTTGACTCTGGTAGTTCAATCACTATTCTTGGTAATAACTCTCACTTAGAATTTCTTAAACTAGGCTGTAAACTTTTCAAGTCAGATAAAATTACTATTTCTACAGCCAATAACCAGAAAATTAATTCTGTAGGTCATTGTTACCTTCCTATTTACTTTAACAAACAGACCCACTTGATTAAGGCTTATATTTTTCCTGATATTTCACCGTCTTTAATATTAGGAATAGACTTTTGGAAAAAATTTAATCTTCTACCGAATATTCTCTCATCGACTGGTCTTTCAGAACTGGAGTGCTCAACTATCGAGACAATGAATGTTAAAGTATTACCTTATGATCATTTAACTGCAAATCAGAAGAATATTGCTGATGATATCATCCAACGCTTCAAGACTATCTCATTCGAAGAAAAGGGTGTACTGGGGAACACTAATCTCATCACTCACAAGATCGATACCGGAGATTCGCTACCCATCAAACAAAGATGTTACAGACTGTCTCCTGAAAAACAAAAAGCTTTGATTACTGAAGTTGATAAAATGTTGAAATGGAACGTTATTGAACAATGTGAAAGCCCTTGGTTATCTCCAGTAATAATTACTCCAAAGAAGAACGGTGAATGGCGTTTTTGCGTAGATAGCAGGAAGCTTAACGCAATTACAAAACGTGATGCTTATAGTCTGCCACTTATAAGTGAAATTTTGGACAACCTCAGAAATGCTAAATACCTGTCAAGTATAGACATTGCGAAAGCCTACTGGGAGATTCCTCTGAACCCTGCTGATAAGGACAAGACTGCTTTTTATGTACCTGGAAGAGGCATGTTCAGATTTAAAGTAATGCCCTTCGGACTCACCAATTCACCAGCTACTCAACAAAGATTAATGGACATGCTGTTCACTCCAGAATTTGAAAATAAAGTGTTCTGCTACTTAGACGATATTGTCATAATTAGCGAAACTTTCGAGGAACATATATCACTGCTCCTGAAAGTTCACGAAAAACTTTCCTTCGCTAAATTAACTATTAACTTTGACAAAAGCCAATTCTTCAGAAAAGAGTTAAAATATCTTGGCTTCGTAGTGGATGAACATGGCTTACGTGCTGATCCTGATAAAATCAAGGCTATTGTGGACTACCCAATTCCTACTTGCAGAAAAGAAGTTCGTAGATTCATTGGCACCTGCAGCTGGTTTCGAAGATTTATTCCAAATTTCAGCACTATTGCTACGCCACTCAACAAACTAACCTGCTCCGGGAAAAATGCTCCGAAATTCGGATGGAATACAGAAGCGGATGCAGCCTTTCAGAAGCTTAAGGATGCTTTAATAACTACTCCTGTTCTGGCCTGTCCAAACTTCGACCTTCCTTTTTCAGTTCATTGTGATGCATCTAACTACGGTACTGGCGCAATGCTCACTCAACATCAGGAAGGCAAAGAAGTTGTGATTGCCTATATGAGCAAAGCTTTCAACAAGAACCAACAGAACTACTCAACTACTGAAAGAGAAACACTTGCCGTAATAACTGCTTTAGAACACTGGCGTTGCTATCTCGATAATGGGAAGGAATTCACAATCTACACCGACCACGCTGCACTCAAATGGTTTCAGAATTTATCCAATCCTTCAGGAAGACTTGCACGTTGGACTTTACGCTTATCTTGCTTCAACTTCGTTCTAAAACATAAGAAAGGAAAAGATAATGTAGTACCGGACCTTCTATCAAGAGCCAAGTCACAAGAACTCCCTGAAATACAAGAAAATAGTAATGTACCACAAGGTGTACATCCTATTTCTATGAATGATACTACTAGAGAACTGGAACAATACAATAAAATATTTCTGGGCTGTTCGAATAATCCTGATTCTTACCCAAATTATACGATAAGAGAGAATAAACTCTATCGTTGTATTCACACGCCTGACCGCCTGAACGACGACTTCATTTGGAAAGAAGTTCCATTACCTCAAGAAAGACGTTTAATAATTGAAACAAATCATGGCTCTAGTCAAGAACCTCACCTAGGAATTTTTAAAACATATAAAAAAATATCTTTACTATACTATTGGCCCGGCATGTTTAGAGACATTGCTAGGATAATTTCTAACTGTGAAACCTGTCTTGCTTATAAACATCCTAATCATTCTCCATATGGCCTAATGGGCAAACCTAAGATTTGCTCTAGACCTTTTCAAACTATATCTCTAGACTTAATGGGTCCACTTCCTATGACTAGAAAACGTAATAGGTTCATTTTAGTAATTAATTGTATCTTTACTAAATATACTTTGATTTTCCCTCTAAAACAGGCGACTGCATCTAATATAATTAATATTATGGAAAATTCTGTTTTTCTAGTTCATGGAGTTCCACAGACTTGTATAATGGATAACGGTCCACAATTCCAGTCACGTGAATTCCATTCTTTTCTTAATAGATACAAAGTTCCTTTCATATTCCATTCGGCCTACTATTGCCCACAATTTAACCCGACTGAAAGTTATAACAAAACAATAATTACGGCTTTAGCTTCACTAGTAGAGGACGACCATAGATCCTGGGACAAACATCTTAGTAAAATTCAATTTTCTATGAACAATACTACTAATTGTAACGGGCTATACTCCATCCTTTCTAGTCTTTGGGAGGGAAACAATTCCTTGCGGTTCCTTTTACTCCCCGTGTCAGAACCTCGAAGAATTAATCTTTATGCCCCGTGATATTTACGCAACAAATGCTGGGTTCCTCACGTCTATATTTCACAAAGTTCAGTCTAACTTACATATAGCTTACGTTAAAAACAGCGCTCGTTATAATCTTCGGAGGTCGTTCAAAGAATTCAACGTCAGGGATACGGTTTGGCGGAAAAATCATGCATTAAGCGATGCTGGTTCATATTTCAATGCTAAACTAGCCCCCAAATTTATCAAATCCAAAATTTTAAATAAACTATCACCTTTAGTGTACATATTAGAAGACCCAGATGGTGCCGTAGGTAAATGGCACATAAAAGATATAAAATGTTGAATTCTTTCTAAACAACTCTAAATTATTAATGTCAATTAATTCACCTACTAATTATTTATGTAAATATTACTTCTTTCTTTTGTTTACAGCTGCACATCCTATTTATTTTATTATATATAAACATCACTCACTACACAAACATTACATTACATTTGCTCGACCCTACTCTTAAGTCTCATTCTTTTACCGTATGGAGCGGATTGCAACTCATTAAATAAGCCTATGCAGGAGCAGTTGGTTACTCCTAAAATAAGCCTAAACCAAATGCTAACTCTTTCGCTCTTCTAGGAGCTTAAATTTCTACTTACATTAGCTAATGTTTCCTTTTTTTTTCCTTCCAGTCTGGAGCGGCTGACAACTCCAAAAATAAGCCTTGTCGTCATTCTAAAACACACTTCTATGAGTGGCAGTCATCAACTGTGAACTCCACCCATACCTGTATGAAGAAGATTGCTTGAAAGGATAGGTAGTATGAATGGGTGAATGGAGATGGATGAATGTGTGAAGTGTTGTTTTACAGTCCCTACTTGAAATCTTATTAGAAAATTTTCTACAGTTGAAAATTTTTCCAGGGTCGGGGGGAAAATGTAATGTTATGTATATATTCAGATATACTTACACTTATTATTTATACTCATATTCATACTTATATATGTATCATTCATTTCCACGGTCCATAATATGCATTCCATTATTATGAGGCTCTGTGTTGATCATATTCCACTACACCAGGACTCATTTTTCTGTTCACAGACTCAGTCCTCAACTTTACGCCTAAGTTTCGGCGACTTATTGACCCCTTAGCGTAGGAAGCCGTACCTATGCAGGACTGTATCACTTTTTCCTATCAAACACTGCACTTTTTAATTTAATACCATTTATATTTACATTGTTACAGAACATTTTCATTATTTTGACATTTTTTGACAACATTGTTGATGATGTATCTATGACAACCTTCTCATCAAAATTCTTGTTGGTCTGCTATTTTTATTTCATAATTGTTATTCGAACTCTTTTATGGTAAAATTATTTACCGTTCCTCGTCCATATTTTCGAATATTTTAAATTTCGACCTCCAACCGTTCTGCGAGGTTTCTTTAGGAATCATCGCAGAGCAGTGGTCAGTCGAGCTCTGGCTTCCAAACAAGCCTCTTAAAAGTAGGTCTCCAGTAAACGTTGCCTCGAGAGCCCTTCTAGGGTTTTTCCTGCTGTGCCAGTCTCTATATCACTGGTGCGCCTGGAGCTGCCTGGCCCCCTGCCGCCGGTCCACGACAACTTTTACTATACAAACTTATTTCAATTTAGTCAACCATTTTCACTGCGTGATCAATTCAGAAATCAGACGTTGAGAAGAATTGCAACACTAAAGTGGCAGTGGGCTGGGCACAATGCCCGTGGGACGGATGACCGATGGGCCGACGGGTTCTCGATTGGCGACCACGCACCAGAAAACGCAGCGTGGGTCCCCGACAAGGTGGACCGACGAACTGATGAAGGTCGCGGGAAACCGCAATTGCGGGAGGCGCAGGACCGGTCGTCATGGAGATCCTTGGGGAGGCCTATGACCGGCAGCGACGTAACCTAGGACGTTTTTCGGCTGAAATGATGATGATGATAATATTGGTATATATAAATATTCTGTCCGTGGTGCATATTAATCAAGCAAACGCAAACATTAACATAACGCCTCGCTTTATACTTAGACCAAGCTGTCAAATATTATGGGAAAGGAAATTAATTTCGCCTCGAAATGGTAGAGTCCATTTTATTACGGAAACCCATAGGAACAACCCGAACATCCTGATAATGATGTGAATTTCTGTTTACATGGTATTTACGTGGATTGTATTATCAGGTATATTAAGGCATGTAGATGTTGAAGGGTTAAGCGCAATTTATTAAAACATCTGATGCTGAATTTGTTTCGAAATATTTACAATACATGTAAACGAGAAAATATTTACACGTAGATTGTATAATATGAAATTACGACTATTTTTCCCGGAAGGTAAGATATAGAGGTTTTACACATCAACTGGGTAGAAATCTAGACACATACTAAAGACTAGACTCTTACTAGACTAGAAATTGCTGATGGCAAATCTAACAACTTTTTGCCAACCCAAGAATTGAGTACGGGAAGATAAAGATAAAGATAAAGATCATTTATTTGTCAAACATGCGTTTACATTAACTGATTTGACAGACATGCAAGGTATTGAAAATATATACTGAGAGCGTCCATGTTTTGCCAATCACGGCGTACAAATGTTCTAGGTATAAGGGTTACATTTTACATAATTGGTATAATAGTCGTTTTAAGTCTCACAACAAAATACAAAGCAAACGAATAATAATATTGATGTCAAGATAACATTATAATACAGATATACAGTCAAGAAAAAAGCTAAGGTCAAAAGTAAATTACATCACAGTATATTCAATTATGTCAAATAGGTAGGTAATTAAATAAAAGTTATATTATTAAAGTTAATTAAAGTTCACATTATTCATTGTTATTATTATACATGTATATTAGTCGTCGGAACAGAAAAGTCTTTTTCATTCAAAAAATCTTGCAGATTGTAATATGTTTTACTAATTAAAAAAAATCTCAGCTTATTTTTGAAACGAACCAAGGGCAGTTCTCTCCAACTTTTAGGTATTTTATTAAATATGGATGGAGCCATACAAAAAACACTTTTGCGCATAAGGGCTGTTCTCGAAGGAAGAGAGCATATCCTACTATTGTCGCGCCTATTGCGTGGTACTATTTCATCTAACCGTTTAAATAGGTGTGAATTTGTTTTAACAAAAATAGCTACCTCTAAAATGTACAGACATGGCAAAGTAAGTATTTTATATTTTTTAAAGTAGGGCCCACAACTATCAGTAGGTTTAATTTTGAATATTGAGCGCACGCATCTCTTTTGAGCCTTGAACACCGTATCTTTTTCAGTTGAATTACCCCAAAAAATGACACCATAGCGTAAATGTGACTCTGTTAAGCCATAGTAGGCTGTAAGTAATGCCTCCACACCTATTATAGACGACAATGTATACAGGGCATAGGCGGATTGACTGAGTTTTTTACATAAGATTTCGGTATGGGTTTTCCAATTCAATTTTTTGTCAATGTGGAGCCCTAGAAATTTTGTTGTTTCGACTTCTTCTATAGGCTGGTCATCGTAATGTATATTCAAATGACTCTTACTATTAATCCGTTGGCTAAAATGTATTAATTTAGTTTTAGTCAGGTTAATTTTTAAATTATTGTTATCTAGCCAGTTTACCATTTGATTTATGGAACTATTTATGTCACTTTCATAAGTATCAACACTTTTACAAGGTATCGTTATAGTGCTATCATCAGCAAATAGTGTCAGAGGTTGGGCGATGCCTTTCGGTAAATCATTGATAAATAATATAAATAAAAGAGGGCCCAAAACGCTGCCCTGTGGCACACCATACGAAACCCTACGTTCAGTTGATTCAAAAACGATTTCATGTTTACTTTTTACGTTGATTTGATTTACATTGGTTATTTGAGTTCTGTTACTTAAGTAAGATTTAATGAGCTCATTGACATTACCTCTAATTCCATAACCTTCAAGCTTATTTATTAGTTTACCATGGTGTACATAGTCAAACGCTTGAGTCATGTCACAAAATACGCCACAGACCGGTTTCCTTTTATCCATGTTACATGTAATATTATATAAAAAATCATAGATGGCCATAGTAATCGTTTTACCTATTTGGAATCCTTTCTGTTCCTCGCATATAATATTATGTTTTTGAATAAATGAATTTAATTCCTTATATATATACTTCTCAAAAATTTTCGATATTATGGGAATGAGTGATATAGGCCGATAAAACTCCATTAGCTCCTTGTCTTCTTTCTTAAATAGTGGCTTGACGATAGCAACTTTCAGAGCATCAGGATACACTCCAGCACTGATGCTGAGGTTAATTATATAACTCAAGTGACCGCAGATTTCATCAGAAACATGTTTTATTATTCCAGTCGCAATACCGTCATATCCCACACTACTTGTATTATTTAAGGACATAATAATTCTTTTAATATCGTCTGGTATACTAGGAGCCATAAACATTGATTTGCTGCTACTACGGTCTAATATTCGCGTTTTAGTGTTGAAACTGTTAGACAGGTTTGGCTGTATTTTATCAACAAAATAATTATTAAAAGCTTCTGCTATACTTTTGGGATGAGATATGACGTCGTTACCTATTTTAATTCTACTTATATTAGATTTAGGTACATTATATTTTGCACGATTGATAATTTGCCACGCAGTTTTTGATTTATTTTTCGATGTGTTTATATTGTAATTATTTTGTGCTTTTTGTGTTAATTTAATAATCTTTTTGTACATTTTAGAATAATTTGATAGTTTGGTTTTATTAGTTTTGTTACGGTTAAGTCTAAATTGCCACAGAAGTATCCTTTTCTTTTTAGAGCATAATTTGATGCCTTTTGACAACCACTTAGTTTTTCTTATTGTATTTATTTTCACGACTTTCATTGGAAAGCAAAGATCATATAATAACTTGAAACTCTCCATGAAATTATTATACGCTACATTTGGGTCGTCCGTGCTATATATTTCCGAAAAGGTTAGACTGTTTAGATGGTTTTTAAATTTTTCTACGTTCTCCGCACTATAGTCCCTTCTAGTTGCGTACCAATGCTTTATACGACAAATTTTTTGTACTGGACATTTAAATAGCTGTGCCGTATGATCCGACAATGCAAAATCAATTACCTCAGTCTTACAAGAGCTAACATTATGCGCAAAGTTATCAATGCATGACAAGCTGGCCATGCGAGTTGGTTGTTTCAAGGCCAGTTTCAGATTGTAACTCATCAAGAGACATTCAAAGGTTTTGGTTGCACTATTTTGCTTTAAAACATCTATGTTAAAATCTCCACAAATGACAACTTTCCTAGAGCGTATACTAAGAATTTCTTGCAAGAGCATTTCAAGCTTATCGAAGCAATAATTTAAATTATTTATGTTCGGAATTCTATACACACACACAATAATTATCTTGTAACTAGTAAGTTCCGCAGCACAACATTCAAATATGCCTGGAGTTGATAACTTTGTTATTTTTGGCAGTTCTTTCCATTGTAAGCCATTCTTAACGAGGATACATGCACCTCCCCTTTTTTTGTCTTTTCTACAATAACAAGCTGATAGGTTAAAGTTAGGAATATACAATAAATTTTCATATCCTTTCATGATAAAGTGCTTAGTTAGGTAGGGAACTAATACTAATAAGTAGTGAGCGATCAGCAAGACAGCAGATCAGCACATCAGGCTAAGACCAGTCTGCTATATTTATAAACTAGCTGTGCCCCGCGGTTTCATCCGCATAAGTTTCGAACTGAAAATGCTCAGTTGATGTAAAATAAG
Source organism: Sesamia nonagrioides (assembly GCA_017933935.1). Taxonomy (NCBI): domain Eukaryota; kingdom Metazoa; phylum Arthropoda; class Insecta; order Lepidoptera; family Noctuidae; genus Sesamia; species Sesamia nonagrioides. The sequence goes on from JADWQK010001439.1 coordinate 210,363, forward strand.
CGCCTGTTAAAATAATGGGAGCAATATGTACTTCCGCGTTCGCTCCCGTTTTCGCAACATTTTTTTTACTGCTCTATTGCTATTGGTCATAGCGGGATGTTATCCTCCATGTCCTTTCTCAGGCTCTAGACTATCTGTTTACCAAATTTTATTACAATCGGTTCAGTAGTTTTGGCGTGAAAGCCGGACAGACTGACAGACAGACATACTTTAGCGATTATAATATTAGTATGAATTTGTCATTCCAACACGATTCCAATGCCATTGTACAAAAAGTTCTTAATCTACTAAATCCATTGTGGAGGCATGAGGAACAGGGAGAAAAGTTCGCTCATCCTCCATAGAAAAGAGAGGGTCCTCCGACCAGACGAGAGTTATGTCTGGCGGGCACTTGCCGCCCGGTTGTAGATGGGAGTTGTATGCATGCCAATATCACGGCAAACTCCGCTTGCGAAATGTAGAATTCGTGTGACGTCAGCATGACACGTTGTTTTTATTTGTAGTGTTGGTAGCCATGAGGAACAGGGAGTAAAGTTCACTCATCTTCCTTATTCATAATGATCGATCAATTATTGGTCAGTCATCTCGTAATGGAATGGTAATAGAATGACATTGCCGTATTGCCATTATTAGAAATGATTTTTTAAAAACTACTACTCAATTTTAACATTTATTAATATGGAGTGGAGTGTCAATTATTGGCCACTGGAAAGTATAATAACGCCATTTTGTTAGTAAATTCTGACACTATTGAAGTAGCAGACTAGGGCCCCAGATATTGTGTTATCTATACTAATATATAAAGCTGAAGAGTTTGTTTGAACGCGCTAATCTCAGGAATTATAGGTCTGATTTGAAAAAATATTTTTGCGATTGATAGCCCATTAATCCAGGAATGCTTTAGGCTACATAACATCACGCTGCGACCAATAGGAGCGGAGCATAACTAACTCCACCCGATCGAAGTTGCTGGCGGCCGCTAGTTAGGTATATTAATGTAAATTAATATTGCGACATAGTCACCAAAAACTTGTGCGGAGAGGGGCCGAACCTAGACGACAACCAGTTCGGTTTTCATCGGGGGCGCTCCACCATACACGCCATCATGCGCGTGAGAGCCCTGGCGGAGGATATGGTGTCCCGGGGTGGGGTTGTAATGTTATGTACATATTCAGATATACTTACACTTATTATTTATACTCATATTCATACTTATATATGTATCATTCATTTCCACGGTCCATAATATGCATTCCATTATTATGAGGCTCTGTTTTGATCATATTCCACTACACCAGGACTCATTTTTCTGTTCACAGACTCAGTCCTCAACTTTACGCCTAAGTTTCGGCTACTTAGCGACCCCTTAGTGTAGGAAGCCGTACCTATGCAGGACTGTATCACTTTTTCCTATCAAACACAGCACTTTTTAATTTAATACCGTTTATATTTACATTGTTACAGAACATTTTCATTATTTTGACATTTTTTTGACAACATTGTTGATGATGTATCTATGACAACCTTCTCATCAAAATTCTTGTTGGTCTGCTATTTTTATTTTATAATTGTTATTCGAACTCTTTTATGGTAAAATTATTTACCGTTCCTCGTCCATATTTTCGAATATTTTAAATTTCGACCCCCAACCGTTCTCCGAGGTTTCTTTAGAAATCATCGCAGAGCAGTGGTCAGTCGAGCTCTGGCTTCCAAACAAGCCTCTTAAAAGTAGGTCTCCAGTAAACGTTGCCTCGAGAGCCCTTCTAGGGTTTTTCCTGAAGGATTGGATAAATTCTGAAACCATTTGAGTGCAGCGTGGTCGGTGTAGATTGTGAATTCCTTCCCATTATCGAGATAGCAACGCCAGTGTTCTAAAGCAGTTATCACGGCAAGTGTTTCTCTTTCAGTAGTTGAGTAGTTCTGTTGGTTCTTGTTGAAGGCTTTGCTCATATATGCAATCACAACTTCTTTGCCTTCCTGATGTTGAGTGAGCATTGCGCCAGTACCGTAGTTAGATGCATCACAATGAACTGAAAAAGGAAGGTCGAAGTTTGGACAGGCCAGAACAGGAGTAGTTATTAAAGCATCCTAGAAGAGCGAAAGAGTTAGCATTTGGTTTAGGCTTATTTTAGGAGTAACCAACCGCTCCTGCATAGGCTTCTTTAATGAGTTGCAATCCGCTCCATAGGGTAGAAGAGTGAGACTGAAGAGTAGGGTCAAGCAAATGTAATGTAATGTTTGTGTAGTGAGTGATGTTTATATATAATATAAAAATAAATAGGATGTGCAGCTGTAAATAAAACCAAGAAGGAAGCAATATTTACACAAATAATTAGTGGGTGACGGTGAAGGGCGGCCCCTGGTGGACCGGAATATGATCAAAACAGAGCCTCATAATAATGGAATGCATATTATGGACCGTGGAAATGAATGATACATATATAAGTATGAATATGAGTATAAATAATAAGTGTAAGTATATCTGAATATGTACATAACATTACAGGGTGGTGTTGGCGGTGTCTTTAGACATTTCCAACGCCTTCAACATCCTACCCTGGAGCTGTATTAGGAAGGCCCTGAAATACCATCGGGTGCCTCCCTACCTCCGCCGCGTAGTAGGGGCTTATGTGGAGGATAGATGCGTCATCTATCGGGGACGTGACGGTGCCGGTCGGCACCAAATGTCGTGCGGTGTTCCACAGGGATCGGTCTTGGGACCGCTACTGTGGAACATCGGCTACGACTGGGTGCTGAGAGGCGAGCTCCCGTCGGGCGCCGACTTAACGTGTTATGCGGACGACACGCTTGTCACTGCCCAGGGGAGCTCGCACAGGGAAGCGACGTTGATAGCCACGGCTGCGGTGCCACAGGTGGTGACCCGCATCCGGCGCCTGGGCCTGGAGGTGGCCCTTGACAATTCGGATGCCATGGCTTTCCATGGCCCCCGGCGTGCGCCGGCGCCGGGATCACATATCGTGGTCAGTGGGGCCCGGATAGCTGTCGAGTCCACCATGAAGTATCTGGGATTGGTGCTAGACAACCGATGGGAATTCGGGCCCCACTTCCGGCGGCTGGCACCCAAGGTGATGGGTGCAGCAGGCGCGTTGTCAACGTTGATTCCCAACATGGGGGGACCGAGCGCCGCCTGTAGGCGATTGTACATGGGAATCATGCGATCCATGGCCCTATATGGGGCCCCTGTGTGGGCGATGGACCTGACGGCCGGAACACTCGCCATTCTGCGCAAGCCGCAGAGGGCGATGGCCGTCAGGGTCGTCTGCGGGTATCGCACGATTTCCTACGAGGCGGCTTGCGTCCTGGCCGGATCCCCGCCCTGGGACCTAGAGGCGAAAGTACTCGCGTCATTGTATGGATCGTGGCGCGAGGAAGAGCGGACACGGGGCTTCAGTCCGGCGCAGCAGCAGATCGAGCTGCGCCGAGAGGAGCTCCGTCAGGTCGTGGTGGCGGACTGGCGGCAGGGGCAGCGCTACCGTCGGCCTCGCTACCGTCAGTACTCGACGACTGGCTCGGGAGAAGGCACGGCTCCCTGTCGTTCAGGGTGACGCAGGTACTGTCGGGGCACGGCTGCTTCGGCAAGTACCTGTGTCGCCTAGGCAGGGAACCGGACGCTCGGTGCCACCACTGCATCCAATGCGGGGGGGACATGGCGCAGCACACGCTCTCCGAGTGTGTAGCTTGGGAGGAGCAGCGCCGTGTCCTCACAAATGATGGCCGGCAGCGCAGAGTCGTGGGACGCGGTGGTGTCCTTCTGCGAGGACGTGATGTCGCAGAAGGAAGCTGCGGAACGGGAGAGGGAGATCACGCACCGGGCGCCGAGGAAGAGCGGACGACGCCCTCTACTGCCCCCCATGAATGGGTCCAGGGGCGAGGGACATGGGGAAGTCCCCGCCCCCTATTCAATGGAGCGAAATGGAGGCCAATATGCAAGATAGCTGTCCCTGGGCTCCAACGCGAAAGCCGTGGATGCAACCGGGATTAATACGCTGAGATAATGAAAAACATAAATATGAGTTTATGGAAAAATAACTTTAATTCCTACGTAATAAAATTCAGTTTGCGCTACAACTTTAAACAGTTTTTTTTAGTTTCAAACTTTTTCAATAGTTGCTAGTCAATCTGACATCATATTAACTAACATTAAAATAAATTTGATGTTTGTATTATTTTATTAAATTAAAATGTTATAAATATTAATTTGAAATAACGAAAAAAATTTGAATATACGTATACGTAAATGTTAAAACGGGTTGGGGACAGGTAATTTATTGAAATATTTAAACGTGAAAGAAGAAATATTTTTGCGCCTAATATTCATTTTGTATTCGTGTGTTTTGTGCGAACGTTACATTTTATTAACTCACCAAATGTGCCATTTCAATCAGTCAAAAAAGAAATGTGCTTAGAAATACAGAAAAAAAAAGTAATTTATTCCATGTTTTATTTGTGCCAAAAGAAATTCAATGTCTTTACTGTAACTACATCTTATTTTATTTCAATTTTAGTGCCGTCTAAAAGGTTATTTGGCGAGGTCAAAAAACAATCCCATTTTTCATCACAAAAAACTAACGAAAACAACAATATTTTCTAAATAAACATGGTATTGAAGCAGTTCGATAATTGAAATAGTGATTGTAGCAAAAAAACAATGTTCTAGACATTGTTTTTTCAGCAAATTTTATGACCTCATATGTATATCACACAATAACATTATTTGTCATTTACTTCTTACGACAAATATTATCTAATTTTGGAAGCGATTTTAACCAATGTAGCATTAATCCTTATCAATTTGAATACCTTAAGTACATTGTTGATTTAATATAGATCTGTATCACCCTTTACAGCTTAAGATTTACTTAATGACTATTTTCAATTTTTTGAAGATATTACAGATTTAAAAATTGTGGGGCGTCGCATTTGCGGCGGTACCGACCGACCGGGTGGCGGGAGCGGCAGGCCGCTATGTTTTTTATACAAGTTGTTCACAGTTTTTTTTGTTGTGTATTTAGTATCAGCATTGCACCCGTGCGAAGTCAGTCGGGTCCCTAGTTAAGATATAAGATACTTTTTATCGAAATGATTTTGATTAAAATAAAAAAAACATTACACACCCCAAACACAACACTATGAAATTCGCCAAAATATGCAACGCATTTACTTCTAAATTATAAAAAAAAAATCCAAACGATAATTACATTAAAAATAAATTAACGAATTCCTTAATAAGGGGTAAATATAACCCCGGATTTATATGAAAGCTTCCTACACGCTGAGCGGTCAAAGGGTTGAAAAAGCAAAGGCACACGGAGCCCGACCAATTACAGTTTTAATGATTAATAATAATTTGCAGCGGAGTCCTTTTTTACCTCTGCTCGTTTTACAGTGTTCAAATTAAAGAAAATTGCACGGAAAAAACACGCAATATTTACACTGGTTGTAAGTTCTTTGTAGATATATTTTCTTATGAACGCGAATGTAACTACATAATTTTCTTTTTTTTATAATTATAAACTAGCGCTTGACTGCAATCCCGCCTGATGGTAAGCAGTGATTCAATCGTTGTTGGTAAAGCGCGCTAGTTTATTAAGCCCATTCACTTAAAATATCTTAGTGAATAGGAAGGAAGACGGCAGTTGAGCGAGGTGGTGCAATGTTAAACCCAACAACACGACCAACGATGCTGCGCTAGAAGGAGATTGATGTGGAGACCCTCCACGGCCAAAATCCCGACATAACAACATTTGACGCATCGTACTCGGCACACATCGCAACACGACTGCTCAGACCCGTCCTCGGCACGGCTTCACGCGGCAAGACTTTGTCTGGTAGGTGGTAACTTCTGCCGGCAGGCGATGTTATGGCCTACCACCGAGAAAAAGGAAGTTTTTTTATTTATTATTTTTTATTGAGGATTGTATGAAAGTCGTGGTGGCCTGGTGGTTAAAACACCAGCCTCTTAAGTATGAGTGTGCGGGTTCGATTCCAGGTCAGGCAAGTACCAATGTAACTTTTCTTAAGTTATAATATGTTCTCTACTTTCTAAGTATATCTTGGACACCAATTACTGATTATGAAGTGAAGGAAATCCTTCTCTGTATAAGAGGAGGCCTGCTGGACGAGACCAATGCTGGGCACAGGTCTCCTTTCATACAGAGAAGGATTGAGCGTGATCACCACGGTTGCTCAATGCGCGTTGGCGATTTCAGACTTTCAAGTCCAGGTCTCCTCAATATGTTTTCCTTCACCTTGTAATCAGTAATTGGTGGCCAAGATATACTAATAAATAAAGTCACTAACTGACAGATTAAACCTAACGGCCAGTAACGTTCTACAGGAATCAACCTCCAACAAATATCCAAATATAAGTAATTAAATATTACATAGATTCCGTCTACCGCTCACCCGTTCAAATCGACAATTTCATAAATTAACCCTCGCAAATCGGCATTAAACTAGAACATGAATGTACAAAATCGACTTCTAAATTTAAATCTAACCACTCCCTTCCCTGGTCGATTTGTCCCGACGACCTATCTAACGGGACGTCGCCCCAACCGTTTATTATACAGCCGCACCCGATTTGTACGGTAAACGAAGTCATAAACTGTAAATCGACACATCAGTCTATTGCGGAGTTAGTTCGTTCTGTAATATTATGTTGTGAACGTTTATAACTTTATATAAATAAGTTAGAAGAAAAATGTTAGCATATTTTATACAAATACCTGTATCATATACAATGTTGTTTTTTGTACATGCGAAACATGTGTCCAGTATTTTCAAGTAAAGACACACAGACACCTACGTGGCCTAGCGGTAGCGGACGCGGCCGCTGCACAAGGAGGCGCGGGTTCGATTCCCGCACAGTGCAAATATTTGTATGCATGAATATGAATATTTGCACTGGTCTGGTCGTGCCTCGGAAAGCACGTTAAGCCGTTGGTCCCGGTTGCCATACGAACATTTAATGGCAGTCGTTACGGGCTGTTGGAGCCCTCAAAAGTCCAACAATTAGTCTAGCTGCAATGCTTTGATGTCGCCTTCGGGTTGTGAAGGTCAGACGGCAGTCGCTTCAGGGAAAATGTCGAAGTTTAGCCATATCAGCAGTTAGACTGGTAAAGCGGACCCCAGACTCCAATGCTGAAAAAGTTTCGGATGCGACTGGGATTAACGCTGAGATGATGATGACTGTAATTAATAATCATCAAAATTTGTTTCATCATCATCACCATTATCAACCTTTTTATCGTCCCACTGCTGGGCACAGGTCTCCTCTCATACAGAGAAAGATTTAGCGTAATCACCACGCTTGCTCAATGCGGGTTGGCGATTTCAGACTTAAAGTCCAGGTTTCCTCAAGATGTTTTCCGTCACCTTCAGTCATTGGTGTCTAAGATATACTTAGAAAGTACATATAACTTTAGAAAAGTTATATTGGTACTTTGCCTGACCTGGAATCGAACCCGCGCACTCATAATTTGTTTACAGTTTAGTAAAATATTCTCATTTTAAAATTGAGTAAATATACTCGTATACGTGTTTACTAACTAAAGCTTGTATAAATTACTAACAACAAAAGAAAAGCATTCGGTAAATAACCAACGAATGCTCCCTGTTACTGAAACTGAAAGGTGCTCTATTTGAAATATTACACATCATCCTCTCGGTTAGTCCTTAGTTTAGCAAAACACTCATACATGGACTCATAACATACTTACATAGAACATTTACATTTTGTTTCCAGCCTAGTACACATGAATATTAACAATGATATTACGTCAGAAACGTTACATTTTGACAAGCAAAGAAAAGTGTACTAGAGAATTACTAAAAGCCGTCAGTTTTGATAAGGTGACAGACGATTGATGAGAGACACACAAATGATTACAAATAGTGACGGCGTCCACCTGTCATGACTACCACCACCATCACTATCTGTCACCATCTTCTATCATCCATCATCTGTGTCTTTGAAATTGTCAACTCCTATAAAAATCAGAGTTGACTTGGACGCACTGTACACCTGCTGTCTGTGGGTTCATTACACTCAAAATCATTCAGCGCTCTTCGCGTCCCATACAATAAAGAATTTGGGATGCTGAGGCTAACGTGGACTGTTTCTACAGGGTTATGCGAAGTCGGTGCGCATCTCTGGTCCGTACGGTGTGAGGTAAGAACCAGGCCCGAAAAGGGATGTCGGCACATATTGGCGGGGTCATAGTCAAAGAGATATCGTGGCCCCTGGCGCCCAAACAAGTCAAGGAACACTGATGGGAGTTAATAAAAATCTTACACAACCTTTTTTTATTGTTTGAGATGTGAAATCATCCAATGACCTCTCCCGCTCTGGGCGGAGCGGAAGGGCGTATCAGACTTTTACTGACCAAAACCCACCCGTGTTTCTTCACTTGCCTATGCGCCAGGGCTACGGTCTCTTTTTTAACCAACCCGCAACCTTGACCAAGGAGGCATCGCTTACACACCCTTCCGTTCCGTCCAGAGCCAGAGAAGTCATTCTATGATTTCCTTTGCAAAAAAAAAAAACGTTTGCAGGGCAGCTTCAATTGCATCGTAATTATGTTAGCTGGCAAGATGGACTTGGAATTGTAAACCACTGCTGCAAGATTACCGCTGGGCCGGTCATCTTGAAGCAATTATGTTATAATATCTTTATTTTCGTTTTGTTTTTTGTCTTTGTAAACGTATTACTAACATATTTTGTAGGTACGTACGGTACTACCTGTAATATACTGGTATTTTGTAGGTAGTAATACTCCGAGTCTCGTTGGCTGTATGGAGGTATAAGAAACAAGGTGAAAAGTTCACTCATCTTCAATAGAAAAGGGAGGTGCCTCCGACCAGACGGGCGTTATGTCTGGCGGGCACTTGCCCAATATTTCATGTTAGAAAGTTGTATGTGCGGTAATTGCACGGTAAACTCTGCTTGTGAGTTGTAGAATTTGTGTGGCATCAATATGATGTGTTGATTGTTTGTAACGAATGTGTATTCGTAATTTGATTAAAATCGGTTCAGCCGTTTTAGAGGAATTCGAGGACAAACACTGTGACAGGATCAGGACAGGAATTTTATATAATAGATTACCTATTTATAATCTTATACATAACATATAAAATTTTCCATCATACCGCCCTGCTTCATCTCCTCCGTTTCTCTATTGAAAATTTACCAATTTCATTACTGGTACTCAAAACCCTGCACTATTTTATTTTCCTTTTAGGAATCATCACAGTTTATATTTACTGTGTGTATTAATTAAAACCTGTGATTGATATGGTAATGGTGACTATAAATTTTTACACCAAAAATCTTTTACCACGCGACGGAAGTAATTAAAAAGGCCGCAGCAAAGAATGGGTGAAAATTGGATTTTGGAGATTGCTGACCGAATTTCATCATCCATTTTCGACGAAATCAAAAATAAAAGTATGTTTTATACTAAAGCTTGTTTATTGGGAAAAAATAGAAAAAAGCTTTATTACAATTTCCAATACAATAAAATCTTATTTTTATATCAAGGTAACCATCCAAATTTAACCATCGAATCTTTGTTTGAATTTGAACTTTATTTCTATAAACTTTTAGGACTCAATTTGTGATGAGATAGAATAAATTTAGATGAAGTTTAAGAGAAAATTGTCTATTTACACGTGTTTCAATATCTGTATTTATATCAAAACAAAATGTACATAAGCACGAAATTGAGTGGGCTTTGTAAGATTAATCACAATACTCACTGGAGAAGAAAATTGAATCGGTAACAACTGTCTAAATATAGATACAGTATAGTATATAGTACTCTTGATTCATTTCGTATTTGTGTTATTGCTGTTATGGAAATGTATTTATTTATATTTGAACGACGTTCACATTCTTTTTTCTTCTTCTTCGCCTATGTAGAGGTCCACTGCTGGACATAGGCCTCCCCCAAGGCTTTCGTTCCATTGGGGGGAATTACCATAATCCCCATGCTTGGTAGACGGGTTTGGGAATAGCAGTAATTTGTTATTTCACAGGAAAAGCGCTGCTGCCTGCTTCCCTTAGTCGCCTTTCAAATTAGACAAATCATAATATCAAAGAATACACATTATTACTTCTCTTAGAGAAACATACCGTGAATTAAGAACATGTATTTTTTATGCATAGTATACGACAGCCTGCGTGGCGTAGCGGTAGTGAACGCGGCCGTTGCGCAAGGAGGCACCGCTGTGCAAATATTTGTGTGCATGAATATGAATATTTGCATTGGTCTGGTCGTGCCCCGGAAAGCACGTTAAGCCATTGGTCCCGGTTGCCATACGAACATCTAGTGGCAGTCGTTACGAGTTGTTGGAGCCCACAATAGCCCAACAATTGGTCTAGTTGCAATGCTTCAATATCGCCTTCGGTTTGTGGAAGTCAGACGGCAGTCGCTTCACGGAAAATATAGTTTAGTCACACTCAGCAGTTAGACTGGTAAAGCGGACCCCAGACTCCAAAGCTGAAAAAGCTTCGGTTGTGACTGGGATTAACGCTGAGATGATTATGAGTATCCATCAAAAGGAGTTTCAGAAATCAAACCTAAAATTCGTTAGGTACCTGTCTGGCTAAAAGTTCCCATTGTAAGACGAATAACTGTTGACTCATTGCATAAAACTGAGAGTCACTGAAAACATTGGGCTTGTGATATAGTAAAAGCGATGTGGACCTCCACATCGCTTTTACTATATCACAAGCCCAATGTTTGATAAACACTCCAAGAGAAGTCAAAAATCAAAATCAAAATCAAAGCATTTATTTCCCAGTTAATAAACCAGTTACAGACACTTTTGAATTATCAGAAGGTCGGTCAGTCAATAAGATGAAGCTAGTCGCCCATTCCAAAGTGTAGGTACATAAGGAGAAGAACGGGCAAGAAACTCCATGGACACTCTTTTAAATTTTCAAGCTATTGTTACAAATATTTGATTACATCATTCATGTTGAAATCAACCGTGTGAGAACGATGCAGAAATAAATTGTACGCAGAGAGCGTCCATTATGGAAAACACACAAAAATCAATTCAGAAATTATAATACGCCTAATTAATTTAATATAAATATATTAAATTAATATAGTCCAAAGTAAAAAGTATACCTATACCTTTTACTTTGGACTTCTCCCGAGTATTTATCATAACATCGCGAAACATTCGCTAAACAAATAAATAAATATTAATTTATAGAAAAATAACTTTAATTTCTACACAATATAGTTGAGTCTTAATAATTATAAACTAGTGCTTGACTGCAATCCCGCCTGATGGTAAGCAGTGAAGCTATCATTGATGGTAAAGCGCGCTACTTTATTAAGCCTATTCACTTAAAAGACTTAGTGAATAGGAGGGAAGACGGCAGTTGAGCGAGGTGATGCAATGTTAAACCCAACAACCCGATCATTGATGCTGCGCCAGAGGGAGATTAATCTGGAGACGCTCCACGACCAAACTCCCGACACAACATTATTAGGCGCATTGTACCCGGAATACATCTCAATACAACTGCTCAGACCCGTACTCCGTACGGCTTGTTCATTTATATACTTTTTTAATAGTGCTCTCTGAAATCAACTTGATTTTCATTAAAATAGAGTTGATATTTGATTAACTTGAAACAGGGTGGGGTGTGAAACGTAGTGCACTTTTACTGAAAGTGTTTTTTCCCGCTCCGGCTTGGTAAACATAACATCTCGTTTCCTTGTGGTTGTGGGGGTTAAGGAGAGAGACAAACTTGTTACTTATAATTGTAATTTTAGATGCGGCGTTCCTGTTGCCATCAATTATTGTTGGCTATAGAAGACGAGCCTGTTGTAATCAATTGTTGTTGGCAATAACAAGCGAGCCTATTGTCATCAATAGTTGTTAGCAATAAGAGGCGAGGCTTGCATCGTAGCAAGCCTATTGCTATCAATAATTGTTGTTGGCTATAGAAGGAAAATCCTGTTGCCAGTAATAGTTGTTGACAACAAAAAGCGAGTTTATTCTCATCATCCTAACAACAATATTTATTTGAATATAATTTTAATTGTGTTATAATTAAATAATTGATTGCATGTGATTTTAATTATGCTTGTGTGTGTATGTGATTGTAATCTAGAATTTGGTTAAAACATAATTATATTCGTAGATAAAATGAACTCACTTGATAACGATCGATAAATTAATGTATGTTGTGCTTTCCTCAAAGAAATTGGTACACTCTACTGGATATATCACTTATCTTTGTATCAGTGTATTCAATTATTGGTGCCCAAAATAAATAAAATAAAACAAGAAATCCAATGTACGGAAAAATTCATGTCGTTTGTCGGTCGTCTTAACTGTCGTAAGACGTTGTATTATAAACAAAGAAGATGGCTGAAAATGACTGAAAAAAAATATCATCAATTCTTATAACGTTTCGATACGAGCTATAATATCGCCTCACAAACTGTAACCATGTATTCAGCCGTACGAGTAGATTGAAAGTTTAGCCATTCTTGCCGCGGTCGTTACGTGGATGGGTGACCATTGACAACTGTAACCATGTATTCAGCCGTACGAGCCGATTGAAGGATAGGCCTTGCTTGCCATAGCTCGCCACCCGGTAAGGACCAGGCCCGATTCGACGGCGCGTTGTGTTTCACATGCGCCTCAAAGAGATGTCAGCACATCGTGACGGGGTCCACGAAGACCGATGCCTCCTGGGTTGCGGGTGTATTAAAAAATAAACCGTGGCCCTAGCCGTCGCACAGGCAAGTGAAGAAACACGGGTGGGTTTTAGTCAGTAAAAGTCTGACACGCCCTTCCGCTCCGCCCAGAGCGGGAGAAGTCATTTGATGATTTCCCATCCCAACAAAAAAAAGGCCTTGCTTGCCATGGTCGGTTTGTGAATGGATGGCCATCCATTACTATGATAATTGGTTTAGCATGCTTTCTGAGGCATGGTGGGTCCATGCCATCGAAAGCAGATAAAACCGAATTGCAAATTGTTGTTGACGACAGTCATTTAATAGATCTTTTACAGTAGTTACACGTAATCAGAATCCAAAAAATCCAGTCCCTAAGAACAAGTCTTACCCGAGGTAGTCACTTTACCGAATATCAATGCTGTGGACGCCACATATGGAGTGTAAAATACTGATATTCAGCTCTAGCCAGCTAGACTGAAAGTCTACATCATAGTTGGGAAAAGACGTAACAGATTGAAAGAAAGTGTTCAATGCTACCTTTGAACAGTGATTCAGCATTTCGGCAGCGGACGCGCGGCCTACTTCAAATATTGTTGAAATTGCAGACTTCACGTATGGAATACCAAGACGTTTGTGTATTTGTGTGTGTTGGGAAAAAGTAGTATATAAGCTGTAATATTGTAAAAATAAATCAGAATAGAATTTATTCTGGTCTCATTACCCCTCACTGTGGCCAAGACACCCTTAGCCATCTCTGATCAGTTCTGTGAGTCTGCTGGACTGGCAGTGAGTTTACCCTTACCTGGAAATCCTACCTACTATCCGTCTGTTACCTTAGGTCTCTTGGTGCAGACATCCCGCACTTATTTATATATTTATTTATTACGAACTATATGGTAGGTCAGGGCTGTAGGGCTTATAGGACTTAGGGTCGTAGGGACTGTAGGGCTTATAGGTCTTAGTTTAGGTTCTGTTACCTTTCCATATAGGCGCATGTACTGCCGCTAATAAGGGTGGTCGTACAGAAAGGAAGAAAGAAAATACATTTATTTAGCAATGGCTATGAGACCACATATCAGATAAAGACATCATTAAAAAAGAAAAAAAAATAGTAACAATAAAATAAAGTAAAACGATGAAAAAAGAAATGTAGAAAACTAGCGCGAATGTGTGCCTCCCGGTTGCGCCAAAAAGACCCAGTTCAGCAAAAATGCCAAACAATCGGTGCCTGAACTAGTGCCTGCTGGTTTCCAACTGAACCTGTTGTGGGAGGTGACGATGTAAAATAGTTTCACACAGCAACATGACATGTGAATGCAAAAAAAAAAGTTGTTATATAAAAACATTGATTACGCTCAAACCTTCTCTGTATGAGAGGAGGCCGGTGCCCAGTAGTGGGACGATAAAAAGGTTGATGATGATGATGATGATATAGAACAATATATTGATTCTAGATCTATTATAGAAAAATTTCGTGGTTTACCAATATTCCAGGTTTTACCTACGCTATCAAAATATTAAACAGAAAGAGCATTTGTTTTATTAACTAACCGATCAAAACTTTGAACGAGTGATTCGGAATCATAAACGGAATCCCCTTTCTAAGAATATATTATTAGCTCACGTTGAGGTATGAAGACAGGTGAATACCTACCGTAGCAACTACGATGTTTGATATCACAGACGGGTGACAGCTGACAGTGACGCAGAGTGTTCTGAACAAACGATTAGTGGATTGGATTGCCCTATTCAGGCTCATATTGTTTCACCCTTCCAATTAAGTCTCCACCCTCGCACATTATAGTTCCGTAGCGTCGCGTATCTCTCGCAAATCGTATAGCTTTGCAAACACTCATAGCTTACGCCGAATCCTCCATTAAGCCGGGCCGGGTTATGAAAAACATTATCTCGCGCGCTGTCGGTCTATTGTACCCCGCGTCCAGGATAGCGCAGCTTTGTGTCCCGAATACCATCTGTTAGACTCTATCCAGGGTTACCACAGAAGGGTTTTATTGTAACTATTAAAAAAAATTGAGACGGTATTTTTAAAAGATCGCATCAGTTACACAAATCAACCGATCAGGTAAAGCTACGCTTGCTGCGGTTAGTTTATAGATCTTTACATACGGATACCCCTCCGTACCTTGGAAGGCGCGTTAATTCGTTGGTCCCAGTTACCATTTAAAGATCTTTGACTATCGTTACGCAACGATAGTAGTCCCAAAGTCTGACCACCCGTCTTACCCAGGTGTATCCGGTCAAATTAGAAGCTGAACCCAAGATAGTTGGAAAAATTTAAGAAAGCCATGCTCGCCATGGTCGGTAACCATCACAGAAATCGTATTATTACTAGTAATCATCCATTACTATGAAAATTGGTTTAGCGTGCTCTCTGCGGCATGGCGTTTAGTCAGTAAAAGTCTGACAGGCCCTTCCGCTCCGTCCAGAGCGGGAGAGGTCAATTGATGATTTTCCGTCCAGAACAAAAAAAAAATGGCATGGTGGGGAGATGCCTCTGAAAGTATGTAAAACCGATTTGCAAATCTTTGTTGACGACAGTCATTTAATAGATCTTTTACAGTAGTTACACATAATCAAAATCTAAAAAATCGAGCCCCTAAGAACAAGTCTTACCCGAGGTTGTCATTTTACCGAATATCAATGCTGTGGACGCCACATATACAGTGTAAAATACTAATATTCAGCTCTATCCAGCTAGACTGAAAGTCTCCATCATAGTTGGGAAAAGACGTAACAAGATCGAAGGAAAGAAAGAAAGAAAATACATTTATTTAGCATAGATTATATTAAACAAACAATACATCAAATAAAGACAATACAGTAACAATAAAATAAAGTAAAACGATGAAAACACAAATGTAGAAAACTAGAAAGATGATGATTTTAGCAAATTCTGTCCAGTATTCAGTATAATATCACTCAACACTATATCAGTAGAGAAAAGTCCTCGAAGCTTTGGTATCGTGTAGATAACTTTAGAAACCATCTGATGAAGATGATTTTTTTTTTTTTGAGCTAAGCTTTGAATCACGCGCAAACGTTAGGATAGATAACTCTTGAAATTCCGTCGGAACCGCCGTCTGTGGCTCGCGCGCCCGCCTGTGCCCCTCGATGTCTATTCGTGGCTCTAGAGCATACCCAAACTATTCATTATTCGCTCGGCATCAAGGCCCATATAAACATATACAATACCATAACATAAAAACATACAACATACAATTTTAAAATACTATAAATACATATACAATTATTACTCCCAAAACCCAGGCGATCAATCTGCTGAACGCTCTAATTGCTCAAGTTAATAAGTAGTAAGTCAATAAGTGCAACATGCAATTGTAATATAAACAAATAATAATAAGGAAAAAACCTTTGTTCAGTTATGGAACTTATCCACGTATTGATGATGGAAGGATTATACAATATGTAAAAAACACCCTGTCTGACCCATAAGGATAATAAAGGTTAGGTAAACACATGACCAAATAAAATACGAAATTTTACATAATCATCATTGTAACAATACTAATGAATTTTGAAATAATCTTTTTTTTTCGCGAATTAATTCCAGCTTCCCCAAAATTTGGTATTTAAAAAAAAAAGTTACAACATCATTTTCGACAGTATTATGAGCAATGCGACCGCGTGCCGCGTGCCCTGCCCCCCTTCGCCCGCACATGTATTGCCTACCGCACATGTATTAAGTTACCTCCTTTAACAAAATAATATTATGTTTTTACGGGGATTTTTTTAAGTTTAGCCCGGCTTATTAGGCATTAGTAGAATCAGTTACAGATACCTAACAATACCTTCACGGATCGGACAGTGTTTTCTTTACATATTGTATAAAGAGGAGGTGTAGCTGTAACAGAATCTGCCTATATGCTATTAAAATCGTCCCTTTTGTTATTAAAATCACGTTTAGCCTGTTTATATAGTCTTTTATGCCGCATACATCGAGGGACTGGAACAATTTGCCAGTAGCGGTGTTTCCATCTCATTAAAATTTAAATGTGTCTAAGCCGAGAGTGAAAAGGCTCTTAATAAACTACTGCTCTTTACTATTAACGAATGCATCATTGCTTACATTCAGGCGGGATTGCGGTCAAGCATTAATTTATATTAAAAAAAAAAAAACATACGGACACCCGCCCGTTTTTCGGAAGGTACGTTAAGTTGTTGGACCCAGCTATCATTTATGATCTATAAATAAATAATAAATAAATATATATGGACAAATCACACAGATTGAGCTAGCCCCAAAGTAAGTTCGAGACTTGTGTTATGGGATACTAACTCAACGATACTATATTTATAATATATACATATATAGATAAACATCCAAGACCCAGGCCAATCAAAATCGATATCGGATAAGATCGTTTTCCATCATGACCTGGCCGGGGATCGAACCCGGGGCCTCCACGTCGCAGGCAGGCGTGTTGGCTATACACATATTGTGACTGTCGTTACGGATCGTTAGTAGTCCAACAGTCTGACCACCAGTTTTACCCAGTGTTCTCGTAACTGGGTCGTGGAGATCAGACAGCTAGTCCCTCTAGGTAAAATTATTATTGGTATTCAGCTGATTCCGGTCAGACTGGAAGCTGACCCTAAGATAGTTGGGAAAAGCTAAGATTCTTTTGTACCGTGTACATCGAGGGACTGGAACAATTTGCCAGCGGCTGTGTTCAAACAGTGGGAACGTTATAGGATTATTATGATCATGTTTAACGAGCTGAGGCTCATTTTAGGTAATTAAAAACGTTCAGAATTGCAATGTCATCTCAGCGACCATCAACGTCAAATACTTGTTAAAAAAATTGAAGGTATTTTTGAATTATTAGATCAGCACCCTAATCGTGTAACATAGTATAAGTATCATTAACAGCCTCCGTAGCGTAGCGGTAACGAACGAGGCCGCTGCGCAAGGCAGCGCGGGCTCGCTCCCCGCGCAATGCAAATATTTGTATGCATGAATATGAATATTTACACTGGTCTGGTCGTACCTCGGAAAGTACGTTAAGCCATTGGTCCCGGTTGTCATACGAACATCTAATGGCAGTCGTTACGGGTTGTTGGAGCCCTCAAAAGTCCAACAATTGATCTAACTGTAATGCTTCGATATCGCTTCCGGATTGTGGAGGGCAGACGGCAGTCGCTTCGCGAAAAATATCGAAGTTTAGCCAAAATCAGCAGACTGCTAAAGCGGATCCCAAACTCGAATGCTGAAAAGCTTCGGATGCGGCTGGGATTTACGCTGATATGATGATGATGACTATTAGTATCAATTGGAATCATTTTGAAGCTTATTGATAAACCATGGCGGGTGATACTCGTAAAATGTCCCTGTCCAACAACGTAAATAAGGTAATGAATTTTGTGGAACTGTCAAAATGAAATCTAATGCTACTGATAATTTGTTACGCAATTACCCTGTAGACTGTGAATGGTCTTAAAATTAGAAGATTCGTTCCTTTGGGTAACCTTCAATTTGAACTTTGAAATTAGTCAGTTTCCAATATTCAAATTGATTCCGTGTACTTCGTACACATCGAACTTAATGTTGACTTACGAATATCTAATAGTTTTCAACTCCAAAACTACTGATCTGAAGTTCACGTAACTTGTCGGTACGGTCAGCAGCAAAATTCGAGTAGCATGTATTTTTTTAAAACATTATGAACATGATTGACCGCGACCTTGCCTGATGGTAAGCAGTGATGCAAATTTTGATGGTAAAACGTACTAATTTATGAAGGGCCCATTCATACTTTCATTCATACTTAAATTGTAATCAGACGGGAATACCGTCGCGGCCAATTTTAGCGGTGTCTACAACCGCCACATGCCAACAACACGTCATACTGACTTTACACGAATTCTACATCTTGCAAGCAGAATTTACTGCGCAACTAGCATACATAACACCTGTCTAATCGGAGAATCCTCCCTTTTCTATGGAGGATGAGTGAACTTTATTCCCTATTCCTCATACCCTGCTTACTGGTGACCCCGAACATGGACTATAGCGCGGCCTTCGAGCAAAAACTTCGGAGTTTCACCTGGAATTTTCATCACCATGGCTTCAACTTGTATCCTTACCATAAGCATGCAGTGACCGCGCATGCCTCATCTCCCTCATGCTCATCAGCAACCTCGGCGCAGCTCTCTGCACTTACAGCGGGTCAACAAGAAGAGCCCTCTCTCCTGCTCGACGCACCAGCCATCCTGAACACGGGCTCTGTACAACATCAGACGCAATGGAGTAAAACGCAGTGCCACCACCCCTATTTACTGGGGAAGCTCCGTAGACAGTCTAGCCTCACCGTAAACTGTGCGACAACCGGTTTCGATATACTGGAAACTCAGCTGGCCTGGCAAGCATTGCAAGATACAAGACTCAGCCCAATATCAGAGGGGATTCTCCGGTGGGGAGTGATGTAGCGGTATCTAGAACCGCCACATACGTTCCTCATACCCTCCACACCAATATAAAAAACTAGCTGTGCTCCGCGGTTTCACCCGCGTATGCTTTGAGCCGAGAGCTCAGTTGATAAACGCTTGTTGAAATAATGGGAGCAATATTACGTCCGCGTTTGATCCCGTTTTCGCAACATTTTTTATTCCTGCTCTACTCCTATTGGTCACAGCGGGATATTTTATAGCCTATGTCCTTTCTCAGGCTCTAGACTATCTGTGTACCAAATTTCATTACAATCGGTTGAGTAGCTTTGGCGTGAAAGCTGGACAGACAGACAGACAGAGTTACTTTCGCATTTATAATATTTACTAATATTATAAATGCGAAAGTAACTCTGTCTGTCTGTCTGGATAAAAAAGATGAAGCGAAACGTTTCGTCCGGATCGTTGTGGTGTCAACAACTTAAGGGTCTTCCTATGATGGAACGGTGATTATTTAATAACTAGCGGCCGCCAGTAGCTCGCGTGGATTTAGTTATGTTCCGCTCCTATTAGTTGCAATGTGATGTTATATAGCCTAAAGCCTTCCTGGATTAATGGGCTATTCAACGCAAGAAGAATTTTTCAAATCGGACCAGTAGTTCCTGAGATTAACGCGTTCAAACAAACAAACTCTTCAGCTTTATATATTAGTATAGATATAGATGTACCATTTTATGATTGAATCTAAGATGTAAAGGAGAGAGAGAGATAAACAGAGTACTGCTCTTTAATTAAATATCACTTCGGTTTCGATTTGAATACAATGTTTTGATCAGTAATAGATTCAGTCAATTCAGACTTGTTTTGCACACTGTACATTAGTTAGGAGTAGTTGTAATAAAGTTAGTTACCTATAACTAGAACCAATTTCCGGTAAATACTTTGATGTAGTTAAGTGATAAATAATTGCCATTATGCGGTTTGTGGGTTTAGAAACTTTCTAGAAAATGTCAAACAATCTGATTATACTTCATCGGTTTAGGAGTTAACTAAAGGTACACAAAAAAACACGTGACTTAGTGAACCGACTAAATTTTATAGATACTAGTTTTATTCAGTTGTCATGCTATTTCATAGTTGTACTCCTCAATTTAATAACGGTATTATTCGTTAATAACTGCTAAATTGAGTTATCAGACCCAATTCCACTGTTAACAAAGTAAACTAAATTTAAGTTAAGTGCATGTTATTCTTTCTTTTACATTAAGAAAAGGACAGAAGATTTATATAGTTTCGTCATATCAAAATAGTCAGCGTCTGATGTAAATTGGCGTATTTTCGGCCGCCATTTTTAAATAATGTCTGAATTTGAAAGGACTAAACTAATATTTTAGTTTCCTTCTTTTTCCTATTAAAATAGAAAAAAAATATCAAACTAAAAAGTTAAAAATAATTTTTAAAAAGGCGTGAGGCGCTTTGTGCCATAATTTTTTTGTATATTAAGCGCCTCACGCTTTTTAAAAAAATATTTTTAACTTTTTAGTTTGATATTTTTAAAAGCATGTTTTTTTAGTTTTTTAAACTGTATTTATTTTCAACTTTTTAGTTCTATATTCATTTTTTGAACGAACTATTGAAAACGGTGGGACATTTTACAGTTATGAGGCGCTCACTCGTATTCCAAAGAGTTAGAGACGGACAAATAAACAAACAAGCAAGCAAGCAAGCAAGCAAACAAGCGAGCAAGCAAACATACAAGTGACGTTAATAAAAAGCATGTAAAAATGCACTGAACTTACATTTACCTAGTTTAGTTTGTGCACAAGGAATCGGCATGAATACAACTAAAATTAGTTGATTCCATTATTTTTAAGAACGTGCACATTCTAATCTTGCCATTGATTTATACTGCTATATTGTGTGAATTGAAAGAATTAAATTTGAATTGTTCATTGAAATAATTGATTTACAAAATAAGATTTTAAACTAGAGGGTAGCTAAGAAATATAGATTATCAACACTAGTGGTGGCAACTTGACCGTCTTTGACAAGATCCTGAAATTTTGTTGCCTGACTGTTCAACGTTGGATCGTTAGGGGCTGATAAATATAACATATAACACCTAAATGTGTTTAAAAAATTTTGTACGCACTCTATGTTATTAACATTAGATATGTATTGGGACTGTTTTATAATTATACCTTCTTTCTTATTGTTTTTATGCTATCATACCTATAGTGACCCACTTCTGGGCAAAGGTACCCCTCATTCCTCCTTCCCTACCTCCACTTCCTTCCTCCTAATACCTTCCGTACCTAGTAAATTAATTCGGAGTTTGCACCACGTTGCACCTAATCCTATCGAAAATCCAACATATGTACTCGTATGTACCTATGTATCTACTCGTGATGTAATTACTCGCTCTTAGGCACTAATGAAGGTAGCGACTGCCTCCCAATGTTAGCCTTGGCAATCGCCCAGATATTACAGAACGGAGGAAACTGTAATTATGAAAAGATTTTAGTATTATTTCTTATCGGAATACTGAACATCATTAAGTAGGAAAACTCGCTTTTAACCCGCGTGGATGTTGGAAAATATCCCGGGGATATACTAAAGGCATTTTAAAAACCTTATATAAAAGTGTGAAGTCCCTGACTCCTGTACTATGTGATATACCTGTGTTACAAGAGCGAGTGCCCTCTCGTAATAGGAGATTTTATAGTATCCTATGCAAAAAGATTAACAAAAATAAATAAACTTGGTAACAAAAGTTAACTAAAGTAAAACTGTTAAAAGAAGCCTGTATTCAGTATTTGGGTGCATGTGTATGGGTGCGTGTATGTGTGTACGCGCGTATGTGTGTAGGGGTGTGTGTGTTTGTGTTCGTGCGTGCGTGTGTATATGCGTGTGTGTGTAGCTACCGAGTTATAATGTAATCCAGGTGAAATTATCTGGACCACTTTTAAATCTGTATGGTTATTTCCTCAAATAACCACCTCAGACGTCGATTCTACATGGTCTTCATAATGATCTGCCCAAAATTGTGTCTGGATTTTAAAAGAGACTGTGTCTTCTGAGTTTGTTTTGCCCTTTCTTCTCATAGCAGTCAGATATTAAACGCCGAACGCATCTAGTTGTATAACCAACCATACAGAGAAAATTTGTACTAAACTTTTTTGAAATGTTTTTAACTATTACTACACCAAGATACTAACAATTAATGAAACGAAATCCATTTAATTTAATGATGCTTATTTCAAATTAATCTCTTTCTAGGTTCTAGGTATAACTTGTGATAAAATACTAACTAAAACAAAAAGTTACTAGTTTCTCACCTAAACCAAGTCATTATACGGACTAGGGCTGTCAACTACCCAAATATATTGCAAAAACTTGTGCCTGCGGCAGTAAAAATAAAGTAGGAACCAGAAATGAGCTCCTGACGTCACTACATTTATCATAGCCCAAGGATTTACCAGATTCGGCCTTTCAACAAAGCCAGCGGTGATTGTAATCAGGAAAAAATGAGGGATGAAAGATGGGTTGCAAGATAAGTTTGTTAGCTCAAGAATTGCTTACATTCATCCGAATATAAGAGTTACTTAAATGGGACTGTGTTGAAGGTATTGTATTTGAAATTTGGCGCGTTCCCTTTGACTTATTTTATTCGACATCTATCTGGGTTAAAAGGTTTTTCAAAAAATCTAATAATATCTTGTACCTTATTTATGAGCCATGATGAAATGATCCTATTTTCGTTGAATAAATGAACACAACTCTAAAATTGATTATGTCAAAATTTATTGTTCGCTTCAATATTCTACTAAAAACAAAATCAATCGTGAAGCTTGCCATCAATAAAAATGCCAATATCCTGTGTAATATTTGCAATAAAGTAAGAGAATTAGCCAACCAAAAAAAAAACACTTCCGCGTAAAATTGCAAAATCCTTTTGACAACCCTGAATACGAACTAACATTGTCATTGCGTTTTATTTACGATAATTTGCGATTCAAAATGGACGACACGCGACAGCAGAATACGGGTTATTAAATTTGTGGACACTATGTTCTATGTTACGAGTTTGTTTTCCGAATTTAGTCCTTCCAATGGACCATTGTGCATGGGCCATGGCGCCCATTGGTGGTTATTCCAACCAGCCCACCTCCCTCCAGGGGCTTCTTTCCTTAGTAGGCTTACTAAGGCTTGTTGAGAACATCTGGGTTCTAATCTGAGTGACGTCTGTGCACCCGAAGAGCACATGCGTAATGGCCCTCTCCACGGAGCTTGCATGGAGCCTCCATGCAAGCTCCGTGGAGAGGGCTAACCGTTTGGTAATCTTCCTATTGTTTGGGAATATTTGCTTAATTTGTAGGTGCTATTTGAGTCATGTTGATCCGTAAGCTTTCCTGACAGCGTTACTGTAATTACGCATGCTGAATTACTTCTTTTAAAACCATGATTCACATTTCTTTATACAATGACAAATACATATTAAACAACACACCTGTTTTCCCCAAGACAATAGGCTGAGGCACATCCTTATTTCTCTAGCTAAGTTGAAATCCTATGTATTAGGGGGCGATTCCATTACTATCAACTGAGATACAAATTCAGACTCGTGTGTCCATTAAATCCACATAATTATCTTGTCAATTCCAACAACCTCAAGAGTCACTATAAACTATATGGACAAAGCATTGCATAGTAGTGAGAATTCAATTGAATTTAACAAATTTCCACGCGACCGATTTCCGAGTGCAATATCAGCTAATTCACTGTACCTACGCCCTATACGGAGAATTATTTAACTCAACAACTATCAGTTCTCTTTAGGGGGAATGAATTCTGTTATCACACAATTTTAATTATACCATTAAAATTGTTATATTCAGAATGACAGAAACAATAACAATTTAAAAGCCAACACTAAAATAACAAAATTACATCCAAACTTAAATTATTCACAAGCTATTCACGCGTCGAAAAATTCATACGCATCCCTGTCAACTGGTAATGTACCCAAGAGACTTGCGGTATTGCCGTGTTTATTTATTTATTTATTTAGGTATTACATTTGGGAAAACAAACAGTAGTGTAATATTAAGCATGAGCAGCGTTATCGTAAATTGAATTTAACAAAGGTATTGGCCCATTTAGTTTGCAAAATATACCTACGGCATACAGAAATTAAATATGGTGGGAATCAAAGACATAGGTTATACTTTTCAATGGTAAGTGGCGCTTTACTGTGACTGCTGGGGATCATGTAAGAAAAATAATAAAAAAATGTAATCTACCTAGTATAAAAATTAACTTATAATTTGTAGTTTTATGGAGGAGAAAATAAAATATTTTTTTTAGGAGAAAATAAATTACATTGTCGCTACCAAGGAACTTACATATAATACTTAGGTGCTTGAAGAATGATATTCCGTATCCAGGGTATGACTCACCATTACAGCCATTAATGGAACACTTTTTCATTATCTTTTCCTAATAAAAATTGTTGGTTTCAAATAAAATTAAGAAAAAAATACAACCAATGGATGACTGATGCAACAAATTAAATATTTGCCGCCGTTTTATCCAGCTGAAGGTATTGCCATACTTCGGATGAGCAATTACTACTAATTGTTATAAATTTATCTGTGGACTAAATACGCAGTTATCAAGAACCTATGTTTACTAGATTATAATATTAACAATAATAAAAATCACTCAATGTTTTTGTCCCAACACACTAACACAGTTAAATCGAAGACACGTCATAGAAATCCCATGTTATTAATATGTGACAATGGTACGGTCTACAAACAGGATTCCATTAGTATTCAACATCGAAGCCAACTAATATTGATTAGTCGAACAATTCTCATCGCGCTTCACTGACGATATCGTATAAATTACTATCGATAACTCGGTTCGGGAGAATCTGTCCATTCTTTGGTTGCCTGGAAGAGATTGCATTTAGCGATAAGGCCGCCCATTGTATGTTTCTTGGGTTGAATGTTTTTTTGATCAATGTATGTTTTTGGTGTGCCATAAATAACGCATCATCATCATCATCATCAACCTTTTTATCGGTCTACTGCTGGGCACAGGTCTTCTCTGATACAGAAAAGAATTAAGCGTAATCATCACGCTTGCCCAATGCCGGTTGGCAATTTCAGACTTAAAGTTCAGGTTTCCTCAAGATGTTTTCCTTTACCTTGTAATCAGTCATTGTTGTCCAAGATATACTTAGAAAGCACATATAAATTTTTAGAAAAGTTACATAATATGTACTTGTCTGACCTGGAATCGAACCCGCACACTCATACTTGAGTGGCTGGCGTTTTAACCACTAGGCTACTACTACCAATAAATAAATAAATATATCACCACTCCATGCATTATCGATAACTATTTGTACGTATTATGTCCCTAGCTTATTGAACTACAATTAAAATGCTTTTGAAATGTTTCTCCGTTTTGATATTGATACCGCGGTATAATTTGACAAGCGTTTGTTGATGACAAGGTTTATGAATGCAACATTGAATGGTTAATTGTATTTATTTAATTGACAGGAGACTCAGTGGGCGCAGTGGTTGAGCGATCGACTTCTAAGCTGCGTGTCGCGTGTTTGATTCCCGCTCAGAACAAATATATGTATCATCTACAATAATTGTCCTGGGTCTGACTGTTTCTGTATGTGAATTTTAATGTTTTAAATGCCCCCACGTTACTGGAGTGTGGGAAAAAGTATTAAAAAATAAATAAATAAATAAACAGTTGAAAAGGGTCCATTGGGAAAGTACCTTATAAAAATTTGTCTCGTATTTTATATCGCGTACACCGAGGGACTGGAACAATTTCCCAGCGGCGGTATTTACGTCTGACTACAATTTAAGTGTCTGCAAAGCTAGAGTGAATAGGCTCTTAATTAACTAGTGCGCCTTACCATCAACGATTGCATCACTGCTTACCATCAGGCGGGATCGTGGTCAAGCGCTAGTTTATAACGTTTAAAAAATGTGTTCCCTACATGTTGATCGTAGCATAGAAGAATCTTTGAAAAATCAATCCTTGAAGTCGATAATTGTTGCCATTCGCGTCAGATTTTTAAGCATGGCCTAAAAACAAAAGCCTGTCTAATATTGTAGTAGTTGAGTTTGAAATGCTACCTGCATTTTAGACATTTAATATCCTATGCACAGCAACTTGTTCATCCATAAAAGGTGACACTTAAAAGAGGGGGATCACTATCACCCCCTCTTTTTAGTGTTAACTTGTAAATTGAAATTAAAGCTTTTTGTTAGTTGTGTTGTCTTTGTGCCGAAATAAAACTTCTTACATATAGTCCAACTGTGTAATCTAATAGAATTTACTGTGACAATGCACACGTCTGCAGTCTACAGTAGCACGCGTGAGAATCGTAATAAGGTTGTTACCATTATTAGTTCTACAAATTACTTCATTGTTCCCTTCACTCGGAAAGACACGCTGTGAATAAAGGTAGGCTGTCCATTGTAGAGTATTAGGAAAAATGGTTGTTCATTATTTAGAAAAAGTCCATCCGTTACGTAGTGAAGTAAAGTTATGTAGCTGTCTGCTACGTCGTAGCCAGCCGTAGCAGTGATATCATTATATTGGCTACACCGTAGCATCCGTGTTTCTCGTGTTTTGTTGTTGTCTACGTACCTATGTGGTTCTTTTCTTTCTTACTTCTTTAGCTTCGCACAATTTATGCATTTAGCCAATGTCACGTAATGAATTTTGATTTATGTCGAAAAAGACGGCCGCGTGAACCGTCTATGAGGGAGGTTTGAGGCAAAGTCATGATGAGGCCACTATGCTGCGATGTCTTGATGTTCTTTATAAATTATTCACTGAATGCAGTTTTGACTATATAAATCACGCACTTTTATTTAGTAAAAAACACTAAATATTTCAAAAGTCCAATGAAAAATGAGCGTGACACTCAACTTTCCCGACTTAAACTCACGTATGTAGTTTGTTTTAGTAATTTACTTACTAGGTTGAAGTCACAGTGACAGCCTTCGTGGCGTAGCGGTAGCAAACGCGGTCGCTGCGCAAAGAGGCACGGGTTCGATCCCCGCGCTGTGCAAATATTTGTATGCATGAATATGAATATTTGCACTGGTCTAGACGTGCCTCGGAAAACCCGTTAAGCCAACAAAAATCCAACAATTGGTCTAACTGCAATTCTTCGATATCGCCTTCGAGTTGACGGCAGTCGCTTCACGGAAAATATCGAAGTTTATCCAAAATCAGCAGTTAGACTGGTAAAGCGGACCCCAGACTCCAAAGCTGAAAAGCTTAGAATGGGACTGGAATTAACGCTGAGATGATGATAATGACTTACTAGGTTGAAGTCTCAATGTGAATTTAAAATGTTAAAGTGCAAAAAGGGCGAAAGTGATAAAAATGAGTCTCTAACAAATTTATTGCATTTTGAAAATAGCAACGACACCAAGCTGAATGGGTTTCGAGGAAAATTGTCACCTGTTTTTTCTGAGGCATTATTTATACCGAACAGAAAGGTGCTTTGAAAATATTTTTTCTAACGATTCATTCCCCTTTATGGGTAAACAGAGCCTCGTTCAAAATTGGTAGTAAAGCGATTAATTCTTTTGTGTAGTGGAAGGGTGGAAAATACATGATGTATGTCAGGTCGAATAAAATATGTTATGCGCCAATTAAAATCGAACCGTTCTCTGATAATGATTAATGGGTGACTGGAGTATTTTAATATCGAGTAAAATATGACCTAAAAGGCCAATATCGTAACTTAAAGCGTTGAAAATGTAGTCCCAGTCTCATCTCAAAGTTGTCAAACAGGATTTGACCTGTCGGTTGATCTGGTTAATGACAGATTTTGACCTGTCAATAAGCAGTTGCTTTTTTACAGATTGAGACATATGAACGTTTTTAAAATTATGAATAACTAGCAATCCACTTTTTAGCATTTCATTTTAAATTTTCCCTTGTGAACATTTTTCCGAGATAAAAATCATCCTATTATTTAATGCGGACTTCTAACTTTACGTCTGCTTTCAAATCAATTTCAAAGCTATCGGTTCAGTAGTTACAGCGTGAAAGTGGAACAAAGAAACTCACTTTCCGATTTATAATATTAGTAATGAAGTAAGGATTGCCACTCTGGTGTGCGAATAGTTAATTCAGTCTACACTAACTAATATTTTACTATTATAAAGGAATAACAATCTGTGACTTTCTATGTAAGAGTAGTCTTCGAAACGGCTAATCTGATTCCGAAAATTATTTCACTAATGGAAGGCTGAAGTACAGAAATTTTAGGCAGAATAATACATCCTTACTAATATTATGTATAAATCGGAAAGTGAGTTTATTGTTTGTTTGTTCCGCTTTCACGCCGTAACTGCTGAACCGATTGCTTTGAAATTTTGCAGACGTAAAGTTAGAAGTCCGGATTAAATAATCGATATACCCTATTATTTACCCGGGAAAATTTGAAATCTAGTGTCATTATTTTAGTATCATTATAATGATACCGATACGGTTGCAAACTGTTAGAGCGCCGAGAATATGGGAAACCAAACAAAGTGAAGACATTTTATATCTCGACTGCAACACAAATTGCGACAGAAGTGTACGTCGTGATGCAATTTCTTTGACTCTGTTTACGCGAGAAGAAACACACGAAAATATTATTTATTTGCGATATCAGTTTAAAGGCACACCTTCCTATAAACAGATGTCGCAAAAGTTAAGTAGTTATAGGCTCTTAATAAACTAGTGCGCTTTACCATCAACGATTCTATCACTGCTTACCATCAGGCGGGATCGCAATCAAACACTAGTTTACATAAAAACAAAGGAGGATCGTGGTGGCCTAGTGGTTAAAACACCAGCCTCTCAAGTATGTGTGTGCAGTTTCGATTCCAGTTCAGGCGAGTACCAATGTAATTTATCTAAGTTATATGTACTTTCTAAGTTTATCTTGGACACCAATGACTCATTATAAGGTGAAGGAAAACATCTTGAGGAAACCTGGACTTTAAGTCTGAAATCGCCAACCCGCATTGAGCAAGTGTGGTGATTACGCTTAATCCTTCTCTGTGTGAGAGGAGACCTGTGCTCAGCAGTAGGACGATAAAAGGTTGTTGATGATGAGTAGAATATTGGAATTTGATTAATGTTATAGCTAGTTATAGGATATTTTTGCTTTGGTCTCTGCGGTAAGTATGGTCTCTGAGGTCCCTAGATCTCGACCAGACTCCTGTTGTGTTTCACGCGCACCTCAAAGAGATGTCATCGAAACGGGGTTCACGAAGACCGATGCCTGGGCCAGGACTGCGGGTTGCTTGAAAGCGAAAGCATGGCCCTTGCGCACAGGCAAGTGAAAGAACGTAGGTGGGTTTTAGTCAGTAAAAGTCTGACACGCCCACCCAGAGCGGTAGAGGTCATTTGATGATTTTCCATCCGTACCTAACAAAACGGTCCCTAAATCCCTCGAGATTCAGGATATTTTTTATCTTGTTTCTTTTGGGATAATTCCAACGCTTACCTACGCGTACATTAAGCTAGTCTAAAATTATATGTAGAATGAATGAAAGAAACTCAAACTTCATAAAACCTAATCAATACAAATGTTATCCATACTATCCATACTAATATCACAGTCTAAAAAGCATACAGTCGTCCGACGAAGACGTCTAGACAGAGCAATCGTGCGCGGTGTGAGGGACGAGACACGGGTAAGCGGCACCCGAGCTGCGAACAAAACGATGTTTGTAGCTCGGTATCTATCATTAAGGGGTAACACGTGTTTGTTTTTTTATTTGTTTGTTTTATACTTTGATATGAGTGTCAATTTTGAGTATAATTGGAGTGCTTGTAACGAAGAAGCCATCCTTTTTGACATCCAAAATGGCGGACGTCATTTTTTTATAATTTAATATGGGTGTCAATTACGTATGTAAATATAATTGTGATGCTTCTTACGAAAAGCTATCCTTTCTGAAATCCAAGATGGTGGACGCCAATTTAAACGTATATTAATATGATATGGGTGTTAATTTCAAGGTCGATTCGGGTGCCGGTTACGAAAATGCCATCTAAATAACTTAAATCTGTCTCGAGTTGTTCCCTTAGTAAAAATAGCAAATTAATTAAATATAGTACAGCTATCGATGTTGATCTGCAATAAATAAATAATTTCATAAATATTGTTTATTTGTTACAAACCTGGCCGATGCGTTACTGTCTAGACGATGTCGGCATTTTACACGAGATCAAAGGCGTCGACCTACTGCATGATTTTTATACTGTGCTAATATTATAAATGCGAAAGTAACTCTGTCTGTCAGTCTGTCTGTTACGCTTTCCCGCTTAAATATGCTATGATAACGCAATACAAACAACCCTATGAAAATTGTATTTTCGTAGACAAACAAGTCAAAGTTAGTTGGATTTGGTAACAGCAAAACCTTGTCCTATTGCTATTTTGATGTAATCAAACGCTTTGTTATGGTAAAACGTGATCAAACAACAATAGTTTTAGGAACTAGATGTCCTAAAACACCCTAGGTATTTAGTTCATCTAGTGCACGCATGATTTAATTCCCCCATCTCCGTTCCACCAGCGGACGACCTGTCGTACGGCTGGTTTCCACCCTTACGTTGTTAACACCACTACGATCCGGACGAAGCGTTTCGCCTCCTCCTTAATACCGCGTACATCGAGGGACTGGAACAATTTGCCAGCGGCGGTGTTTCCGTCGGACTACAATTTGAGTGTCTTCAAGGCTAGAGTGAATAGGCTCTTGATAAACTAGTGCGCTTTGCCATCAACGATTGCGTCACTGCTTACCATCAGGCGGGATTGCGGTCAAGCGCTGGTTTATAATACGTAAAAAAAAAAAAAAATTCAGCCCAATTAAGTCCACATTTAATCTGTTATTGATGATAACTGTAGAAGCTAGGAAGATGGCTAAATGATACTGCTGCTTTAATGATAAATTAAATATATTGTTCGGACCAAAGGTGTAGTGTTATAAAGGAGCGAGGGAGCACACGCGATGATCGTTAATCGTGTATTGAATGCTCGACTAATATTAAATAAGCAAAATGAGGTAAAATTGCACGAATAAGCATTCGTGCATTATTAGTGTATGGTTTCACCGTACAATAACTAAAGTAAAATTAAGTTCAGTGCATATTATTCTTTCTATTTGATTTAGTAAAGGGCAGAATATAAATTTTAATTTAGTATATTCGGCAAGGGAGGGATATTTTTCGTTCTTCTATTTCAGGTTTATTTATAGTTTTGTGGGCAAAAGACTCTCCTGTGGTTTGGTGAAGAGATATTTGAAGGAAGCGACCCTGGTGCAATACCATCTGACTTTTTATTACGTCCAGCGGACCCTGGGCAAGCAACTTTTATCCGATTGGCTAACTCTCTCATCACGTTGACAATTATAACTAAAAAAACCTGTTATTTCAATTTTACAAATCAAGACGGCAATATTCGATTACGAATTTGATACTTGAATGATGTTCACTTTTGTAACCAGTGTTTCTCATTGTAGGTGGATTCTAAATTTTAATTGATAACGTGTGTATTCTGTTTATTCAGAAATAAAAGTCTTAAACCATAAATAATATTACCTACTACTTTTCCTCTATATAATAAGAAATAACTAAGCAAAGAATAGTTAAGTTTATACTTATTTATAACTCTAATATCGTACAGTATCATTAGGATACAAATCTTTCATATAGTAATTAGGTGTAGCTATAACATTACGAGCAGATGTCAGTAAACTTCGCTTTTCCATATAGTTTTTGCCTCATTTGGACACACAAAAAGAGAAAAAGTTGAACTCACTGCCCCAATTAAAGGAGACTATTATACGTCTCCGGATATATAAGTCTATTTGTTGTACAAGTATAATAGGAGTTTGGACATAGTTGAGGATTTCTTTTGTATAAAACTACTAACGAGGTCCCTAAAGAAATATGTTTAGCTGTCCCGCTTAACAAAACATAACATAACATGACGTGCTCGTACATAAATGGAATGCTACTTGAATATTGACTCTGAAACCGCTTGCAATGAATTCCATGATATTCATAAGCTATTTTACGATTTGGTTTTTCCGAGCGTCAATTAAAAAATCCAATTGAGGCCCAAATATGTACGCCATGGTGTCACCATTGTGTGGATCGCCTTGAGGACTCAGTGGAGCATACGGTGGAGGTCTGCCCCACTTAGGTAGAGCACCGCCGTGTCCTCGTAGCGGCGATCGGCGGCAATCTCTCGCGTCTGACCCTGATTCAGGCCATGGTCCTGAGCGAGAGTGCATGGCAGGCCGTCACCTCCTTCTGCGAAGCAGTGATGCTGGCAAAGGAGAAGGCGGAGCGAGTGAGGTAGCTGGAATCCCAGCGCCCTCACGCCACTGGCCGCCGCAGGAGACACCCTGGTCGGGAGACAACATCGAACTTCCGGCCACCCTAGGCGCGGGCCTGCGGGCGGTGAGCAGTGGGCAGCTCGCCACCCGGTATGGACTAGGCCCGAGTCGACGGAGCGTCGTGTCAGTCGTGTTTAACGCGCGCCTCAAAGAGATGTCAGCACATCGTGACGGGGTCCACGAAGACCGATGCCTCCTGAGTCAGGGTTGCGGGGTATTTAAAAAAGAAACCATGACCCTGGCGCACTGGAAAGTGAAGAAACATGGGTGGGTTTTAGTCAGTAAAAGTCTGATACGCCCTTCCGCTCCGTCCGGAGCGGGAGAGGTCGTTTGATTATTTACCACCCAGAACAAAAAAAGGCCTAAATAGTTCAGTATAGTATAAAGAACATGCTCTAACCGAAAATGTCAAGAATTGTGGAAGCATCAGCTATATTCAAATGGCAAAATATATCTTATGGAATATGCGAAGATAGTTAAGGTATTCGAAACTATGCTTACTACCACATAACAGTATTTAGTAGTTGTTTAGGCTAAACACCTTTTTTTGGGATGGAAAATCATCAAATGACCTTTTCTACTCAGAATGGTGCAAAATAGCTTGTCAGACTGTTAAAAAACCCACCAGTGTTACTTAATTGGCCTTTACGCCAGAGGCCACGGTATCTTTTTCGAACGCAGCACTGGCAGGCATCGTTCCTCGTCACGATATACTGACAGTACTCTGTGGCGTGCGTGGAACACAAAGCGCCATCGACTCGGGGCTGCCAGCCATTTTCTCTAAATAACACAGTAGAAGTTAAACTCTTATTCGTATCTAATCCAGTTAAACTTCCGCTTTAGTTTATATTCCAATCTGTATCGCGCTTAGGTTTTAACTTTGATTGAAGTAAAACCTAATAAGAATCCTTAGACACCTACCTTAAAACTTTAGTACCTACCTGTTACCGACACCCAATCGATCATCGATTCTAAGTTACGGGTTTTTACTTTTTCATTTGACATTGTAGCGGTGCCTACAACGCAACATGCGAACAAGCGTCATGCTGACGTCACACGAATTCTACATCTCGCAATCAGAGTTTACCGTGCAACTAGCATATATACAAGCTCGCGACATCAACCGGTGGGCAAGTGGCCCGCCATACAACTAGTCTGTTCGGAGGATCCTCCCTTTTCTATGGAGGATGAGTGAGCTTTACACGCTGCTCCTCATACCTCCACAACATCGATTATTTGTTAATCGTGATCAAGTTAAGATTAAACCAAATGTCAAAAGGTTAGCGCGATACGAAACTTAACTAACGTTTTGGTTTTATTACGATGCAATCCCGCTTTGGTTGAATTATTTTAGCACGATTGCCCCGCTGGGGCACCGAGTCTACGGTGACTGGGAGTTCCATTCTCGAAAGAAAGCTAAATTCCGCTAAACATCTTTGCACCCTTTTATTTTAATCTGAATCACCTCTCAGGACATACATAACTACAGACTACCGGTCAGATAGATAGCTCTATGTAAAATACTTATATTCTGCTGCATTTGGTTAGACTACAAGCCAACCTCAATAAATTTGGGAAAAAACTAGACAGATAATGAGCTTAAGAGACTAAAATTTCCCTAAGCTTAATAGGTATTAAGCTTAGGGAACATTTAGTCTCTGGGTAGGTAGGTACCTACTCTTAAGTCAAACAGTCTCTAATAAATCAACTCATAGACTGAAGAACTATTTTAAATCAGAATAGGTCGCCAAAGCAATTAAAATACGAAATCCCAGTAAAACAACAACAACATCATTATGTTTGTCGCCATTAACAACAAAAATAAACTGTAAATAAATTTAACTTCTAAAATCACAACACTTGCAAAATCACCGTCAGCACCAGTTCAAAACTAATTTAGTTTGAACCTTTTGTTTTGTTTCGTACAGGGATTTAGTTAATACCCAACTTTATGTCGTAGAACTCTAACTTCTACTATGAGAGAAAGTCACTTAGATTTCAGCTTAGAAAAGCGCTGCGCTGTGCTTTACAGAAATCTCTGTAAGAATTTCAAATCAATTTCAAGTACCAAGACTCATATGAACAGATACATAAAAGGCAACATACAAAATAACAAAACCGATACACACAAACACAGACAACAATTAGACACGGCAGCAATCCGCAGCATTTCTGGGTATAAAAGCAATCCACTCTGTTAGCTATCATTGCTTGTACGGAGTTGGAGTTGACCCGCACTCTGTACACCAGACGCCAACGCCAACGCTTGCGCATCGTCGCATGATAGCAGTCGGTACGCAACTCCGGGAACATACCCGAGGCACTGGAGTGGACGCATTACTGGTCTGGCAAGGTGTCGCTCAAATTATTTTAAAACACATTTGTCCATGGGGTTAACCTATAACACTTCAGTGCCTACTCTAGCTTAATGAATCAGCTGATAATTTATATTTATTTATTGATCTCTAACAAAGTATACACATATATTACAATAATAGAGGAAGGCTCTTTTACGTGTGCTCCTCCAATTAGCGCTCCTCCAGAAGATCACAGCATGCATGTATAATTGGATGTAAACACGATGCAAGTAGAGGAAATCAATTACAAATGATGAATATGACTATGATATATCGCTATGATATATGAGCCACACGCGAACGACGACGGTAGCAGAGCGACTTCGTTTGCGTGGATTTTTTGGTTCCTCCGACCCGACCCGTGGCAACGCGTCGCCTAGGCACACTGTTATTTCGTTTTTGCTTCATCATCAGCCCCTACTCGTCCAGTGCTGGACATAGGCCTCCTTCATGGCACGCCAACAAGCTCGATCCTGAGCAGTTCTCCGCCAGCCACTACCAGCCACCTTTTTGATGTCGTCGCTCCATCTCGCCCAAGGGCTTCCCACGCTATGTTTACCGAGACGCGGTCTCCACTCGAGGACTCGTTTACCCCAACGGTTGTCGGTCCTGCGGCATATGTGACCAGCCCATTGCCACTTCAGCTTGCTAATCCTCTCAGTTATGTCGGTGACTCTTTTGCTGGCGACGTTTTTTCTTAGCAATTTTATTCTTCCGGATGTCTTTTTCTTGTTCTGCTCGGTTGTAATCTTCATCTACTCATCATGTTAAGTAGCCTTTTTCAATGATTGAGCTATCAATGAAATCCATAAATATTATTATATTTCATGACAGACTTTTTTTTAATTAAGCACGTTCAAAGAAACAACCTCTTCAGCTTTATTATTATTATTACCTCAACTTAAGATAGAAAAAATCATACATATGACTACATCAGCGACGGCATCGTCATTATCTTGGTGTGGTGGTAAGGGTTTCATATCGGAGGTAGCGCTTTGAATTAAAGCACGAAGTTTAAATATACCCTCCAGTCTTGACAATAACAATTTAAATAGGCAAACCGACAGTTTCGCTCCGGACAGGTTGTCACGTAGCAAAATTTAGCAGCAGGCGACATCTCGTGGACTAGGGCTGAACTCGGGTCACATATTTTACATCGAGCCGAGAGATGGCGTTGCGCGAAAGGACGGTCGTTAATATAATAAATAAAAGAAAAATAAAGAACGACCGGGTTAAATAATATAATATAAAAGAAGGACTTAAAATAAAGATATTAAAAAATTAAGAACCAACTCATGAGTCTGAATTAAAATACAAGTCGCGGAACGCACGAGTCTATGGTTCAGGAAAAGACAATTAGGAGCGGTCGGTCGGAAGGGAGAGAAGCTTCGAGAAGGAAAAGAACTACCGAAGCTTGCGTGGTGTCGCGAGTTCTTTTGTGGAAATAGCCGGTACCCAAGGCTGGCGTTTGGTGCAATAAGCCCCATGGGGCGGTGCATCTGAAGTCTGGCTCATCTCTCTATTTGGCTCTATTGGCGGGCCTAGGGTGGGAACCCGTTTTGGGAGGCGTCGCGTCATAATATAACTTTGGTGGCCTTGATTCCCATTGGATCAGGCTTGTTGGAGTGGATGTGGCTGAACCCTGATGGTACGGCACATCAAGTTCTCTTTCGACGACGACTAGACAGGTATAAGCTGTCATGATTATTTTGCTCCTGGTGTTCCCGAGATACCTAATCCCGCAGGCCGCGTTCAACCGTGCATTAATCTGACACCCGTCAGTTAGTGAAGCCAAGGGTCTTTGTACCGTAATCTAGAAGTGTAATCTGGAGGCGTAATCCAGAGGTGTTAGGCAGGAGAGCTAACGTAATTTAGAAGCGTAATCCAGAGGCGTTAGGCAGGAGAGCTAACGTAATCCCGAAGCGTAATTCAGAAGTGTTAGTTAGAAGTGGAAATCCAGAAGTGTTAGTCAGGAGAGCTAATCTGAAGCGTGGACTCCCTGTCCTTGTTTCTTTGTTTTGATGTATCTAGTGATTGAGAGTGGGTTTCCGACAGGTTGCATTTAAGTAGGCTATTGGCTTGATATTGTGTGCATAACCTGAGATACTTTTGTAACGACTGAGCCGTGATCACAACGGTTCACCTCACGAATCCTCATCAAGCGACCCTGAGCTTGCTGAATTGTCTCATGTGGATTCCCTGTCCCACTCCGACCTGAGACGGAGTGAGTCAGGAAATCGTCTAGGTAAGTTAGGAGTTTGTTTTGTCATATATTTATGACACAGGGTAATTATAAAATAAATTTGTAATTGTATCCATTTATTGTTTTATTTAATGCTCCTAGCTACCAAGTATTTATTTACATAATTAAATTTACTGTAACTGCCGGGTAAGGGTGGAGTAAGATACCCTAGTCTCTTTTTTTTAAAGCGTTACAGTTGGCGCCCAAAGGTATATAAATTAGATTATATAAGGTGAACGGTCGTTGATTACATACCACTCTCTCTCATACATTCTCTTCTGGATTGCGGTACAATGTTAGTTATAGGCTAGTTTTAAGAATTTCATGTGTAATTTAGTGAGAGTTACTAAAATATTGCCAAAAAGAAGCCACGGTGTGTATTGTAGTTCACTAACAAAGTTAATTGATATTATAGTGGTGTTGAAATTTCTTATAAAATTTATAGTTGACAACTTGAAGAATGGTTGTTTAGTTTTGTATTGTAACTAGTTACAAGTAAAGTAGTCCTAACCTATAGGAACAAGGAATTTACAAGAAAATACACCACATAATTATTTTTTGCATACCTACATTATAATTTTTTATTTACAAAACCAACATTGTAACAAAGTTAGTGAAACAATATTATTGCAAGTCAAACTAAAACAACAACACATATTTAATGTGAATCTGCTAATAATTGCCAGCACAATTTGATCATTTGGTATAGTAATTTATGAATATTATTGAAACAGTTTCATGTCTGAAAATGGTAAACTGAGTATTACATACTGTGAACCTAACACATAATTTGATAATTAGGTATAGTAATTTAAAAACATTATAAAAACAGTTTCATGTCTGAAAATGGTAAACTGAGTATTACATACTGTGAACCTAACACATAATTTGATAATTAGGTACAGTAATTTATAAACATTATTGAAACAGTTTCATGTATGACAATGGTATACTGTGTAATTCCTTCTTTGAACCTAACAACATATTTAATGTAATCTTACAATCAATAACAACCATAATTTGTTAATTAGGCATAAAAATTTATAAACATTACAGAAACAGTTTCATATCTGCCAACGGTGAACAGAATGTATCATGCTGTGAACCTAACAACATATTTAAGGTAATTGTACAATCAATAAACACCACAATTTTATCTTTGTTATAAAAAATATAAACTTTATTGAAACATTCACTTCTGTAACAGCGGAAAATAGAAAATAACATGCTGTAAAGTAAGCCTAGAAATAAGAAATCTTGAAGTTAATACAATCATTGCATTGTTATTGTATTGTTTAGACAGGACTACAATATTGTATACGAGCGGTCATCAGTGCGCTCACGGTGGTTTGACGAGGTTCTGAGGATCACGGTAAGAGGTCGATGGGAGTGTGCATTCATTAGTTTTGAAGCAATAACTGTTTCACAATACACCCACTCACTCATTCACGTAGATACATCCAAAAGTCGCTCATACATAAACAATATCTAATGTTCTGAGTCCGTGTAACAACAGAACTTTGTAAAGCAGCATTAAATTCGGCATCAGGGGTCATTGATCAAAACATAACCTGTTTTGATGAGAGACATAATATGACATGACAGTGACATTTGACGTTTATAAATTTTAATAGAACCAGGAGGCTTGTCTATACAGTGTCCGGAATTAACATAAGATTTTATACAGATTGGTCGAGATAGGTTTCAGAACGAAAACGTTGCTGACAGATGTGTCATTTGAAGGTTATTTGTTATTGTTCTCAAGGTTATTTCTTATTGTTGTTGTTGTTCTACGACATTGAAAAATACATTAATAACTGCACCAATATTAGCTTGTCCAGATTTTGAAAAACCGTTTACTGTTCACTGTGATGCATCAAGTTACGGCATAGGAGGTATGCTAACCCAGAACATTGAGGGGAATGATCATCCTATTGCCTACATTAGTAGATCTCTTAGTAAAACTGAACGTAATTATAGTGCAACTGAACGTGAAGCACTAGCTGTGATATATGCAGTAGAAAAATTTGAACCATATTTGGGAAGTAGACATTTTACAGTCATTACAGATCATGCTTCACTAAAGTGGTTTAAGAACTTAGAGAATCCAACAGGTCGTCTAGCGCGATGGGGATGTCGACTGTCACAGTATAATTATACTATAGAGCATAGGAAGGGTAAGGATAATGTTGTACCTGATGCTTTATCCAGGTTACTTAAGGTAGAGGCAGTTAATACACCTACTACGCCAACACCGACTGGAGACGGATGGTATGATAAAATTTATGCCGGTATAACGTCATGTCCGAAAAATTATCCCAACTATCGAGTAGAAAAAGACACACTCTATAGATATAGCAAAGGTAAATACGCGCTGACACAAGAGTTTGAATGGAAGGAAGTGGTCCCCAAATTACTGCGTTCCCAGATTATATCTGAAAACCATGAACCTCCTACTTCAGGACACATGGGAGTCTTTAAGACACACCGGAAGTTAAGTCTGAGGTATTTTTGGCCAGGCATGTATCGAGACGTAGTAGATTTTGTTAAACAGTGTAGTGTTTGTACAGCCTACAAACATAAAACCACTCCTACACCAGGCCTCATGGGTCAACCCAAACAATGCTATAGACCGTTTCAAGCAGTATCAATAGATTTAGTTGGTCCTCTACCAAAATCACGTTCAGGCTACATACATTTATTAGTAGTTACATGTTGTTTCTCAGAATACACATTTTTGTTCCCATTACGTAGAGCAACTAATGCATTAGTAGCTAAAAACTTCGAAAATTATGTTCTTCTCACTCACGGAATTCCGGAAACCGTAATTACCGGTAACGGGGTTCAATTCACGGGATCAGAATTTCGTAGTCTACTAAAGAAGTATAACATACCACGAGTGCACTACGGGCCTAGATACGCTCCACAAGTTAATATGGTGGAGAGATACAACAAAACAGTTATGACAGCAGTATCGTCTTATGTCAAAGAGGATCATAGGACATGGGATCTAAATTTGAACAAAATACAATTTGCTATAAACAGTACAGTAAACGAAACAACCGGGTTTACACCGTTTTTCTTAGTCCATGGCCGAGAACCCATTATAAATGGCACATTTTATAAAAACGCAGAAGATTGCGATTATGAAGTTACTATGCCTCGTGAGGAGTACGCAGGGGAATTAGGAGTCCTTAAGGATATTTTCAAAAAGGTGCGTGCTAATATAGTTAAAGCGCATGGAACCAACGCGAAATATTACAACTTACGTAGACGTCACGTAACTTTACGTGAAGGACAGCAGGTTTGGCGTAAAACGTATGTCCAAAGTGACGCAGCTAAATACAAAGCTTCAAAATTAGCTCCTAAATACGAACAGTGCATAGTAAGGAAGGTGCTTTCACCCCTAGTTTATGAACTAGTGGGACTAGATGGGAAATCATTAGGCTCGTGGCACATAAAAGATATTAAGATAAATTAACGAAAT
Source organism: Sesamia nonagrioides (assembly GCA_017933935.1). Taxonomy (NCBI): domain Eukaryota; kingdom Metazoa; phylum Arthropoda; class Insecta; order Lepidoptera; family Noctuidae; genus Sesamia; species Sesamia nonagrioides. Next base: position 251,072 of record JADWQK010001439.1, read on the forward strand.
CTTTTTATCACATATTAGTTTTTTCTTTCCAACAAAGACAGTAGAGGTAGTATATTAGCCGTAGTCCGTGCTTGCACGTGTTGTTTGGAGTTACTTCCAGCAACGACGACAAGGCGTATGCATACAAAATACTGAAAATGATTAAAGTATTTATGGTGTTTATTATGAAGCGGATTGTGACTTCAAAAATAAGCCTACACGATGGTAACAGGTCAAATGAATTTTGTCTACTATCATTTATGAAGCGGATTGTGACTTCAAAAATAAGCCTACACATTAGTAACAATTCAAATGCACCTTGTTTACCAATAATTTATGACGCGGGTTGTGACTTCAAAAATAAGCCTACACGATGGTAACAGGTCGAATGAATTTTGTCTACTATCATTTATGAAGCGGATTGTGACTTCTAAAATAGGTCTACACAATATGTTTTTACAGAAGTTTTGCTTCTGGAAAGACTTTCACGTGTCTCTGGTGAGCGATAGGGATATGATTGCCCATGTAATTATGTTTCAGCTAGCTGAACATGTTCACCAGTAGTACCGTTTTTAAATACAAAAGCAAAAAATCATTAGAGTTCCACTGGCAAACAGGAGGAATTCGGGGGAACTGCAAGGAGTGGCTTCCTGCGAAAGGATGCAGGTTGCTACGGATTTGTGAGAGAGGTATGATAGAGGAATGGATGAAGATGTATAAAAGATTACGGGGGGGTTTATGCCCGGACTGCAGGATGAAAGTCGGTTGGTAGAAGATATTTCCTGGCAAAGTCGAGTTTTTAAGGATAGCATATCACTTTAGGCAGAGTAAACATCAATAGTTACTTTAGAAATATTTTTTGGTGAAAATTGCCATTAGCTACGTTCAAGACAAGTATGTCGCCTCTTCGTATAGTTTAAACACCGAGGGCGGTGTACGGTTTTCTGCTTACGCAGAAAACCTTTCCGTGGGAAAGGGGGCATTGTCACGTAGCAAAATTTAGCAGCAGGCGACATCTCGTGGACTAGGGCTGAACTCGGGTCACATATTTTACATCGAGCCGAGAGATGGCGTTGCGCGAAAGGACGGTCGTTAATATAATAAATAAATTTAAATAAAGAACGACCGGGTTAAATAATATAATATAAAAGAAGGACTTAAAATAAAGATATTAAAAAATTAAGAACCAACTCATGAGTCTGAATTAAAATACAAGTCGCGGAACGCACGAGTCTATGGTTCAGGAAAAGACAATTAGGAGCGGTCGGTCGGATGGGAGAGAAGCTTCGAGAAGGAAAAGAACTACCGAAGCTTGCGTGGTGTCGCGAGTTCTTTTGTGGAAATAGCCGGTACCCAAGGCTGGCGTTTGGTGCAATAAGCCCCATGGGGCGGTGCATCTGAAGTCTGGCTCATCTCTCTATTTGGCTCTATTGGCGGGCCTAGGGTGGGAACCCGTTTGGAGGCGTCGCGTCATAATTTATCTTTGGTGGCCTTGATTCCCATTGGATCAGGCTTGTTGGAGTGGATGTGGCTGAACCCTGATGGTACGGCACATCAAGTTCTCTTTCGACGACGACTAGACAGGTATAAGCTGTCATGATTATTTTGCTCCTGGTGTTCCCGAGATACCTAATCCCGCAGGCCGCGTTCAACCGTGCATTAATCTGACACCCGTCAGTTAGTGAAGCCAAGGGTCTTTGTACCGTAATCTAGAAGTGTAATCTGGAGGCGTAATCCAGAGGTGTTAGGCAGGAGAGCTAACGTAATTTAGAAGCGTAATCCAGAGGCGTTAGGCAGGAGAGTTAACGTAATCCCGAAGCGTAATTCAGAAGTGTTAGTTAGAAGTGGAAATCCAGAAGTGTTAGTCAGGAGAGCTAATCTGAAGCGTGGACTCCCTGTCCTTGTTTCTTTGTTTTGATGTATCTAGTGATTGAGAGTGGGTTTCCGACAGGTTGCATTTAAGTAGGCTATTGGCTTGATATTGTGTGCATAACCTGGGATACTTTGGTAACGACTGAGCCGTGATCACAACGGTTCACCTCACGAATCCTCATCAAGCGACCCTGAGCTTGCTGAATTGTCTCATGTGGATTCCTTGTCCCACTCCGACCCGAGACGGAGTGAGTCAGGAAATCGTCTAGGTAAGTTAGGAGTTTGTTTTGTCATATATTTATGACACAGGGTAATTATAAAATAAATTTGTAATTGTATCCATTTATTGTTTTATTTAATGCTCCTAGCTACCAAGTATTTATTTACATAATTAAATTTACTGTAACTGCCGGGTAAGGGTGGAGTAAGATACCCTAGTCTCTTTTTTTTAAAGCGTTACAAGGTACCCTGGTCCGCGTCCATGTCGCCATTCGACAATCTTCACTTTTCAAAACGACTTCGTCACGTGCCGCCATTACAAAATAACGTCACAGCGTTTGATCCACTACTACTAACATAAACCAAGTGAACAACTTTTATTATAATGATATCGTTATCCACGAAACATATTATTGAAAAATTATTATATTTTCATTCAAACGTAAACATGTTGTTCTGTTTTGAATATGAAAGGGATACTAAAACATAAAATACAAAAGAAATATGATGTCACGGACTTCTTTTACGCACTATAATGCTTAATGTAATCATAATTTATAACCTAAAGCACTTACAAATAAATAATGTAGCTACATTAAGTTTTTAGATTTGGATCATTAACTCCGGAGATTTGACCTCTTTATAAGTTATGAGTATGGATGACACACGCTATAATTTTAGAGTACTCATATTTTTGTGTGTGGAGGCTATAGAGCTACCAACAATCAATCCATAACTTCAACCAATTGAAATATTCAAGTTTTTGTAACATAACAATTGAGAATTAACACTTTTCGAACATAAAAATTACAAAAGATATTCTCCAAACACACACATCCTTCATTCAACATTTCCCAGTGCTTTCTCTGGGGAAAAAAAGGAGCGCAACAGAACAGCTGACATCATTATCAACCTTTTATCCTCCCACTGCTGGTCACAGGTCTCCTCTCATACAGAGATGGATTGAGCGTAATCAGCACGCTTACTCAATGCGGGTTGGCGATTTCAGACTTAAAGTCCAGGTTTCCTCAAGTTATTTTCCTTTGCCTTTTAATGAGTCATTTGTGTCCAAGATACACTAAGAAAGTACATATGACTTAAAAAAGTTACATTGGTACTTGCCTGACCTGGAATCGAACCCGCACACTCTTACTTGAGGCTGTTTTTTTAACCACTAGGCCACCACGACGTGCTGCAATTGCGAGCTGGCATTTAAATGTATGTAATGTGCCTTTGATATATTTTCTGAAAACAACACCCACAAATATTAACAAACTGTAAGCTTTTAACCTTGAATATTAAATTAATTTGGTATAAAGTCTTATCAGTAACATTGCCGGTTTAGTAAAGTGGTATTGTGTTATAACTTACATAGTGAATTTAGTGAGTCGAAAATTCATTCGTGTGAAAGTAATTCGTGTTTGTGTAGTAACCCTTCATAGCTTTCTAGTTGAAGTGAAAAGCGACTGCTTATGTTGGTTGTGTGTTGTTGAATATTTATGAGTTGTTTAACTTGTATTTCGATTACTCTGCCAATAAAAATAAGAATTTTTGATGAAATCTCTACACAGATGTCTGGTGAAGCCGTAAGGACGGGTCTGAGCACTTGTGTTGCGATGTGTACCGGGTACGATGCGCCAAATGTTGTTGTGTCGGGAGTTTGGTCGTGGAGAGTCTCCAGATCAATCTCCCTCTGGCGCAGCATCGTTGGTCGTGCTGTTGGGTTTAACATTGCATCACCTCGCTCAACTGCCGTCTTCCTTCCTATTCATTAAGTTTTTTTAAGTGAATTGGCTTAATTAACTAGCGCGATTTACCATCAACGATTGCATTACTGCTTACCATCAGGCGGGATTGCAGTCAAGCACTAGTTTATAATGATTAAAAAGAATAAAAAAGAACCCTTCGTGCGCGAGTCCGACTCGCACTTGGCTGGTGTTTTTGTTTTAACTCGTAAGTGAGGACACTTCTAGTGAGGTACAGGAAACTACGGGACCCTACGAATATGGCCCGACACGCCGTTGGCTGACTTTTAGTGTCTGTTTTTTTTTTTTTTTTTGTATTAATATATTTAAAACGTGTTCTTTGATTTATAAAGAAATAATGAGTACCATAGCACCTTTATAACTCAAATATTGTTCGACCATATTTCACTTATAGAGTAAAAAAACTTCTTTACACTACAAAAAAATCTAATAAACAACATTCCGAAAAAAACGCACCACTCCCTATTCAAAAATTTTATTCATACAAAGGATATTATTCATTGCAATCCGAATATAATGACTCAATAAAAACATACCAGTTTGAATAAAAATTCATTGCGCTCACACAATTCCTGCTCTTTATATATGCACAAAACCGGGATACATAAAGCTTCTAGTATCATTCGGTAATCCATTTTCCCTTGTGGTATCTTTCACTTCGCCTGACAGGGGGAAATAGTGTTAGTGCGCGTGACTTAGAAGAAGTCTTCATGATAACACATTATTACGTATGTGTTGGCTCCTAAATTTTTACTTTGTTTGTTTGAGAGATTTAATGCACTATCCATAAATGGACTAGACTATCCATAAATGGATCATCAACATCATTGGCAGTAATATTCTCTGGAAAAGTCAGGTGCGTGAGTGTGAGTTTTCGCTACCAGCGTGACCGCTTGGTCAGATGTATACGAAGCAAAAATAATATGTAAGGATTTGCAGCAAGCGGCCTTCTGTAGTTTCTGCCTATCAGCATGGGCAGGACGTGTGAGTGTGTGTGTGTATAGCCCTCATCATCATCATCATCTCAGCCACATGAAGTTCACTGCTGGACATAGGCCTCCGCAAAGGATTTCCAAAAAGGACGGTTGGACGCAGTCTGCATCGCTTCCCTGCGATTTTGGTCAGATCATCCGACCACCTAGTCGGTGGGCGTCCGACGCTGCGATTGTCGGTACGTGGCCGCCATTAAAGCCAATTATAGCCCTTATTATATTAAAATTATTTTATTTGGAACATAAGAAAGATCTACGATTAGGCTAAGGCATCTGGGTAAGACTATGCTCCTGATCAAATAACACATTAAAGAAGGATGCGTGAATCATGTACGAAAAACTGGAATCTGGTTGTAGATTTAAATACATTTTACTTATTATTTTTTTATTACTCTATTTTTAATAACTTTAAAGTTAAAAGTTAAGTAGGTACTGTGATTTCTAAAGCAAAATTTCATAAAGACTGTATCATAATGTCAATATATACACAACATCTCACTTACCGAAACATGGTGACCTAATTCGCTAATTGAATACAAAACAAGTTGACAAAGTACACGACGCGTACGTACCTGGTGCAGAGTGACAGATGGCGGTAATGCTCAGGGAACCATATATACATGTATGTAGATAAACATAATAATTATGTGATTGTAGACGTAACAACAAATAATTGAATCAATCTAAAGTGGCTCATCTTTGATTAGGCCTGCCGTAATATCAATTTCCATTAAGCGGGATCCACTTTGTCGTATGCTTAGCCCATTGATCGTTTGACAAGCAAAAACGAGTACAAATATTACAATTTTGGATTCAGAAGAGAGGCGTGCGAAGAGACTAATTGGTGACCCAGATTTGGTTCAAAACTTTCTCCAAAGCCTGGAGCACAGGGAAGGATTTAGATACAGAAGGCGCGTCGTGTGTCACGCGCGCCTCAAAGAGATGTCAGCACATCGTGACGGGGTCCACGAAGACCGATGCCGCCTGGGTCAGGGTTCCGGGTTGGTTAAACAAGAAACCCTGGCCCTGGCCGTGGCACGGGTAGGTGAAGAAACACGGGTGGGTTTAGTCAGTAAAAGTCTGACATGCCCTTCCGCTCCGTCCAGAGCGGGAGAGGTCATTTGATGATTTCACACACAGAACAAAAAAAAAAAGAAAACAGGAAACTCAGCAGGATAAATTAATGGATATTATTCTAAATATACTTCGAATTAGTTTGAGATTTAAAAACACAGATCCTTGTGTTTTAAATCTCAAAATATTTGTCATCTGTCACTGCTTCTTGTCTCCCTTCCAGGAAATAACAACCATTACCTATCTATGTCATTCTTTACCTCGGATATTTATCTTCAAAAAACATTCATCAACTCCATTATCTGTTATTATTTCACAGAGGAGAAATTCTCACTTATTTAAACACAATTGCACTTCATATAACGGCAGTCACTCCGTGCACATGAGAGCTCTATTCTCCTGATACACTTCGCAAACGAAAACCTACCTTAAAATGAAAGACTTATAACAGAATTTCTCTTGTGTGGAAATGCGAATATGGCTGACATTAGTCAACAAAATGAATGCCCTCGTGACAAGATGGCGGTAATGTTTCAAAAAAATTACGCCACCTAACAAGATTACCTGCGGGTTTTACACGCGTGCTATGAAATGGTATTTTATTGTAATACTAGCGGCCGCCAGCGACTTCATTCGCATAGAGTTAGTTATGCTCCGCTCCTATTGGTCGCACCGTGATGTTACACAGCCTAAAGCCTTCCTGGATTAATGGGCTATCTAACGCAAAAAGATTTTTTCATCCCGAACCAGTAGTTCCTGAGATTAGCGCGTTCAAACAAACAAACAAACTCTTCAGCTTTATATATTAGTATAAATAGGTATAGATTTTCAACGGAGGGGTGATTTTCCACCGCAGGAGACGGCCTGGTTAGGAGACAACATCGAACTCAAAGAGATATCAGCACATCGTGACGGGGTCCACGATGACCGATGCCGGGGCCAGGATTGCGGGTTGGTAGAAAGAAAAACCGTGGCTCCAGCGCATAGGCAAGTAAAGGAACACGGGTGGGTTTTATTCAGTAAAAGTCTAACACGCCGTTCTGCTTCGCCCAGAGTGGAAAAGGTCATTTGATGATTTCCCATCCACACCAAAAAAGGGGCACTTCTCATAATTTTAAAAACATTCACAGTCTCAATTTGTCAAAAAATACTTCCAGTTTCCGTTTATTTTGATAAGTTTGGGACATTTTTTTTTGTTTGTGACAATTTGTTGTCATCGAAATAGGATTTGGACTAGTTTTTCAAATTCCAGGAATTGGCCGTCTGGTGTCTAAAAAAGATGTTAAAGGTTGAATAGATTTAAAAAGTTTCTAAAGTTTTTTTTATAAATCTGTGGTCCCAATATTGAGCCAGAGCTTTTTTTATTTACCTTTTTTTTTCATCTAATTGCTGTCTGCAATGGGGAAGTAAACGCAAAGCTATTTGCAGATGTCGCTGATGGCGTTTGACTCATAACAATTAGCTGTCACTCGTATCACGTTTTATGTTGAGTGTTTTTTTTTTGTGTTTGACGAATTTTTTTTTTTAGGTAAAGCAGAGCAATGTATTGTACATGGACTGTTTCAAGTTAAAAAAGAAGTTAAGAGTCTAGAAGAGCTTCAGTAAAAGGACGAAAAGCTGAACTAATTACCAGGCAAATAACAATGCCCAGACTTTAAACTGAATGTAGACTTACGTTAATTTTGTATTAGGTTTAATGTTTCTTTAGTTATATTTAAGTAAATATTAATATTAATGTACTTAATATTGCCCCATTTTGAAAGTTTCAACCCTTTTAACCTAAAATTATTATCCAGACTTGAATCGTATGACCGAAATTTTCACTTCTTTACTCCCTCAAGAACAAGAAATTCAAGGGAAAAAATTGATTTACCGCCCCCAGAAAGCTATAGAGACATCAACATAATCTTTACTGAAATCTATTTATATATTCTGTTCCAAATTGAAATGCATAGGTATCTTTAGGGAAAGAGTGATTTCCATTATTATTGCAAGAAATTGCTACACAACGCGGCATATTTTTTATAAACAACGTGAACTCGAACAAATTACAATGGGTTTTGACAGTTTATTTGGGTCAAACGATATCAGCGCCTCTAGTGGTGAGATTTGTCAGTTTTCTTCCCCATTCACACGTCGTAGAAGTAATCCTTCACAAATTTTTGTATTTAGGACAATGAGAGGAATGTGAAATTTCGGGAAAAGGATAATTGTAGGTTTTAGTAATGATTATAATAATACAAAAGTTAGATAGTATTAATTTACATTTTCTTAGTATACCTTACATAGATTTTTATTCAGAGTTAGAGCTTACATTTTCGATAAACGACACAAGAAGAATCTTCGAATCGTCGTCCGACATACCGCAGTGTCTGAAGACAAAAGTTTTCGACCAGTGTGTGTTGCCAGTGATGACGTATAGAATTAAGAGGTGGTCGCTAACAATGGGCCTTATAAGAAGGCTCAAGGTCACTCAAAGGGCTAAGGAGAGGGCTATGCTTGGGGTTTCACTGCGCGATCGAATCAGGAATGAGGAGATCTGCAGAAAAACGAGAGTAACCGACATAGCCCGAAGAATTGCAACACTAAAGTGTCAGTGTGCCGGGCACATTGCCCGTAGGAGCGATGCCCGATAGGGCCGACGGGTTCTCGAGTGGCGACCACGCACCGGAAGACGCAGCGTGGGTAGGAACGCTGCGTACAAGGTACCGCGACACCACCTGGACCGACGACCTGATGAAGGTCGCGGGAAACCGCTGCATGCGGGAGGCGCAGGACCGGTCGTCGTGGAGAACCTTGGGGAGGCCTATGTCCAGCAGTGGACGTCTTTCGGCTGAAATGATGATGATGATCATGATAAAAGTATTCATCACTCTATACACACGCTGCCGTTCTATACATACAATTAATCAACCAGGCTTTCCATATGCACAGGTAATCTCATTAAAGTCTTAAGACGTCGCTTTCCTCACTTTACATTTCACGTAGCACTTACGTTTATATATGTACAGCATGTATATAAGTAGCGCTGAAAGTGTAAAATATGACATTTAGTTAAAAAATTACATTTGTTTGTAGTTGAAGTGGTCTATTTGGAACATATTAGCAATTAATAAGCTTATTAAATGCTAATATGTTCCATTCCAATTAATTAGCCAAAAGGAGCTCCTTTTCGCTAATTAATATGAATGCCTATACAATCGGTATATATATATTTAACGGGGAAACGTCAGGAAGGTGGAGCCGAAATTCCGGATAGTTGAGGTGTCTTCTCATCCCATGAGCATCCATCATGGGCGGTATTTCGAGAAAACGTTGAAAAATAACTATAGTGTGATGGTCGATTCTTATTATTTTAACTGTACAGATACTTAGATCAATTCAATATTAAGGGATAACAATGATAATTTAAAACAGATAAGAGCTACTGGGTTTGAGTAAGACCAAAATACTCGCTCGAAGCTTGAGCAAAGCAAAGCACGCGCTACCGGTCGTTCGCAAACGCAACTACGGTGTTATCCGCTCTTAAAAAAACATATCGAAGCTTGAAAGGCAAACATGTCTAAGCGACAAAAATTTCGTAAATTGAGTTATATACACCAAACGACGCAGAAAAATCTGGCGGTTCGAATGGTGTATATAACTCAATTTATGTTTTTTTGTCGCTTAGGTATGATTGCCTTTCAAGCGTCGATATTTTATCCGAATACCGATCGATTAATCGACTTCAAAAAATAGAAGAGTACTTTACGGACAATTAATACACAAAACAGATCACAATAATCAAAATTAACCAGTCACGCGCCGTTATATTTATTAACGATTTTGGATATGTATAGGTATGTAAATAATCTGTATTTAAGTGTACTGTATGAATAATATTTGCACCAACTATAGTCCCATTTAATGTTCAATAAAATCTCTGTCCATTCTAAGGTTGCCTGAAAGCAATTAAGCAATTGCAAAAAAAAAAACCATTGACTACCGCGGTGTGTGTCGGGGGTTAAACTACGGAACGAACCCGCACGTAAAAATTATTTATATGACCTACACATAGTTTGTCCGGGTCTAGCAATTTGTGTACGCACTCACGATACAGGAAAAATTCTTAGTGTGGGGCAAAGTTTTCTCAAGACAAAATCACACAAGCAATTGTATAGGACTATCACAGTAAACAGCGATAACATAATTGGCTAGCAAAACACTAGAAACGGTAATAAATATACAACGTGATTTTTTGTTTATGGGAAACCAGAATATAGTTTGTTCAGAATAAGCAACTGAATTGATTCCAATCATTTTTACACTATGTTATATGTTTCTTCTAATACATTTAGAATTTGTTGCACCGTGGTCACCGAGCGCGCACGCTAGATCTTAGTATTGCGCACAGCAGACGCCAGAGGTCAACGCCGTGCTCGCCCGCCGGAGCGGAGCGTGGACCATATTTTTGTTGGGACAGCCATGTAGGATAACAAGCTCATAACTTTGTGGTTTTTCATGATATCTTTTTGAAATTTTGTACATAGATTCTTTACTTTTTTTAAGTAAAGCACATGTTTCGGGTTTGGCATAAACAAAGAGTAATGTTGTATATCAAACAAAATAGACAGTCTTTACGCAACTACGGGATTAGGATCCAGTCTAACCAGATTCAGTCGAATACCGGTATTTTTCGTGAAGGGACTACCTATCTGACCTCCAAAACCCAGTTATTGGGTAATACGATACCCATGGTAAGACTGGTTTTCAGTCTTTCGGGCTTTTCACAACCCGTAACGACTGTCAAATATCAAATGACAGCCGGGAACAACGGCCTAACGTACTGTTCGAAAAGTCCTTTCACCTTGTCTCCTACTTTGCGGAATGTATCCTTGGAGTGCAACGACAGCCTTTGGAAGTTTTTGGAAGTTGAGATATCCTGGAACCTAAACTTTGGGCAGTTCAAAGCCAAGGTTGGCAGGCTGCCAGGAAACTTATCGCAAAGGTCCGGCGGCATTTCAAACTATGCATGATAATGTTGTTTACAATGAAATTAATGTATAATAACATTCTACAAAGCACAGATCGATTCGTGCGTGGAGCACTTCAACCACATTTGGACTGGTGCTGGAAAATGCCACCTGACTACTTTTAATTCAGTGGAGATGCGTGTGAAGACGCTAATTAGCGACCCAAATTGAGCTCAAAACGATCTCCAAAGCCTGGAGTACAGGCGAAAAGTAGCCAGCCTGTCGGTGTTCTATAGGATGCATTTTGGAGAGCATGATTTAATTCCCCCATTCACATGTGTAATATTCGCTGGCAGAGAACTACTCAGGATCGACCTTATTGGCGTACCATGAAGGAGACCTATGTCTAGGAGGTCTATGGAGGCCGTGTAGTGGACGAGTAGGGGCTGATGATGATGATGAATTCCCCCATCTCCGTTCCATCATGGCATGACCCGTCGTACGGCGGGTTTCCACCCTTACGTTGTTGACACCACAACGATCCGAACGAAGAGTTCCGACTTTTCTTTTATACCGCGTACATTTTATATTATCATCATCATCATCATCATCATCCCAGCGTTAATCCCAGTCGCATCCGAAGCCTTTTCAGCTTTGGAGTCTGGGGTCTGCTTTACCAGTCCAACTGCTGATATGGCTAAACTTCGACATTTTCCGTGAAGCGACTGCCGTCTGACCTCCACAACCCGAAGGCGACATCGAAGCATTGCAGTTAGACCAATTGTTGGACTTTGAGGGCTCCAACAACCCGTAACGACTGCCACTAGATGTTCGTATGGCAACCGGGACCCGTGCTTTCCGAGGCACGACCAGTCCAGTGCAAATATTCATATTCATGCATACAAATACTTGCACTGTGCGGGGATCGAACCCGCGCCACCTTGCGCAGCGGCCGCGTCCGCTACCACTACGCCACGGAGGCTGTCACGTACATTTTATATTCTTCTTCTTCTTTTTCTTCAGCCTATAGACGTCCACTGCTGGACAAAGGCCTCCCCCAAGGCTTTCCACGCTGACCGGTCTTGTGCTGCCCGCATCCATCGGCTTCCCGCGACCCTCACCAGGTCATCAGTCCACCTTGTTGGGGGCCTTCCTACGCTGCGTCTTCCAGTACGTGGCCGCCACTCCAGAACCTTACTGCCCCATCGGCCATCGGTTCTACGAGCAATGTGCCCTGCCCACTGCCACTTAAGTTTAGCGACTCGCAGAGCTATGTCGGTGACTTTGTTTCTTCTGCGGATCTCCTCATTTCTGATTCGATCACGCAGAGAAACTCCTAGCATAGCTCTTTCCATTGCCCTTTGTGTGACTCTGAGCCTTCGTATGAGGCCCATTGTGAGCGACCACGTTTCAGTTCCGTAAGTCATCACTGGCAACACACACTGGTCAAAGACTTTAGTCTTGAGACACTGTGGTATCTTTGACGACGAGAAGATGTAGCGTAGCTTCCCGAACGCTGCCCAACCGAGCTGGATTCGCCGAGACACCTCTTTCTCGAAGTTGGACTTACCTAGTTGGACTGTTTGTCCCAGGTATACATACTCGTCAACAACTTCGAGTGCAGAGCAACCAACTACAATTGGAGTGGGTGCGACATGAGAGTTCGATATGATCTTCGTCTTATCCATGTTCATTTTTAGACCCAGTTGTTGGGAAGCTGTGCTGAGGTCATTGAGCATTTTGCCCAAGTCTTCCAGGGTCTCAGCCATGACCACGATATCATCTGCGAAACGGAGATTAGTGATGTACTCGCTGTTGATGTTGATGCCAAGTCCTTTCCAGTCCAGGAGCTTGAAGACATCTTCCAACGCAGCAGTGAACAATTTAGGAGATATGACATCCCCTTGTCTCACTCCACGCTGCAGTTGGATCGGTTTCGAGTCCTGATCCTGGAGACGGACTGACATGGTGGCGTTTTTGTACAAACACTTTATCACCTCACCTAATTTTATATTATGCATACACAATTTGCCAGCGGCGGTGTTTCCGACAGATAAAAATTTAAGTGCCTACAAGGATAGAGCGAATAGGCTCTTAATAAACTAGCACGCTTTACCATCAACGATTGCATCGCTGCTTACCATTAGGCGGGATTGCGGTCAAGCACTAGTTCAAAATTTATAAAAAAAACATGACGGAGTCCTGGGATTTAAAGATGGTCACCCATCCACAGACAAACCGCGGCAAGCGAAGCTTAACCGGATGATTATTTAGTCACGAACCCCTTTCATTGCTTACATATACATATTTGGGTAATAACACTATTTCAATATCAGCTCAAACAAAACTAATTATGTCATGACCACGGTTCATAAAAGCCTGATTGTGCAAATGTCAAGTTAATTTATTCGAAATGTCTCTGACAGCAAAATTGTTACTATCATCTCATTAATTGGATTTATCCAGAGGAGAGTGATCCGTATCTAAATAATAAGAGACGCACAGGACGATCGACCAAGTTAAACTACGGTTGCAGAGGTCAGTCTGTGGATGGAGATATTTGACAATCGTTACCGGTCAAGGAATCTTACCAAGGGGTGTCTTATTACCCATTAATTGGATTATGGAGCTCAAATAGGCGGTCGCTTTATGTAAAACGCTGGTATTCAGTGGAATCCAGTTAGACTGGAAGCTGACCCCAACACAGTTGGGAAAAGGGTAGACAGATGATGATAATTTAATTAATTGGATTTACTTAATAGCTGTATTAAGTAAATCCAATTAATTAAATTATTATCATCATCATTGTAAGAGGCTTTTGTTATACCAGTAGTATAAAAGCACAGCTCGATTGGTGGTAAAGTACGTTTCGCCGCGGTCGGTTTATTGATTTGTGGCCATCAGGCCACAAATCAATAAACCGACCGCGGGTGTCGATATGATTATCGACACCCCTCTATGCCTTGAAAAGCCTGTTAATCCATTTCTCCCAGACGTCAAACGGAGATTTTTGACAGATACGTCAGACGGTCAAAAGTCTGACAACCAGTCTTACCAAGGGGTATCATGTTACCCATAGGTTTGTGGAGGTTAGAGAGGTAACTGTATCATATAAAATTCTTGTTCATACTGGTTAGACTGGAAACCAAACATGACATATTTTGTAAATAGATGAATAAATATAACACACTTATATTATACTGGCTTACATACGAGTATTATAATAAGTTAATAACCACGTAGCAATTGCTACGGCGTAGCACATGCCTACGCAGTTCGTAGCGGGAAATTAAATTAGCTGCGAGCAATTATGCACTTCTGCTCGCAATATGGGACACTACATTTTATTTATTAAAACCACTGCATTCGTTTATTCTGCTGCGAATATTATATATATTGTTTGTCCACAATATTATTTACGTCAGTTTTATGTAGTTACATTACGAGATTAGCTATTTGATGAATAATAGTAGTTACTTGTAGTATAAAATTTATATCCTTTAATCTAGACAAAACCACTACTAAGAAATGATATAAGTTTTCCCTGACACTGGTACTGATTCTTTTGTTCTCAAACTTTCAAGTATAATGCATCTTTTTTTTTTACACACTATAAACCAGCGCTTGACCGCAATCCTGCCTGATGGTAAGCAGTGACGCAATCGTTGATGGTAAAGCGCACTAGTTTATTAAGAGCCTATTCACTCTAGCCTTGAAGACACTCAAATTGTAGTCCGACGGAAACACCGCCGCTGGCAAATTCTTCCAGTCCCTCGATGTACGCAATGCCGCGATGTATAATGCATCTTCTTCTTTGTATTTTACTAAGAAAAGGACAGAAGACAAAATATTACTTTAGTACTGTTAAATTAAGATACATAGGATATAACACCAGCCTCTCAAGTATGGGTTTCCATTCCAGGTTAGCCAAGTACCAATATAACTTTTCCAAAGTTATATGTACTTTCTAAGTATGGACACCAATGACTGATTACATGGTGAAGGAAAACATCTTGAGGAAACCTGGACTTTAAGTCTGAAATCGCCAACCTGCATTGAGCAAGCGTGGTGATAACGTTTAATCCTTCTCTGCATGAGAGGTGAGAGGTTTTCTCGGTGGTAGGCCATAACATCGGCTGCCGGCAGAAGTTACCACCCACCAGACAAAGTCTTGCCGCCAAGCGATTCGTCGTGTTCCGACATGATGTCTGGTGAAGCCGTACGAAGGACGGGTCTGAGCAGTTGTGATGCGTTGTGTGGCGGGTACGATGCGCCAAATGTTATTGTGTCGGGAGTTTGGTCGTGGAGAGTCTCCAGATCAATCTCCCTCTAGAGCAGCATCGTTTGGTCGTGTTGGTCTTGGGTTTAACATTGCATCACCTCGCTCAACTGCCGTCATCCTACCTATTCCTAAGTCTTTTAAGTGAATAGGCTTAATAAACTAATGCGCTTTACCATCAACGATTGCATCACTGCTTACCATCAGGCGGGATTGCAGTCACGCACTAATTTATAATAATAATAAAAAAAAAACAGGAGACCTGTTCCCAGCAGTGGGACGATAAGAAGTTGATGATGAAGATACTCCATAGACAGATTAGAATGTAATTAGTATTCTTGTTTTTAATGACTACTAATTATATCTCAATTTACGTCAGATCCGGACTATTTTGACGGGACTGAACTAATATTTATCTTCTGACGTTTTCTTTAAAAAATAGAAAGAAAAATATACACTGGTCTTAAATTTAATTTAGTTTGTAAAGAAGGGAATTGAGGCCAATATTAGAATAGTACATGAAACCGAAGACAGGTGAGCAAAAGCAAAAATAAATAAACACTCTCAAAGAATTATGAAAAGACTGAACAAGTTTAAGTGATCTTCATAGAAGTTTCTACAGACAATTCTTGTTTTTTTTTTTATAATTTTAAACTAGTTTCTGACTGCAATCCCGGTTGATGGTAAACAGTTATGGAATCGTTGATGGTAAAGCGCGCTATTTTAATAAGAGCCTATTCCCTCAAAAAAAAACTGAGTGAATAGAAATAAGACGGCCGTTGAGCGGGGTGCTAACCCAACAAAACGACCAACGGTACTGCGCCAGAGGGAGATTGGTCTGGAGACCCTCCACGACCAAATCCCGACAAAACAACATTTGGCGCATCATAACCGGCACACATCGCAACACAACTACTTAGACCCGTCCTCCGTACGGCTTCACCAGACATGTTCAGTTTAAAAATACTGATGGGATGACCGCAATCCCGCCTGAATGCGCTAGTTTAACTTCACATAATCATGTCGTTGAATAATTCTTCCATAAACCTCAGAATGCTTGATCCCTCATAGTTCCTCTATGTCATCATCATCATCTGCCTACCCTGTTCCCAACTATGTCGAGGTCAGCTTCCAGTCTAAACGAATTGAACAGAACACCAGTATTTTACATGAAGCGACTACCTATCTGACCTCCATTAGCCAATTACTGGGTAATACGACACCCGATAAGACTGGTGGTCAGACTTTCGGACTTCTGACGACCGGTAACGACTGTCAAAGATCTACGAATAACAGCCTGGAACAACGGCTTAACTTGATTTCCTAGGAATGTCGGTATGTATTGAGGTCACCCTTCAACAGATCAACCGCGGCAATAGCTTAACCTAGTTGATCGTCCCGTGCGGCTGTTATTATTTTTATTATCCTCATTATTATTATTCTTCTTCTTCTTCAGCCTTTAGATGTCCACTGCTGGACAAATTCCCCCAAGGCTTTCCGCGCTGACCGGTCTTGTGCTGCCCGCTTCCATCGGCTTCCCGCGACCTTCACCAAGTTATCGGTCCGCCTTGTTGGGGGCATCCCTACGCTGCGTCTTCCAGTACGTGGCCACCACTCCAGAACCTTACTGCCCCATCGGCTATCGGTTCTACAAGCAATGTGCCCTGCCCACTGCCACTTAAGTTTAGCGACTCGAAGAGCTATGTCGGTGACTTTGGTTCTTCTGCGGATCTTCTCATTTCTGATTCGATCACGCAGCAATTCACAACACGCAAATTCCGAGCATAGCTATTTACATTGCCCTTAATATTTTTAATCCACATCATTATCTACTCGCTAATCCCAGTCGCATCCGAAGCTTCAGCTTCGAAATCTGGGGTCCGCTTTACCAGTCTAACTGGTGATTTAGCTAAACGTCGATATTTTCCGTGAAGCGACTGTCATCTGACCTCCACGACCCGAAGGTGATATCGAAGCATTGCAGTTAAACCAATTGTTAGACTTTTGAGTGCTCAACAACCCGTAACGACTGCCATTAGTTTTTCTTATGGCAACCGGGACCAACGGCTTAACGTGCTTTCCGAGGGACGACTAAACTAGTGCATATATTCATTCATACAAAAATTTCACTGAGCGGGGATCGAATCCGCGCGTGCTTGCTACGCCACGGAGGCCGTTAAAAGGGATGTTATTATTTATAATATGCCAAAATATTGATAAACCGTCTCCCCTCTCCGGAATATAAATCATCTACTCTCCTCGACATATCGACATCTACCAGCTCATTATGTTTAAAATATTAATGTTTGCGTGACGTCACCGCGATGACAGCGCCCTCTAGCTTTATTACCGCTGTAATAATTTATAAGGTTTTTATAGATGTTGCCGACACGCCCTGGCGTTGCATGGAAAATGCGTTGTTAGTATAATTAGTTGAATAATGAAAGGGGTTTCATATAACTTGCTAATTGAAGTTGAATTATTTATTGTAACCTATAAAAATATCTGTCGATTTCGGGTATAATATAATTCAGGTAGGTTGGAAACTGACTCCAATAAGCTGGGTACCACTATTGTACATGGAGTGCGTGGTTGTGCATTTCAAAGTATGGACACCCTTTTTCTTTTTTGTTTGGGTTGGGAAATCATCAAATTACCCCTTCCGCTCTGGGCGGAGCGGAAGGGTATGTCAGACTTTTACTGTCTAAAACACACTCGTGTTCCTTGACTTGCTTATAGCCCAGGGCCACGACACCCTGCGGTTTACATCGCTTAAGTTTTGATCCTGTGGAAATATCAGAATAAAAGTATGCTAAGCATTAATCCTGGTTAAAAGCCATCTGTTTAATAAATCTCATCCAAGTCTGTTATGTAGTTTTTGCGTTAAAGAGTAAGAAACATCCATACATCCTCACAAACTTTCGCCTTTATAATATAAATGCAATGAAGAGTATTCCGGCCTACTAGCCTAGATGTACGCCTGCCAAGTCTGAGGATTATGGCATCCCTAAACTTGCAGGAGGCCTTTGTCCAGCAGCAGACCCATAAGTATAGACGGAGAAGAAGAGTATTCTATTCAATTCAATTCAATTTCCTTGTCCCCTATATCAAGGGATTTCATAATCATCTCAGCGTTAATCCCAGTCGCATCCGAAGCTTTTCAGGTTTGAAGTCTGGGGTCCGCCTTACCAGTCTAATTGGTAATTTGGCTAAGCTTCGAGAAGCGACTGCCGTCTGACCTCCACGCATTGACGCATTGTAGTTAGACCAATTGTTGCACTTTTGAGGGCTCCGGCAACCCGTAACGGCTGCCATTGGATGTTCATGTTGCAACCGGGATCAACGGCTTAACGTGCTTTCCGAGGCACGACCAGACCATTGCAAATATTCACATTCATGCATACAAATATTTGCACTGCGCGAGGATCGAAACCGCGCAGCGGCCGTGTTCACTACCGTTACGCAACGGAGGCTGTCAAATAATTTCATGTTTGGTAAAATGGTGGTGAACTACTGATCCACCTTACCTATCCAGGGGGCCAGGTAAAGGTAGAACACCCTAGAGAACGCAAGCGTTATATTATATTTTATGATTTAAACACAACAACAGAGCAGGTGGCGTACCCTCTAATATACTCCGGTTAAAACACATTTGCTCGTAAAATTTTCAACGAAACCGAGTTAGCCGATGGCAACTGAAAATTAGTTTCATCTCGACAGGGATGCGGTAAAGGGCCTGAATACCCAATAAACCATTTTATGAAGGTATTGCCTGAAAGTTATAGTGAAGTTGTGGAAATTGAGGCGGTTTTATTAGTAGCCTTCATATTAGAAGTTTTAGCTCAAGGTCTTCGTATCATAGTAGTAACAATATACAATATGTTAAGAAAACCCTGTCCGACCCGTAAGGATAATAAAGGTTATGTAAACACATGACCAAATAAAATATGAAATTTTACATAATCATCATAGTAACAATACTAGTGAATTTTGAAATAACCTCTTTTTCCCGCGAATTAAT